>WHVC01000033.1:0-463397 GCA_015178925.1 Russula emetica | reverse complement strand
TCAAATGATGGTGAATCTGAACCAACAATCAGTTGACGACAACACAATGGAGGGAGCGATACGCACGCATCTGAGTGCCAGCTTTCACCGGTTGCGGCAGCGTCCGCGCGTTCTTGAGCTTTGCCCGCCCAACCGGAAGAGTGTCCGTGTTGAGGTAGAATGGCAGAATCACGCTTCGCAACGACCTTGAAATGACTTTTACGCTCTACGCTACTCCCGCTAACAGATTTCTCGTCCTCTCTCCCGCCTTGGAACGCGGCACGTAGAACATCCGTCCTTGAACTGTCTGGAGAGGTACGCGCCTCGTTTACGCGATCTCGTACCGCAACAAGTTGGCCATCAACATATTCCATGCCAGTCGTAATAGCGTCTACAACTGCCTTTTCAATTTGTTTCTTGATCAGATTGGACGCTAACAGGCGGAGGGTTTTATAAAGGATATCATGCTTTGAATCACGGATAGAAAACTTAAGGGAGTCCACTTTAACGCGGACGCTCTTCACTTTGAAGACGGACGACTTGTCTTTATCCGCAGAGACGAGGTGAACAGTGGCCTGCGCTGCTGTCAGCGTGAGGAGGATGTAAAAGGGGAACACAAACCGTAAGTCCCTGCCCGCCGATTAGTACATCAGCTAGTCCCGAATCGCTTAACTTCGGAATTCCGGTTTTCTTCCGGAAGTAGAAGGCGACGTCACGCATATCTGCCTGGATTTGCCCAAACGTCATTGTGAATTCGTGATGACTAACATCGTCGATGGCATTGTAGGGCGAAAATTTCATGAAATTTTGCACTTCGATCGACACGATGTTCGGGAACAAATTGCGACCCTGAAGGGTGAGGTTTTCGACGACAAGGTCCAAAGACTCGTCTGTGTACTCAATTCGAGGAATAGGGATGTGTCCGACCTGCGGAACAAGTCAAGCACCTAATTAACACCGAATCGGAGCAAAAATGGCGTACACGATCAACAATTGACGGCAGTATAACCTTCCGAATATCCATCCAGAGTTCCGGCTTGAACTTGAGACTACCCTCGCTATCGAAAAGAAGATCACGAGTGAGGCGCGCCCAGTCGTCGCCAAAGCGCTTGTTGAGAGCGTCTTCGCCCATGGAGCTAAACCAGGTGCCGATCGAATCGAAAAGTCGATCGAAATGGGCCTTATATTTTTCACCGTAGAAGCGTCTGCCGGAGTCGCGGACCTGATGTCCTTCCGAATTGCACGCCGGCTCAAGAACGTAGCCAGGTTCCAACAACAGCTTACGCGTGTAGGCGTCGACTGATTGGAACCATTGACGGAACTCCTCGTCATTTTTCGCATTATCGATAAGTTGGTTTATGGGATTGATAATGATGTCCATGCTCTTCCCATTAGCGAAGCGTTCAAGCAGTGTACGAATCTGAGTTGTTGAATTCCGAAGGACATCATCCTACGTGAAACAAATGGTAAGTTACGGTCACTGCGCCCCATAAAAACGCACAGATGCAACTTGACCCCCTGCTTCTTTCCCCGCGCCAGCGATGTGTCTGCCATGTTTGCCGTACTCCTCGAATATACCGAGAAGCCAGCGAATACTCTCTTGATAGTCGTCGTGTTTCTGACACTCTAAAATGGCCTGCTCGGTAGATTAACGCCTTGAGCAGGGACATCAAATCAACCAATGTACCTTCTTAATGCGATAAATGAACTGATCACGTCGATCGGGGAAATAATCTTCTGCAAGGACTTTGCGGCCGTGCTCCGTTTGATTGCGTACCTCTTCTTTATGTTCTTGAGGGACAAGATCGGAGAAGCCATTCTGATAAATGGCATTGAGAATACAGGTGTTTCTCATCATCGATACTCGCCTTAAAATTCTGCAAGCGAGTTGTAAGACCGGACTTTTAGTGTCACCTTCGGCGTCGGCATTAATTGTATCGCTGTTATACCGATTAAATCTATGGAAGGAGAGCGGCGAATAACGAGAACATACACCGTAGCTTTGACCTCGGTTACCTCGGAGTGTTGTGCATCGTCTACGGTTTGAGACGCGGGACGCACTTGGCCCTCAGGAGACCCGTTAGGTCCTGCCTGCCTGCTGCCACCTTCTTCGAACTGATCTGAAGGGGCAGGTCGGTCGACCTTCGTAAGGGCTTCTTGCTCGGGGCGAACTCTCTCCGCCGCGTGGGAGGCGGTGCGAGCTAAGATGTCGCGACCAATGACGGAGAAGTCAGAAAGAATCTTACGAACTTCTGAGTTCGTGGCAATGAGATCGCCGAGAGTTCGAAGGTGTCGTGCAGCTGCATCACGACGTGGGTAAGCAAGTTGAAGATGAAGAGAAACGACACATACCCTGGTGGCGGTCATCTTGGACTTTCGACTTCTCAACGGGAAGGACTTCATTTGGATCTTTCCTCGCGTTGGTGAGGTCCACACTGCTTGTATTCCACAAAAAGTTCTGGAACAATTCGTCTGAATTCTTCTCCCTAACAATGATGCGGGCAGTCTCAATGATATCGCGACAGTCTTGAATAAGTTTACGTCCCTCGGGGGAAAGCTGATCCTGATCTACGGGAGATTGTTCAAGGACATATCTCAAGGCAGAGTCAATCTGGTCGTTGGAAGGATAACGCCCTTGGCGGAAAGCCTGAATGATACCATAGAATCGGAGCTAACGGAAGGAGGAGAGTGAGCAAGAGGGTAAGAGGAAGAGGCATGAACGACAGTACTTTTCTGTCGACATCAGCAGCCTTCTCCTGCTTATTGACGGGAGCGGCAACGGCGTTCTTGGGGGGATGCTCAGTGGTATCTTTGGCGGCGTTGGGGAGAGACATGTCGGGTGGGATGTGAGAAGAGAGGAATCGAACCTATGATCATATTATATGCCACAATTGAGAGAGAAACGACGTCACTTTGCGGGGGTACACCAACTTGCATTCCACAAAGTGATGTCATTGGTAGCGCGGAAGAGGTTCCGACTCGCGGCATTTCCCGTTTTGGACCGATTGTACCGATTGACCGATTTGCTGGGCACGTGAGAACGATTTGAACGGGTGTCGGACCGTTGTTATCCTACGACGTTCTCCGCGCCAGCTTCCCCTCTACTGTATCCCAATCCGACGTTCTTCACACTCTCGCGGCGCTCCTGCCCCTCCAATATGGTGACCTCGCAGCGCTAGGGCTTGCCGGCTGGTCCCCTGCTTTGACTATCTCTCTGTTTCTCATCCCCCCCATCAGTATTGGCAATGAGGGCGAAAGTATTTGTGTATACCAACTTGAAGCTTTCTCGGAGACATAAAGGGGGTCAATGGACGAGGACTGCAAACTTGAAAGTGCCTCCGCAGTCTTGCCAGTGGGGTTGCGCGCAGGTGTGACACTTATCTCCACGATTTCGAATTGCGCGAGTGAGGCGACCACTACAGACCAAGCCGTCCGTCCGATCTCAGCAGTCCTGTGTGTTTGCTGGTTCTTGAGCACGACGTACCAGTGGACCACCGGACCTCAAAACTGATTCATTCGCGTTCTGTGTCCTTGAGTTCTAGGAAGGACTCCTGCCAGTGGGAATATTGATAGCGTGCTGAAGGGTGTGTGAAGAAGATCAAAACATCCGCTCAGAGGCAAACAAGTGGGACATATGTCATAGGTCTTGCCAGCCGCCAGGGGTAATGTACACCACTCATGAGGCGTAGGAATATGTAAGGATGTCTGGGGTACTTGAGGTCCAGTGCCCGACGCCCATTCGCCCAAGTTGTTTGGAAAACCCTGGGATCATATTAGACATCCGCCTGAGTTACTAACCCTGTATATTTTTTATAACCGCCTTCGGTGGGAAAACTCTTGGTATGACCGATTTTGCCCAACTAGCGTACACGCATGTCACGTGAACACAACACTGACTCTCATTGGTATTCAAGGCAAAACGATTCGAGGCTCGCCTTGGCGTGAAAGGGAACACGCCTTCTGGGGCACGGAGCAGTCACTCACTGCCACCGCCGAGCGTATGCTGTACGCAACGTCCGCATCTGTGGTTCACCCAGTAAGATCAATATAGGCAAGCGTATAGCCGCGGCCTCCGCGCGGGAGACCGAACTTACGTGGAACAAACTCGTCCCTCGCACTTTGTCCCCCTCACGCACGAGCCCAAGCTGTAAGGTGTATGGGGAAAGCGGGGACTGAGCAGGCACAATCTGAGCACTGCTTTATGTTACATAAATGTGCGATTTGACGACATGTCATTGCTGCATATATATGCCCAAGTTCGCAGCGAACGCCTGCTTAGCCACCTCAGACGGTTGGTCTAACAGAGTGTTTGAGCCCACTGTCAGTTGCACGTCAGTGTTCGGATGTGAGTTTCTTTATCAGGACTTCCTCCCAAATTTCAAGGCTCCGTCTGGCTGTAGAGAAGGTACAAAAAACCCGTACAATAGTAGGGATGAGGTGGTTGAGAGGAAAGAGGTCCAATTTGAGTCGCTACATTACATTTTCAGAAATTGCGGTAGACGAATGATCCTGGACCTGATCATGATCAATCAGCCCGGGGTGTCTCGGAGTCGACCAACCAGTTATGTGGTTGTTACTGATGCGATAGCTTCAATCTCAAAGAGCGCATCGCGGGGAATGCGAGATACCTCGACCAACGTTCTAGTCGAGGATTTTATCACCACTCTTCAGCAATGGCTCGATAGACGTTGCACACACCTTGCAGGCTTATGCTCCCCAAAAAATTCCTGATAAATTGCGTTGATTGATCCAAAATCATTCATGTTCTTCACGAAGACCTATACAGTACCATCAGGTCAAATATCTCTCGGACAGGACCGATTTGAGCAAGTCAAAAAAAAGATGGACACACGTACCGTTGTCTTGACGATCTTCCCAACTTGGCTCCCGCTAGCCTCAACAATACTCGTCAAGTTCTGGAGCGCTTGACGTGTTTGCGCTTCCACACCGCCCTCGACGAATGTGCCGGTCTTGGGATCGAAGCCGAGGCATCCGGAGACGAACACAAAGGGTGGGCTCACGATGGCTTGACTATATGGCCCAATCGCCTGGGGTGCATCTGTAGCACGATTTTAATCGCCGTCACACCAACTCGAACACAAGAGCTTGAATACTAAGAGGAATACCTACTTTCGGTTGAGACTTTTCTGAGCGAGGGGTGTGTAGTGACGCCGGACATGTTGCGTGTACCAAATCTGTAGCTTGTGAATGCTCCGGTGAAGCAAGTATGGCGTGCACGACCAACGCCGGGTCGTATCATGGGAGTATTGATCTTATCGATCTTACTTGCCAGTCGACAAGTTTTATCGTAAATAATGATAAACATTATCCGACGACTACGTGTCAACTTTTCAGGGAAGCGACTAATAATATAAAATGGGATACAATTTCTCTTGGTGACTGGCATGATCCATGTGCAGACCCACACGGATTGGAAGTGTTCGGGAAAATGAAACATTGACCTGACGTTCCGCCCCTGCTTTAGGAAAAGGGAAAACTCGGGACCGTGACCTCCGGGTCGACGGGAACTGTGTATTGGGACGTATCAGATCACGCATCAGATTCAATGAATGATGAGGAATGAATGATGAGGAATCAATCATCTGTGCCCGTCTTCCACGATGGCATGGTCATGAGTCCAAATCGGTTTATGTAATCTCAGATGGCAGGGCGGGAACGTATGTCGGATAAGGATAAGCCGCTTCATGCCTGGTTGGCAATTGGATCCATTTTTATTCTTGTACTACTTCATTCTCCCAAGGCCCCAGGGTGTAATGTACAGAGATGCAGCGAGTGTGGTCGACATACCTCCCTAGGCTTAGCACTTCCTCGGGGCACAGCCAAGCCGGCGTCCACGCTTCCTCGGCGTCGGCCCGACCATCGGTAAGCCAAGCGTGAGACCGTCTAATCCGCTCTTTCACCGCACTTACGTTTCACTTTCTCGACATTCGCACTTTTCACTTCTCAAGATGGACGGCACTTAGTACGTGAAGCACTTCTTTGTCGGATCATTCCTAATCGTTATATGAGTAGCCCTTCTCGTCGCCTCTCTATCGACTCTACGGCCCACTCGGCTCATTCCGTTGCTACATCCCAACAGCACATGCTCCCCCAGGCCAACTCCAAGCTGGTGCCCCCAAATCTTCCCTATGCCTCCAACGTGTCTCTAGCCACCGGTTCACTACATACAGGCTCTCCCTACCTCGCCGCACAGTCCAGTCTCTCTTTATCCGTCAACTACCTCCCTACCAAATTCTCAGATGCAGTCCTTTACAACGGCCTCAAGAACCGTGGCAAAGCCTTTCCCGTAGGTCCCAAACGTGGCGGAGGGCGCGAAGCATTTCGCAGCGGCGAGGCTCGTATGCCAGGAGATGGAGACGAAGACTACGATGGCATCCAGGGAAGCTTTTTCACCAAGGAGGGTGGGCGCACTAAGCCCCGCCTCAGATGGAACGGATTCAAATGGACACTCTTTTTCTCCAATTTCCTCGTGAGCATTTATTCTCTCTTTTTCGACCCCCCGTCCTGTGTTTTCCACCGTTCACGCAGTCGTGAACGTCCCTTGCTGATTTCCTTTTTTGGCTCTATCTTTAGTTCTCTGCATATTCCCTCGCTGGCATCATATTCGTGCTTTGTACCTGGTTTGACGTCTGGAAACATGCCGACGTTGTCCGGGTAGGCAATCGCACCGAGCTCATCATGTCCACCATCGCCGCTGGCTTTGGTGTCATCACCTCTCTCATGGGCTGGGCCGGAATCCTCCTTAACAACCGGTCATTCCTCGCCGTGTACACCTTCCTCCTTTGGATATGTTTTGCCCTCCTCGTGACTCCGGGCTACTATGCCTTCAAGCGGCGCAATTTCAATCTTGACGGCAAGGTCAACTTTCAATGGGGTCACGATTTCGGCCTCAATGAATGGCTTCGTATCCAGAATCAACTCAACTGTTGCGGCTTTTTTCCCCGTTTGTCGAGGCGGCAATTTCTCAAGTGTGCTACTCACGTTCCGTACTTCCCGGCTGCAAGGGTCCCTACATGGATTTCGAGCGTTTCGTCCTCCAGCGCTGGTACACGGTCGTCTTTGGCCTCGTGCCGTTCCAGATCGCGGTTATCGTCGTCGGGCTGCTATGTTCAAATCATATCACATACCGCTTTGGTAAAGGCATGATGCCCAAGGCCTACCGGCTTAGCATGAACTCGATGGCGGTTATCATGGACAACTATGCTAGGTACAGACTCGCTCCATCCTCTCGCGAAATGTTCCCGTTAACTTATATCTACCAGTCAATTGGCTGAACAGTACGGCGAAGACGTGGCCAGCGAAGTACTTGCTCGCTCACGCTCAAATGTGAACCTTCATGCGGATTTTACTGAACCCTACGCTTCCGGCGCCCAAGTGCACGTATCGCCATTCGATTCTAAACAAGACACACCCCAACGTGCTTCATAACGAATACCGACTTGTCTGACTAGCGTCCGACTGCCTCTGCGCCCTCGCGTGTGCACTTAGAGTTTCTTCTCACTTTCGTTTGCTTTCACATGTATACCATCCTATCACGTTACCCTCCTTTGAACAGCTCCCCTCTTTCGAACAGTCACACGTTGTCACGGGGTATTTGTTTTGAAAACTACACTTGGCAAGCTTGATGCTTGGCCAAAATCTAATGTGTGCTATTTTTTTTTTGTAAAATCAGATCATTTTTGATTAGATCAAACCCGTGATACGGCGGTGTAAGCATTCGACACATGGGCGCTTGGAGCATAGCGACTGGGCAACTACGTAGATGTAATATATTCCAAACTTGCACTGTGCCCGTTCAAACAGTAACCTACCCACATGCTCGATTTCCACCCTCTCTTTGTACGACGATTCCCTACTCGTTGAATTACAGGTTTCCAATTGCTTACAGGCAGGTAGGAAAACACGGGTACACAAGGATGGTAACTTAGGTTCATTTATTTGGGCTGACGTGTGTACATTCCGTACTTGATTCAGGTAGGTCTGCAGTGCTAAACGATATCAATACACCCCTTTTGCCTTTTCTCAGTCTATACATCTATTCATAATATCTACGCCCGAGAAAAACCTCTTTTATGAAGCGAGTAGCGATCGCCCAGTCATTTCTGTATGCGGTGAGAATGAGCCGGAGGTGGTCAGCTCATTTCGGCTGGCAGCCAGCAAGGGAATGATTGGGACGCACCCTCAGGTTGCTCGAGTCCAAACAGCGCCAACACCGTCGGCGCAACGTCACACAAAGCACCTTCTTCTTCTCCCTCCTTCTTGTCCTTGTCGTCCGTGAACATGTGCTTGGCGTTCTTCTTTGGTCCCGCGATAATGAACGGGACCTTATTGGTCGTATGGGCCGTGTGTGGGGCTCCGGTTTCCAAGTTGATCATCTGCTCCGCGTTGCCGTGGTCAGCCGTTATGAGGAGGGTGTAGCCCGCCTCTTGGCACGCTTCGTAGATCGTGCCGACTGCCGCGTCGGTGTGAGTAATAGCTTCGACGGCTGCGTCAAACACGCCGGTATGCCCGACCTATGTATGATATGATACACATTATCCAAAAATCAATCACCAAGCATTAAAAATATAAGTTTATGAAAGAGTGATGGGTTAAAACACGGTCTGTGAAAGAAGAGAAGACAACAGTAGTGGACGCACCATATCCGGCGGTGCAAAGTTGCACATGACAAACTCGTGCTGGTTCGCCCGGACGACTTGCGCGACTTTATCCGCGACGCCCTGCACACTCATCTTGGGCAATTTATCATACGTAGCGACTTTGGGAGAATCAATCATGTGTCGTTCCTCCGCATCGAATTGCTTCTCGACGCCTCCATTGAAGAAGAACGTGACATGTGCGTACTTTTCCGTCTCTATGCAACACGTAGGAAAAGTGCCAATGTCAATTTAAATGCACGAGAGGAGATAGGCTCGGCAAAGAACCCAATTCGCGTATGACTGACCTGCTATGTGCGCCTGCTTGATGCCGTGTTTGGAGAGCCACTCGGCGAGCACGTTAGTCATCGCTTGAGGCAGGTAGGCAACAGGAAATGGGAACTCGGCATTGTAGCGGGACATGGTAGTTATGTGCTGTCAATTTCCTCAGAATATAACAGAAATGAAAGGTGCGCGGGAAAGAGGACGGAGCTCACAAGGTCTTTTGGTATGTCTACCTCCACCGGTGTAGCCAGTTGACCAAGTACGGTGCTGATCTCGCGCATGCGGTCCGAGCGATAGTTGAATAAGAACAGCGTATCACCATCTATTGCCACACCAGGCGGTAGATGCAAACACGGTAGGGGTAGAGTGGAAAAAACCCACCTTTAATCCGACCCGAGTCACCATTCACAATGATAGGCTTCAAAAATTCGTCCGTCTCGTCCTTCTCATATCTAGCCTCGATCGCCTTGACATAATCGCCGTCCTCAGCAATGGCTTCGCCTTGTCCGTGCACGAGCCCATCAACGGCAATTTTGATGCGGTCCCAGCGCTTGTCGCGATCCATGGCGTAGTAACGTCCCACGATAGTTGCGACTTGACCAATGCCGACTTTCTGGATGTAATCGCGTAGTTCGCGCGCGTAGCCGGCCGCAGAGCGAGGTGCGGTGTCGCGCCCATCACCTAAGAAATGGACGTACACATGCGGCACCCCAACTTCCTTGGCGGTCTCGAGTAGCGCATATAGGTGTGTATTGTGAGAATGGACGCCGCCATCCGATACCTATGCCGCCCCATTCAGAGGTCAGGTTGTGTTACAGTGAGATATCAGCGAATGGCGCAGAGAGGGTAATGTCATACGAGACCGAGAAGGTGCAGCCGTCCGTTTGTGTCTTTGGCCTGCTTGAAGCTCGAGAGGATGGCCTCGTTTTTGTGGAATTGGCGCTTCTTAATCGCAACGTCGATCCGGACGATATCTTGCCACACGATGCGCCCTGCACCAATATTCAAATGTCTGTTTTCCCCCACCAGTCAGCGGTACCCTCCGGCCAAATGACGGAGGACAACGGAGAGAGAGAGGACAGACCCGACTTCCGAATTTCCCATGAGCCCATCGGAAAGTCCGACTGCTATCCCGTGAGCAGTAAGCGTGCGGTACGCATTTTCCTTCGCGATGGTGTCCATGTTCGTCGTGGTGCCCGCTTCGATGGCATTGCCCTTCAGGCCTTCCTCGTGGGCGACACCCCAACCGTCGTGCACACTATCCCAACGTAAAACCATGTTAGGATCGGGGGACAATTTACGTGGGCGAAGCAACTACATGAGACAGATCTTGTTCTTCACTTGAACCATGCTGGTGTTGGGAAGAGGAGAGGGATGACGGAAGTTCTGATGGGTTGAAGATCTCTTATTTTTTTATTTAAGAGGCATACTGTAACGCCGCTCCCGGCGTTACGCCTCCCTCGGCCATTACAGTAGCAATAAAACATGGGAGGATCCCTCACTTTATTCTACAATTTGCATCATACACACGGAAACTACCAGATTGGACCCGCAACCCACGAAATGCGCCGAGGTGGGCCGCACTTTATCACAACGCGAACTCGGTGGGCCGAATATTATCCTTTTCTTTCCTTGCACTTTGCTCGCCAATCGTCTAAATTTCTCGTACTGTACAACCGTGGTGAGGGCTAGAGGAGGCACTTTAGTAATATGATTCTGGCGTGCGAACGTGGTTCAAGATCTGGCTTGGCCATGACACGTATAATGGTTGGAGCCACCGTGGGGCGGCGCCTTGTTCGCGGCGAAAGTAAGTGGGATGGCATGCGTCAGGGTGGGGAGAGAAAGTTCATAAATTCCGAATGTCTTCTGCTCATGGCAGTGAGTTGGCAACGTTACCCCACCTCGAGATGAGGAGTTAGGGGTGAGAGAATGATCGCACGGAGCAAAGATCGATGCTTCAAGTTCTGAAAACATCGGCGGGTGGACGTTGAACCGGTGAAGGCTGATTAGAATTCAACTACACTATCAACTCGTTCAGTCGTGACTTACTTCGTTTCCAGCTGACCAGTGTCTCCCCCGTCAACCTCGTTGACCACCTCGTACCCCACCCAAATAACCTCCGAGCAGCTCCCACACCCAACCAAATGCAGACCGCGTTCGAGGTGATCCTCAGTGACCTCGTATTTATCACCACAGCGACAGGGAAAAGTCCAACAAGTCGATATCGCACGACCGTCGGGACCCTCTAGATCTGAACACTCGAACCGCTCTAAGGAAACAACTTGGGATGGACGCGGATCCGTGCGACGATTCCCCATGTCCTGTGCATCGTATGCAGAGCGTAGTGTTGCCGAGGACAACGTCACAAAAGCATCATGGAGCAGTCCAACATCTGCCAATTGTGATGAATCATCGGCACGCTGCCTGATTTTGTCGGGGTGTGCACGGAGAAGTGCACGGTGGTATGCAGCCTTTATCGTACTTGGAGAAGCCGAACGTGTGATATGAAGAAGAGAGTAATAGTCAGCCAAATCCTCATTGGCCATGGCCGTGAGGTTATGATTGATCAAGCGAGGATTGTTTGGGGCTGTTGTGTTCAATTGCAACTGCCAGTCGCAGACAGCATGACATTATCAAAATGGCCGTCAGAGCGATTAGGACATAGGCAGTTGAAAAGCCCCAACTGGCGAACAAATATCTATCTACTCTGGTCCGACCGCACAGCTCGCCACAAAGTGCATCATCTCACACAGCCCACCCGACCTGTCAGAGCAGTTGAAAAAAAGAATAAATGGATGTCACCTCGATCAACGAATAGGAGAGACGCACGTTATTGGAATTCGTCAGAGCATGAGGGTGGTGCTCGTCGTGAGAGCTTGTCTGGCTAAGGCTGTTTGGTCCTTCGGGCGACCCCATCAAGGTCGACGTGCGTCCAGAAGAGCCCAGGAACGGATCAGGCACTGGAACGCGACGTATCGTCCGGATACTGAGTGGTCTACTATCCAAGGGCGGGGAAGTAGCAGGCAGTGGTCTAAAAATCATCGGAGGCGTAGGCGTAGGCGCAAAGGGGTCCTGTGCCGGTTCCCCAAAGGCGAATGCATCGGGGGACGGGTCGTTCCAGCCAACGGTACTCTGGAGGGGCGGGAGGGAGGGCGGTCCTTCTTCTCTAGAGCGTAGCACGGACTCTTGGTGCATTTCCCGCACCTGCGAGAAGCCAACAAACGTGGGCCATTGAATACGAGCCTGGACACGCTGATGCTGAAGCCGCCAGCGGCGACGCATGACAGCGAGAACGAGAGCGATGATGACAGCCACCGACAAGATGGGGGCGGCAATCACCGCTACGGGAACAGACCTTTAAAAGAGAACAGTGAGGCGCGCCATCATCGAGCTGGGCCAGACCAGAATTGGGAGTCGCTAACCTGTTTGGGGATCTGTGGGAATGAACTGGCACGACGGTCGGCAGAACCGTTGTGGTTTTCTCCGTTACGTGTATAGAAGTCGGCGTGCCCGATATCTCGGTAGAGGAGTAAAAAACAACCTCAGTGGTGGTCGTGAACAACGATGTTCTTTTGAATCCATCGCCGTCATTATGATCAAACGGGGAATGGCCAAACGGGCCCGGGGGATGGTTAGCAGTGTTAGGAGTGACGACGTCGATTTGGCCGACGCTGGACATACAGTCGTCAGATGTATGGAGAGAAAAAACAAAAGGTACAACGTACCTAGAGATAACCGATGGAGGAATGGAAGTGAAATCGGTGGCAGCAGTGGCGGTAGTGGCAATGGCGGTAGTGGCGGAAGCGGTAATGGTAGAAATCCCTATTTCTCCAGGAGGAAGAGCCGAGGTAAGGGGCACAGGGCCAGTAGTCTCGCCATTGGACGACGTATCGACGATCGTCGCCGCGGTTATCCCCTGAGGCTGCCCACCGGTTGGTGTTGGAATCGTAGGACTAACGACATCCAGCACGTCTGAAAATCCCGAATCCACGCTGTTCGCAGGTGCATCACCTCCAAACGAGACAAGGCGGCTCTTACCAATTTGAGGGGTCGAAGTGTCTATTCCAGGACTAGTACTCGCTGGAACTGGAAAAGGGGTAGAGGCAGGCAGCGTGGCATCAACGACTGTGTGAAGAGTGCTCTGAACAACCGAGGATGATGGGACGATGACATCAAGGGCAACCGGGGATGCAAAGGGCTTGGTTATAACAGCTGGCAGTGACCCGGATGACGCCAGGGGGCTGTGATTAAAGTATGTTAGCGGATACGCACTGGCATGTCCCAAAGGAATATCCGCGACAGTGGAAACGCACTTGGAGTCAACAAAGGATGAAGGACCTAAATCAGAGACACTGAGAGTTGACGTGCCAAAAGAGGAAAAGATCGACTGGGTATTGGTGGGAGACAATGCTGTTCCGGACTCTTCGTTACAACATTGGTTGCGTAAGACAATACTCGGCGACGTACCGTCGCTGAGAGACTGCGAGGACGTTGCAAAGCGGATGGAGGACGATGATGGAGTACTTATTGTAGAATAAATCGTTGGAGATGGGAATAACAATGAGGGGGAGACTGGGTAATACGGCGATAATGATCACAAAGCGTGAAAGGCCGAAAGGGCAATGATACGCACTAGCAATAGAGAGTGATGAGAACGTCTGTAAAGTCGTCGAGGCTGATGGAGAATTGTCCGGGGTTGAGCTAACATCTTGACCTGCCAGGGGGCTGCTCTGCTGTCCAGAGGCTATGTAGGTGTAAGGACGGGGGCGGAGATAAGTAGAGCCGCCTTGCACATGCAAAATGTTACATGACCGCACCAGAGCTCTCACCACCTGCTCCGACATCATCAGAAGGAATAAGGGCGGTGTCGATGCGCCTCCAGGACGCTTTCTGAGGTGAAGGGGCCATCAAGGCCGAAGGAAACGAAAACGGTTTAATAAAAGGACGTCCTGCGAGAAGATTCGATTCCGTTAGGCTAGTAATAGGTAACACCTAGACGGGCACCCACTCACACGATGAGGACCCGCGGAGGGTCATGGAAGTTAGGAAACAACCGCTATGTCCGCGTTGGTCGAATCATGCCTGCAGCGTGGGCAGATCGCAATGTAACCCCATTCGATTTCCAAGAAACTGACAGATCAAACTTTCTGAGTTCTCGAACTGATATGGGACGATACTTACTGTGATATGCCGGCAGAGCCAGGAACTTAAGCGACGAGAGAGGTACGTATCGCGCGGGGCAACCAATTTGTCCTAAAGTTCTGGTCATCTTCCCCAGCGAGTACTCCCCTCTAGCTCCCAAACATTGGGTACTATTGCTAAAGGATCCCGCACTATGCCCGATAACAGTCAGCCCGTAAGCGAAACTTACATCATTAGGGACGTGGGGCGTTAGACAGCCCGTGAACTGAAACCTAGATGGAAAACAACTGAGGTCACGATATCACGATATCGACCACGTGATCGCCTGCCGCTCAGGTCGCTTTGTCGACGCGTGACGCACCCACAATGTCTACTACCATCAAGGAACTAAAACCCATACCTGAGAATCCTCCTCGATGGAAACCAAGCTCAGACCCCGCATCCATCACCGTCGCCGGGCTTGACACCACTGCTTCTGTTACTGATCAAATTGACCAAATTGACCAGCTCATCACCCTGAAGCTTCAGGTCAGTTTAGAGCTCTCGAATGTTTTCTGTCTCAATTTTGAGTTCGCCCTTGCTACTGCAGGACATCGATGCCAACTTTTCCCAGATGCAACAAGTTCTCTCGAACCGAATCTTGCCTGCTTTCAAACGATACTCGATCGGTACTGAGCCAGCCCGCGAAGCAGCCAAGGTATGTATGCGTATGTACATCCGGGATGTTCCGCGCATGACAACCCCCCCCCCCCCCAGTTCTGGACATCTTTTACGAGCAGGCTGCCCAGGTGCGCATACCGACTTGCGACGACCTATCTTCCCTGCAAGAGACTTCATCCGGCGCGGCCATGGGGGAACCACCCACATATTCTCGCCCTGAAGATTCGTCAGTCGCATCGGGATTCAATGCCGATACGTTCAACCCGAATCGCACACCATCCGAAACTTCCTTCGTCCCCGCACAAGCCGCAGTCTCCTCCACGCCAGCAGCAACGGTTGCACGGACACGGGGAGCGAATGACGCATCTTTCACGCCACTGCCACCAGGCACTGATCCGTCGTGGGGCATGTCACTTGAGTCTCCTCTCGTGCGCCTTGACCGTGAGTTACGCGAGTTTGCCCGCGCAGATCCACAGTCAGCGTCGACCTCTGCTTCCTCGGATCTATTCTCCGAGGCAGACGTTACGGTTGGCAACGTTGCCACAGTTGCAGCAGAGGAGACGGTGCATGCCGCCCCAACACCTGCATCTGCACCAGCCCCCTCCAATACACGGGTAATAAGATCCACTGTACAGATCCATGATGTCCCACCCCTCTCCTTCCGACGCAATCCCGCGACGCCCGCGCGTAACCCCTACATCCCAGCACACAGTGACCCGCGTAATTGGTCGGGCATAGTCGATCTGCGATCCCCACAGCCGCCGGCCCTGTCCTTCTCAGTAGTATCAGCAGCCGGCACAGAAAAAGATGATGAGCCCACGCTCCCAGCGGGCATGTCTCCGCCCGTGATGGTCCCGTTTGCCACGCTCCCCTCCCTGGGCCGTTCACCGGTCAGAACGGCCGCTGAAAACGTCCGCCGTGCACTCGTGCGTGATGCCTTGCGTGCCGGCGGTGGCGATTCCAACGTCAGCGCTAGCGCGAGCGGCAGCGTAGTACCGACACCGCCTTCGCTGGCCAGATATACGCGTGGTACGAGCGCGAGCCAGAACAGCAGTTCGAACCTTAGGCCAGATCTAGAACTTGAGAGCATGATACGTCGCGTCCAGGACCCGAGTCAGCCCCACTGGTGGCGGTCCTCGGCCGCTTCTTCCACTTCCTCCACTTCGATTCCAGATAAGTCCCTTTCAACTCCGTCGTATTACACGACGCCTGCACCTTCCGCACATGCCTACGCGCCCGAGGCGGTGCCAGTATTACCCGAGGCGCCTCTTCCCACTCCCTCCGGTGTAACTTTGCCGGTACCAGGGGGCGATGCAGAGACTACGATCGACGCGATGCCCGAAAGTGACGACGCGTCCGCGTCCACCTCGACCTTTTCTTCCTCAGGAGAAGACTCGGTGCACAACACAGCACATCCGAGCGCCGCGTTCCTACTAGCCTCGCGCCAGCGCGGCCGGCACGATTATGATGATGACGAAGACGAAGACGACGAACTAGATCACGATGACGACTTCGATGACTCGCTCGACGCAACCGGAGATGCTGACGCTGGCGTTGCGCCTGTGCATCCGTTTGCGCGTGCGCGCGCATCTGTACATGGGGAATACGAGGATGACTCGTTCGACTCGCTTGAAGGCGGGGAGGGAGAAGAAATGCCCGAGGAAACCGTGTTTGGCTTGCGGCCTGCTGATCGCAACGAGGCTGCACGGCTGCAGCCCCAGCTGCGCATGTACGGCGAGGAATTGTTGCAAGATACTATGGACATTGGGACTCGATTGGCTCGGGCGGGCCGTATCGAGGAGAGTCCGACGCCATGGGGAACTGGCGGCGGTGGACGCAGCGGGTGATTTCCACTTTTTTTCTCTCGCATAAAAAATCATCACAGACATCAGATTTGGGAGATACATAGGTTTACTTTGTAGCGCGACTAAGAGGAAACAGTTGTTTTGTATGTGTAGTGAGCGTCTATGGTACGTCTGCTGTAGGGACGATTACTGTATGTATTGTACTGTACTATCACGTGTTATGGGTTATAAAATACCAGAGAGTTTCAAAATGCAGTTTATTAAGAGATCGCCGCAGCAAATTAGCTGATCCTTGCTTCAAGATATCACCCATGTACTACCCAATTATAGATCGCCAAAGAAATAAAGAAGTTTCACTGTGCTTGCTTTGCGATCTTGCTGATATTACAGGAAAAGACTCAAATTTCGTTTAAAAAGTCCCGGAATTAAGCATTTCTCCACATAATACTGTAAAATTTTCAACATATCATCTACGTATATCATTTAAGGCTGGCATGAAATTACAGAGCATTCGGAACAGCAGGAGGGAAGATACAGATGAAAGAGTAAGTTTGCGTGACAATGTGTGCTCGACGCCCGTCCGATTTCAAAGTCCGCCACTCAACTTAGTCAGCTTTGTGTCGCGTTTGAGCGAGCACGTCCGTACCGGTTGTATGAGTCAGCGTGACAATCCGTGACGGATGTTTTGAAACTCCCAATTTTTGGACTCGCACAATCGGCTTTCTTCCGACACGACCACCTGTCCACATCATACCAAAGTAACACTTCAGGTGGCTAGTTCATATATTATCATACCGACTCCAAAAGTCCGTTTGTCAAAAGGTGTCGTCGATCTCTCTATATTGGTGATTTGGTAAAAGGTTTGAAACTCCCAACACGTGATAGTATTGATTTAGGGTGATGAATGTGTCCGGGGGTCGCGTATCGGCGACTGCCGTGACGCTTGATGCCGTGAGTGGGCGGCGACGGCGGGGAGTGTGATTTCCCATTTATTCATTTCATTCTAGCTCGCATTAGAAAAAGTTCGTTACAACCGTCAGATTTGGGAGATGGATTGGTTACGTTGTAGCGACTAAGAAACAGTTGATGTATATAATGAGCGTCTATAATATGCGTGTAGGTACGATACGAGAAAGGGCGGGGATGGAGTTAGAGCACATGGATGCGCATGTAGCATACTGTACTCGAGTACTGTAAAAGCGAATGAATCTGTTACGGGTACGTATGTCGGGGTGGCCGCCAAAACCGTTGACTGGCCACCAATTGTCCAAGAAAAGAAGAGAGAAAAAAGATAATAAAAAAGCGGAGCTGGCAGCGGGGAAAGAGAACAAATGTCCGAGCGTGGTATGATGATGGTATGGTGGTGGTGGAGTGTGTGCGTAATTTGAGTTGTGCGATCATAAAATAAAAGATGCGAAACCACCTTTGCGCCTGCGCACGTGCGCTCCCCCTCCTCACAACAAATAGCCATATGTTCCCACAGCTTTCTACATGATAACGCATTCTTTGTCTTTCGCGCGCGGCATATCAACACCACCATCATCGCCACTGTACCCATCACGTTGGACGACAGAATCGGGTGCAATAGGTCCAGCGACGTTCCCACGCAGACGCTCTTCCGCCCTCTTGTCACCGAGATCCGCAGCTTTTTTGAACATCGCCGTTGCCCTGTAACGTTTTTGGGGTTTGTGTCAGATCCAGCGGATTTTTTTGTCATCATGGAGTTATCATAGTTCAGTCAGTAGTGGTCAATACCGTGTTAGGAAGCGAACCCACTCTTGTTGGTTGGGTGGAGTTCCGATCCCGACTTCGCAGAAGTATCCGACGGCGTACATGGCCTTCGCGAGCCCTCCGTCTGCGGCGCGTTTCGCCCACAAAAATGCCTCGGTATCAGATTGTGGAAGTACGCCTGGCGAGCCGACGAGGTACCAGGCCGTCAACGCAAAGCATGCATCGCGATGATTCTGCTGAGCGGCAATATTCTGCAAGCGGGAGAGGTTTTGTCAGCTGGAGTGTGTGAAGTACGGACATCACGCACGTAGTAGTGTATGGACAGCGCTGGATCCTGTGGACACCCCATCTTCCCGTACTCGTAACACTCACCAAGGCGGTAAGCACTTGGCGCATAACCCAGCTCCGCAGCCTGAGCAAGGAGCTCAGCGGAATATTCATAGTCAACAAATACGACGTTATGGATCCCCCGTTCGTGCAAGAGTGCAAGCTCGTGCAAGGCATGAGGGAACTCGGCAGTGGCATGCTCGGCGGAGCGTTTGAGCCACTTGACGCCTTCTTTCGGTCGCTTCGACAAGCCAAGTTCGCCGTTAAGTTCGGCAATTCCGAGCCGGTACAGCGCGCCTGGGTGGGAAGAAGCCCCAGCCTTACGGTAAAACTGTACTGCCTTTGCGGACTCCCTACGACAGCCCCACCCGTTCTCGCAGCATGTTCCGGCACGGTAGGCAGCATCCGGGTGGCCGTGTTTGGCAGCGAGGATAAAAAGGGGAAAGGCGCGGTCAAAGTCTTGGCGGTTCTTGTGCGTACCGATGCCATTCGCGTAGCAATCCGCCAGAAAGTACTGAGAGGGCATGTGTCCACGGTCAGCGTTTCGCTTGAGGAGTGAAGTGGCCTCCTTAATGAGATCTTCGCGCTTATCCATCGCTTTTTCCACATCCATCACGTTGGCCGGCGTGAGTTCGGGAATGGGGAGCGTCTTGGAAGCGTCGACCATGAAGACAGCAAATTCGAACTGCAAATCCGGATCCTGCGTCTTTTTCGCGTTGGCGCGGTAAAGCTCCAAGGTTCGTTCATGGGAGAGGAGGGCTGCTTGTTTGCCGGGACGTAGGTGGGAATGGTCGAGAATCGGACCTGGGGTCGGGGAGTGGGCCCGGATGGATTGGTTGGTGATTGAGCGTGGAGGACCGGTGGCGGCGGGCTTATAGGGTGATTGATCGCTCTGGTAAAAGTCATCTGCCTCGGGTGAGGGAGTATCGTCGTCGTCGATGTACTGAGACTGCATTTGAGGGGAGTACTGTTGCGGCGTGGGTTGTTGGGGAGGAGGTAGAAACTGAGAGGAGGGACGAGACTGGCCGGAGGGACGAGAATCGACAGGGGGAGGAATGTAGTCATCATCGTCTGTATCATATTGCGGATGCAGATGAGGAGAGGGGTGTTGGGAGGACGGTCTAGGTTGTTGTCCTCGGAGACGGCTGTCGAGATGCGGATGTGGTTCGTCTGCTGGAACCGGCGGGGTTATTGGGTATACATCGCTGTTTAAATGGGACGAATTTGGCCGCGAGGAGGATTCGTACATTGGAGAGAGGAAAGTGGAGGTGAGACGAGGTGATGAGGGTGCTCTCCAAGCCACCAACAAGCGCACCCGGCCCGAAATCCACACGCTCAGTGCTAACACTACGGTGTAATTGGGGTCCCGTCTCATTCCCAGCATACAATTACAATAAATTAGAAACCGGTAAAGGCGCAGCCAGCTGCTATATCAGTCCAGTCCTCTCAAAATACTCAACCACGTGGTCCAAAGAGGCCTCGGTTTCCTCATTAGTCGCCCGCCCCACCTTTTGTGGGCGAATACTAGTCTGCCAACTTTTTGATGGTGGCTGTATACTTTTTTTAGGGGGACCCTCCATTTGTATAGCGGACGCTTATAGATTGGTGATGTGAGTTTGATGTTCTTGCTAAAGGACCTATTAGTAAAGGTGAGTGGGAGCTACGCTGTGCATTGAAATGGGTCGGGGCCGTCGGGCGGTATTGTGCGATAAACGTGTCTTATTGCCACTGTCTGACTGGCTCGGGGTCGCCACAGCGGCGCTTTTCCAGATGCAGAGACGCGCGTGCGGCGATTTGATACGAGTGTCGCACTCGTACTAAGGGAACCCCAACCGATTATTGCTGCCTGGCTCACAAAAATGGCACGAGGCAATCTCCGCTTAAAATTATCGGATCAAGGCGAACTCACCCCTTGGCTAACCCCAAAACCATTCCTTTGCTCTCTTTGCTCCCTAGCGGTACATACCAGGATCACATAAACAGCTTGCCTTCTTATAAACATGCCAAAGGTGTGTTCCTGCACACTTGTCTAACCACATACGTCGAGACTGACTCCAATCGCACAGAATAAGGGAAAGGTTTGCGGCGTTTATTACCTTCCCCTCCACTGGTGTTGAGTCTTGGTGTTTCGCAGGGTGGTAAGAATAGGAGGCGTGGAAAGAACGAGAACGACGACGACAAGCGCGAGTTGGTATTCCGTGAGGATGGACAGGAGTACGCACAGGTGATAAAAATGCTAGGAAATGGGCGCTTGGAGGCTATGTGCTTCGACGGCGAGAAGCGACTAGCGCATATTCGAGGAAAGATGCGTAAAAAGGTGTGCATTGTCCTTGCACTTATCCGCACGTTATCTGACCGACCCTCCAAATCAGGTGTGGATTAATCAAGGAGACATCATCTTGCTATCATTACGTGAGTTCCAAGACGGCAAGGCGGATGTCATAGTGAAGTACACGGCGGACGAGGCTCGTAACTGTAAGTCAATCCTAGGGGTACACTCAAAGTAGATTCTGATCACACACACAAGTAAAAGCATATGGCGAGCTCCCTGAGAATGCTAAAATCAACGAGACAGAGGCCTTTGGAGAGGAGGAAGGTGAATGCACGTTCGAGTTTGGTGATGATGGAGAGGTGGACATCGACGATATATGATTGTATTCTTGTTGAATGTGCACAAGGTATGCATGTGGTCCTTCCATTTCTCTGATCCTATCAATCCCTAACCCAGGAGCACAGCTGTGTATTTGTGACGACTGGCAATGACTCATTATATCACTATTGATTAGACACCTGCACACACGGAATGTGTTCTGATACTTTTTTACCATTATTTCCCTGTTCCAAATCAACGTACCCTGAAATGACAGAAATCTCATGTAGGACCCTTGTCAATCTTGAATTTTCACAAACTGGCGGGAGACTCAGGCTGTCTGCCAATTATATGGATGAGGTAACTAATAACCGAGTACAACAGGGTTCCAAGGTCTGGCACGTAACCGGTTTCGTTAATCAAATACTCTGCAATGTCATACACACTACACAATCACAGCAAGTTTCAGCATCTCAAGGTGACTTGAACTCGATCGGTCAGCCTCCTACATTTCCCGTCTGGTAGTAGTTCCACTGGCAAGGCCCAGCAAGCCAAGCGCACAAGAGAAGTACAGTAGTCGTACCGGTCGGTGTCTCGTGCCGTGTACGCAGGTACGTTGGGAAGCCTGAGATTCGTTATAGTACTAGTTGCCACACCATGACGCCCACGCACTTCCTACGAGTCAGCATTAGTCCGAGTCCAAGCCTGACCATGGAACCACCTCCGGCTGGCACGAATTCCATAGGTGCGTACACCATAACGCGCTGCGGAATATCACGGACGATGAAGAACTAGACAGGGTGTATCCGGGATTGGCATTGCCGATCTAATAATAAGGATCTCTTAAGCTTAGGGTTCTTCTCTAGGCTTGCTCACGACACCCCAGCCAGTCTCCAGGTCGAAACTTGATTGTCAACCACATGTATGCATCCGATGACCGCTCTTGTGCGCGCCTGTAAGATTCAACCTGGTGACGTGGCAACCGTCCTGTGCCCTCATGAGGAGAGCTCGAAATATGACTCGTCCCACGCGTGGTGCTCATAAAAGAAAGCGACCCACGCTACTTTAGCTTTAGCATCATATAGTTCAGGCACCTGCCTCCGTGTCATCTACAGGCTCGTTCATCTGCGGCGGAAGGGAGGTTTTGGGTATAAACTACTTGACCTAATCAGTCTTTACTGACGGGAATTTTTTTCGTGTGGGGGTTTGGCATCTTGACACGGTGGATTTTCCTCCAAGTACTGTATACCTCCGAATTACGTTGAATCTAAGTGATCGATTCGCTATTAGTCCCAGCGGAATGATAGAGTGAGCGTGCTTGGGAGAGTTCGCTGCAAGTGAACACCCTGGGGACCACCCGATAGGTTTCATTCATTCACGGCCTTCGGCACCAGGCGTCTTTGAAAATACTGCAAATACTAGACAAGACAGCAAGGTCGGCGCAACAGCAATCAATCCCAAAAAATCTATGCGCCATCATAGCATCCAAGACAACACAAGAACGTGATCGCAAACAGTATCGCAAGCGCGCCGAGTACCACACGGATGCGCGCCACCCGAGCACACGAAAGTTTTCGTAGCCATGACAGCGTGGGAGATGGTGGGCCTTTCGCGCCTGCCTCGTCGATCGCTTCCATTTCTTCTGGCATGAGGTCCGCTAAAAAGCCAAAAAAAGTGGGCTGGAAGATTACGACCAGGGAATGGAGGGAGGTAGGGCATGGGGACGCACGCAGATGGACAACGTCCAAATACTCATGTAGACGAGTACGCCTCGAGGTGGTCGTGACGACGACAAAACCTTTCGCGTGGGCCCATTTGAAGATGACTTGGCCAGGCGTGCCGCCGATCCTGCGTGCGATGGTTGCCAGCACATGGTCCAGGGGGCCGCCGGGGTACGTAGTAATCGGCCTTTTGATTGTTTTTGAACCACAAGTAACAAGTAAATGGTGTCAATAATGATTGCTATCTCACGCGTTAAAGGAATGAGATGGATGGATGACGCACGCGAGGCTGCCATATGCTTCAATCACGATACCGTGCTTCGCTGAAAATTCCAGGACGTCCCTCCATGACGCGTAGTTGTACGGGTGGAGGTTGATCTGCGAAAATGGCTTATTGGTTCTCTTTTACCCGGGATTGCGGGCAAGGGCATGATATGCTACCTGGTTCACGGCAGGGACTACTTTTCCTGTCTTGACGATGCGTTGCAACCACTCAAGGGTAAAATTGCTCACGCCGATACTCCTAACGAGCGGACGTGACGCGACGTTGAACAAGACAATAAAGCGCACGCAATTCTTAGGGATGTACCGTGACAGCCCTGACTCTCTGGCCTTGATCATATCATTCCAGACTCCTTCAACGTCCCCGTTCTTGATAGTCCACGGGCCATGTACGAGGTATAAGTCTAGATGCTCGAGTCCTAGCTAAAGAGAACAGACCCCGTCAAAAGGGAGGGAGAGATGAGTGTACCCCCAAGGTCGCCGACAAACCTTTCGCAAGCTCGTATGCACCGCGTCGAGCACGTCTCCGCCAGCATATTTTGTCGTGATCCATATATCCTGGCGCGCAAGACCGCATTCACGTATTGCGGCGCCGATGTACTGTTCATTTGCGTAGACTACAGTACCAGGTGGATAAAACGTCAGCCGGCCGGTGACAAGAATAGCAAGGTTCGAAACAGGTTCACATGCGGCGCAATCAATGTGAGAGAAACCTGCATCAAATGCTTGCTTGACAATCTCGGACACGTCCTAAAAAGAGTGGGTGGCAAGTCAGTTGATAAAACGGAGCTGCTTGCCTTTCCCTTGAACTTTGAGCCTGTGCCGAAGGCAAGCACGGGGATTCGATTGCCGTCGTTGAGAGGAATGGCGGGAACAGACATAATTAATATTAATTAATTCTACGAATTACGGTGCACGGGCACAGCACAGCACACAATCCTATATACGAGCTACATGTCATGGGCCCAGATGGCACTGGCATAAATAAGGTATCGCGATCCTTGGAGTGCGAGAGAAACGACTGAATAGTACGATATCATACAACTACATGAGCTTGAGCGATTTCAGGTTAAGCCGAAGAATGACTTCGCGGACTATAATCAGAGCCACGATCAGCCGACTTCAATTAGAGACGAAATTGAGGGTGAGTACACACCATTTGCGATTATCTGAGCTGTCTTTGCCTTGTCTATGACTGCGGTATAGTGAACTGTAACAGGTACAACGGTCAGTCGGTCCCTGTGCCTTCGCATATCGTACGTACCAAATAACTCGCGACCGGGATTAGTTTTATGTTGGTTATGCAACGTGCCAAATTTGTTGCGCAGATCTAATAAGTACACATCAGCGAAGGTTTTCCCATTATCGATATCTGGCTGCGCGCACATTTCGCCACAGACTCGTAATTGTTGGGCCGGTCACCGTACGTGACCAAATAGTTTTTGAGCTGAACTCCTGCCTCGAGCTTCTCATGCAAGAGGTCGCACTTGTTTAGGAAAAGCACGATCGGAACCCCCTCGAGGAGCTTATTCGAGACCAGACCACGCCACAGCAGTAGCGAATCCTCCAGGCGATTGACTCGTGGATCCTACACATCCGGTGTCATGGTTAGAAGGGCCGTGACATCAGCACAGACAGGCGCGGACCTCTGTAAGCACTTGATCAAATGCCGAGATAGGCGCCAGGAAAATAATGGCGTTCACTACGAATGGAGCTGATCGAAAAAAAAATTTGATGTGCAAAGCAAGTCTGGGCTTACCGTCTTGGAAATACGGCGCCCATGCGTGGCGTTGATTCCTGGCGCCACCAACGTCGTAAATAACCCAGTTACTGGCTCCCCGCATAGCCCCCATACTGATAGTGAACTGATGCTCAACAACGCCCAGTGTCTTCAGGCGCGCCTTCAAGACGTCCTCTACAACACACAGTCAGAATAAAATATATAGATGACGTCAAAGAAAGTACCATCTGTTGGGGTATACGTTTTTGTGGTGATGCGTTCTATTTCGTCGAGGTAGCTATATTCTTAGCTTAGCACTGTCATGTTCTCTCACGCGCTGGGCTGCAGACGCACAATCCGCTGCTCTCTTGCAGCCTGACTCGTTTTTCCACCAGTCGGTGGCGCACCCATTGATCTTTCCAGAGCCGGACCATGGCGTCACGAGATCTGTCGAGAATATGCACCGGATCCGTAGGGTCTTCCCACCACGAATGTGAAGTTGACGAAATTTTCGAGCGGCTGCGCCGCAAGGTGAAGGCACGCTTCCAGTTGCTAGTTGTGCGCACGGTGTACTCGCCGCGGGGTGCAGACCAACCTGGTGCGCTCCCATCTCCGAGGCGGGTCGCCTCGTCTTCATCATCGTCTTCGCGCAGGCTGCGAATCAGTCTGCCTTCCAGCTCAAGAGCGGGGGCGAGCGCTACGCTGTATTCGGCATACTTTTCAGCAGCGATACGGTGGATCTCTGGGTCTGAATGCGCCGAAGAGTCGGGGCTTTGCCCTTCGCTGTCCAAGGATACATAGTGAAGGAGCTCTGGCACTGCCTCTTCCCTCTCAGTGGGGATAGTATCAAGAATTCTAAAGAAGTGATGAGCCATCGTCGTACTGGTGTTGGTGTCACGACAGGGACGTACCTTCGAACAGAACGGATGAGATTGAGATAGATAACAAAACGCCATGCTATTCGCTCGGCCTGGAACGCAGCAGGTGTGTGGAGGAGCTGGAACTCTGTGATATGAGTGAGCATGAGAAGAGAGGCAAGGGTATATGCATGTTTGCAGGGAGTGAGCGATACACGCGGACAGCAAATGGACATGTGTGACCCGCAATGAGAAATGGAGTGAGTACGTACGTTTGAGGGTCGTACTCTTGCCGCTCTCACTCTGGCCCAGAAGAAGGATCCTGACGTCGGGGCTGCTCTTTTTGAGCTCTGCACGCTCTACGCGAAGCTGCTCATCGATTGCATCGCTGACTTGTTTGGCTAGGTGTTCTGCGAGAATGCGGGCATCGCGCTGAGCGGGTGTCTCACCCGGTGGGGGGCTGAGGGCGGCTTCGAAAGGGTCGGCGAGATGGTTCTGTGGTACAGACTTTGCTGCGACCATGGCGGTAAGGGTGAGAGGGCAATCGGCCGGAATTGATAAATAAAAACAACCTGAGGTGATTGGGGCGGTGTTAATCCCATTCCATTTCCCGCCCGCGGTCCCTTCCAATCGGCGATGCTTGGCCTTGGCGATGGCGGTTCTCTCTTCATTTGTCCATGGACCTCACGTGATAACCTCTTCTCACGCATGCGCGTCGCGTTACTGTAGTTATCTCACCCTTTCCTTTCCTCATGTTCTTAACTCGTTCAGAGTATGGTGAGTTTTGAGTTTCGCCTGCCTATCCATTGTCTTACTCGAATTGAGACCGTGGTGTCAACACCTTTTCACCCGAGGGTCGTTTATTCCAAGGTACATAGGTTGCATTTACTCACAAAATCTAATCTGACTGAGTCCTAGTCGAATATGCCATCGAGGCTATCAAGGTACGTCCTCTCTTATATGCGGTATGCGGTATATGCTGATCTTTTGCTTTCAGCTTGGTTCAACAACCGTAGGTATCCGTACTCCAGAAGGCGTCGTCCTTGGTGTCGAGAAGCGCGTCCAATCGCCCCTGCTTGAAGCCTCTTCAATAGAGAAGATCATGGAAATCGACACACATCTCGGTTGTGCAATGTCTGGCCTCACCGCCGATGCGCGGACCATGGTCGACCATGCCCGGGTCACTTCCCAAAATCATGCGTTCACTTTTGACGAGCGCATCAAGGTCGAGAGTGTCACACAAGCAGTATGCGATCTTGCCCTCCGCTTTGGTGAGAGTGTACATGACGAGGATGCCATGATGAGCCGACCTTTTGGCGTTGCTCTACTGATCGGTGGTATCGACGAGCTTGGTCCACAACTGTGCGCGCTCCGTAATATGCTGGCATGTCGCTTTCTAACAATTCGCAGTTACCATACCGATCCGTCAGGGACATTTGTGCGCTACGATGCCAAAGCAATTGGCTCTGGTTCCGAAGCAGCCCAAAGCGAACTCCAGGATAAGTGGCACTCGGTGCGCCTCAGTTTTGTATGAGTCAAAATGTGCAGTCCTCACCTATTCATAGCAAATGACTTTGAGAGAAGCGCAGGTCCTTGTGTTGAAGGTGCTCAAGCAAGTGATGGAAGAAAAGCTCGACCAACACAACGTCCAGCTTGCTCAGGTACGCAACAATTGACCTCCATCCCGTCACGTGATATTGATTGAGTCCATGTACAGGTCACTGCTGACAAGGGCTTTCACATCCTGGATGAACGTGCTCTGAAGGAAGTCATAGATACGATGTGAGATTTAGCGAGCGAATACCGCAGACCGACTGGTTGCGGAGTTGTATCAACAGTTTCTGCTTACTCTCACATCCATTTCTATATCGGTGCACCTCCGAGACAACACAAACGGCGCAAAGATATGAGTCAACCACACCGCGCTATTCACGCGCCCATCAGATTTGTTCAAGTTCCCGTTTCAGCCAGGTCTTCTATCGGAAGAATACCGGAGGTGTTGTATAGCTACAGAACTCTATCTCAAGAACGATAGACAAATAAATGAAACATTGCGCAGACGCACAGCCAATCTTGTAGACTATCGCGATGTGTAATGCTACAAGAAGATCGAAGTGTCGGTATCTGATGACGAAGAGGACCAAGGTAACTTATTTTGATCCTCTCCCTACTCTCTGGGTCTCAGCTATGGCATAATCGTGTGTTTGTCCCGCTCCAATCTCGAACGGAATGCGGGTGTTCATGGCGCGCTGCTTGCGTCCCGATGCCAACGACTGCGCAGCGTATCGTACACGTGCTGTCAGGCGAAGAATGCCAATGAGATCACCGAGGGGTTAGAACGAGCGGGAGTGGATCGGGGGGGGGGATGCCATGACTATTGCTTTTACCTGCATAAGAGCCTTGACGGCCCGGGTGCGCTGCGGCCGAGTGCGGTTGCTCCGACTACTACTAGCCGTCGAGCATGATGAACCCGCGGTGGATGCGGGTTCGGACTCTGTTGGTGAAGGCGCGATGATTTCTATCTCAGCGTCGGCGTCAAAGATATCCTTGGGCTGGATTCAGATGCAAGACGGTTTCAGCAGATGTGATTATTATTGGTTTGTTTACCTTTGATGGAAGGTGAAACAGATGGACGAGTGAAATTTTTTACACACCAGGGCAAAACTTGAACGAGATGGTGCACGAGGTAGCGAGTTGGAAAACCGGTAATCTACCGTCTTTCTCGCGTCAACAATTGATCGATGTGATTCCTCGATCAGCGCGGGAGGAAGGAACGGTAATAGAAAGGGATTCTCTCACCTCTAGAAAGTCGCTGTTAAGTTGGGGCGGATATCGAGGCGGGTGTGGTCCGTCGGGCGCACCAAAGGATGGCGAGGACTTGGTGCGGCGGACACCAAATTTGCCTCGCCGGCGCATGCCACCCCGGGTCGTTAAAGCTGGCTGTGCCAGAACGAAAGTGATGGAAGGCAGCGTCGGGTCGGGCGAACGCATATTCTCTCCCTCACTTTCTTTCCCTGTTTCTATAAAATAACAGGAGGAAGAACAGGAAGGGAAGTTCGCTGGGGAGCAAGTGACAAGCGTTGCGTGCGACCACGATGCGGGATCACGTCTCTGTGTGGTAGAGGCCTTTATATGTATTACGGACAACTCTCTTACTGCTGCTACTGAGACGGCTCGGTTGAGACTCACACGTTAGGTTAACATTAGAAGAATACGTAGACATAATGCGAGGCGTGGCGTAAGGCTCGGCGCGGCGCGGCGGCGTGTAGAATCGTGAACCGATCCAAGAAGGGGAAAGGGAAAGAGGGACCCAGGAGAGGAGTCATTTCATTCATGTTCACAATCGTGATCGGTTCGGTTTTCATTTTCCTAGAGGTTCCAGAGTTAGAGTCACATCACCTCATATCCGAGTCCCGCCGCCGGCCATTGGCGTGAGGTGCCAGTGTCCGCCGCCGTGCGGTGGGTACCACGGAGACACGGGACGGATGCCACCGAAGGAAGAAGGAACCAAGATATAGGAAAAGAAGGTCCATCGAGACGTGTTCGGCTGGGGGGGTGTTACAGTGCTGAACTGCTGTAACAAGTATCAGTAAAGTGTAGTAATAATAGCGGTCAACGGCTGCCACGGCTGTTGCCACGTCGTTGCTATTTGCATGCAACGAGAGAAACTGGATATTTGTGGTAGACGAGACTCCGAGAAACTTCTCGGACCAGCGGCGCCAGCTGGTGCACGAGAGACCAGTACATAGACATCGCCCGTCGAAAGAGGAACAAACCAGCGCAACCGGTGGAAGAAGGGGTTTCGGTTAAGTTCCCCCGTACACGCCGGATCCGGAGCTCTGAATCATGCAAGTGCAAGTAAAAGTGAAAAGTATGATGTGACTCACTAACTGGCCACCCCATTATTACATATTCTTATGTCTAGGAAACGAGCTTTTGCCAAGTGTACAATCTGGGCCAGGTCCGGATTTTCCGTGGTTGTCGTCGAATATAATAGACCAGCATCATCGTTTGTTTCTCCGCCGAAAAGTCCACAGAGCAGAAGTGAGGGGTTCTATGACATGATGAATCCATAAACTGGTATTACTCTACCCCCGTCCTTTTCCCCCGGGACGGGATAAGTTCCAGTAGTAGGGCGGTGGCCAAGTTTGGAGTCACAAGCGCTCAACCGAAAACGAGGGATAATCGGGTGCCACCACTTCATTTTTGCGTTGACTCGGACTCGTGACCGCGGGTGTGCGGGGAATAAGTGGTTCATCGTCTGCCTAAAGGGGGCTCGCGTAGTACGTTATTATAACGGGGTTACACATATAGCAGTACCGTACTCGAGTACAGTACAGCATGCGCGGCCATCATTACACTTGGGTAGGGTGGCTGGCTGGCGCTGTTCTTACCGTACTTGTGTCGATCAATTACGCCGCCCACTGTCGCGCTCGTGTCCTGGCGAGCATGCCAGCGCAGCTCTATTGTTGAGAGGGCCTGGGAAGGAATGGCGTGGCGGGACGACGGACTTTGACGGACTTGAGCATGAAACCCTGGAGACGGCACTGGCGGCCGCGACTGATAGAACTAGACAAGTTCTTGCAACTAGCTACCGAGTGTCACAATTACGGACTGGAACATGGAGCAATAAAACCTCCATGGAGGTGACATTCATATGTCACGGTCCCATGACGACAGGCGAGGCGCCTACAGCAAATTACTGGCGCCTACCCGCTGACATGCCAGGGAGCCAACCGTGACAAATTCCATGTCCAGCGTCATGCAATGGCGGCACAGATACAACGTCCCTTCTTCTCCCTCGCCTTTTGGGGTGCCTTTGGTTGCTGAAGTGGGTCGGAGAAAAGCCATAATCGTACTGTACATACCTGCCAGTGCCAGAGCAGCCTGAGGTTCAGGTCCATGTTGCCTCCGCATTGGACGGCCCGCTGACCGACCATGACTCACAAACACGTCTCCGTATTCGGGAAAAGAAAGTTCACGTACTAGGTTTAAAAACGTGGAACGCTTTAACTCCCCATCTCCCAGATCCATGCGAATCACATGATTACTGGGGTGAGTGTAGGGGGCGACGACTTTGTCACAACTCACGAACGCACCCGGCGGCCAGAGTTTTTCTCTTCTTGAAAAGGAGGCCTTAGGCTGGAGTGGCCCAAGATCGATCCCGACTATGGCGGTGCTGAGATCACAGCCAACTCCCACGTCCTTTGGCGAGAAAAAAAAGGACAAGTTGCGTGACAGGATGCGACGCGACGCGACTTCCCGACCTCCGAGCTCACCGGTAGTAACCGGTAGTCCAAGATGCCACGTTGTTAATCTACAGCTGAGTAAAGGTAGAAGCGAAATGGAAGACGAGGACCACAGCCTCATGGGAAAGATACTGCGCGAGAAAAGAGGGTTGCGCTGTACATGATGACCCAATACTGTATTACTGCGGAAAGCACCTAAGCAATGACCGCTGGACCAAAACACCTCCCCTTTTGCGGAAAGGCAGAACTCCGCAGGTCCATGTACTGTCTACGGGACTAGTTACATCCGTCACTGTACAAGTTTGTCCAGCCAGGTTCAATGGTTCATGATCAGGCTGCCGATGCTACGTGACGAAGGTGCTCCCAACTGATATTGAAATATTTAGTCGCCAATTCCCTCACAGAAAACAAAGCACTATGGATGTGAAGATTTTCATATCCGCCCAGGTTACGACAGCGGGCCGCTGTCCAATTTCGCATGTTTTTCATTCATTTCGCAGGTAGATTCACCGTCCTCGCGCTCGCATTGCTGGCTTTCCATAAATAGTGAATCGATCCATAGAACCGCTTCACGGGCATATGGGACTCGACTGCAGATGATCTAAGCACACCTAGATAACAGATGGTCAACTCAGGCAGTTTCGAACTCGTCGGGGTGACATGAAATATGCGAAGTAGGCTCATAGAATTTCATATATGCCTGGAAGATTGATCAGAAACGATGCTGACACTTTACTTGCGTTTATGAGGAGATTGAACATCAAGATGGCTCGGCCTGCCCTTGTGATGCGACCTCAAATGTCGCGCGATGGATAAAAGTTATCAGAAGCGACAAAAGAGGGCTGTGCCCTTCAGAGATGTGAATGGGGACCCGACGAGTTGTGCTGTAACTTACTAACCCCCCTAGTTCGATTTGTCAGGACATTTCATCCCTAGGACCTCGACCGCCTCTTCCCCACGAACGGAAACCCCCGTAACCGCCTCGTCCAGTGGCGCGCCGACCTCTTTCGATGTCGCGTGTCATGTCTCTAGTGGTAGATACGCCGTTGTTCCGGATATAGTACTCTGTCTTCACTCGGGGAATAATGACCGAGACGACGGCGACGGTGCTGGCAGGGTCCCCTGATCGCTCGAGAGATGGCTGGAAGAGGACGTCTGTTGCGTCTTGGCGAGTCTGTACGCTTTCTATTGGCTTGGGAGATGGCCATCGTAGTAAAAGAGGATCGAATAAATAGTTGGACTCCAGGCCCGTTTGAGAGTCCTCACGTAGGTCCTCCCGTACTAGGCCACACTGGCACCAGTACTGGCACTGGCGGGTTACGTCGTCTTTGGGGTAGTAACAATACCTTAAGCCTGAGTGTGAGGCCGAGTCAGAAGGATCACGCGGCGTGATCGGCGGCGAAGGCGGGGCCAAGGACATTGTTGAAGCCGACTGAACATGCGACATTCCGATGCACGGTCACGATGGGAGATTCGGATGATGATCGGTTTTTTCGTTACTATCATATCCCAAGGCGGACAATAATAACTCACATGTGCCATCATGATCAAATGCGACTCGAAATGTTCGTCGTCTGTGATCGCTAGGCAGGTTGCGCCAGTGTCATGCTCCAGAACTCGAGGTCCCGACGCACCGACGGTCTCGGCATCATCATCATTATGGACTTTCTGATCGTCGTCCATTTTGATCGCAACCGTGGGGCTTCCTCCTTCTGCATCTTCCCTGCATTCAGCCTTCACGCTTTTTTTCCATAAATGGTTGTTGCTGCTGCCGGACCCGTAGTGCCTCTTCGCTGCCAGAGAGCCGTTGGGGAGGTTCCCCCCCATTCGTCGAACGTTCCTCCCCCTCGCTTTGGGCGCGAGCGGCTGCTGCTGCTTCTTCTGCTTTCCTTCGTGCCTCGAGCTTGCGTTCATATTCCAGTCGCTGCCCCTGCAATCGCCGTTCATTTTCAAGTCTGCGCCTCTCTTGTCCCCTTTCTTCATCACGTCTCCGATTCGCTCGAACGCGTCGGGCCTTTTGTTTCGTAGTCGGAGGTCTCTTAACGGAGGCGCGCCGCTCTTGTTCGTGCGTAGGAGGCTGCGAGCTATGAAAAGATTTTTTCGAGCTATGGGCTTCTTCGTGAATAGGAGGCTGCGGGCCTGATGAAGGCTTTTCCGCCGAGTCTTGGGCCTCGTCGTGGGCAGGAGGCTGCGGACCTGGTGAAGACTTTTCCGTGTCATGGGCCTTTTCGTGGGTAGGAAGCTGTGGGCTTGCGGACGGCCTTTCCGAGTCGCGGGCTTCTTCTTGAGCAGTATGCTGTGAGGTGGGGAATATAAGAATCATGGAGATGGCTATCAGCCTGCGGCGGAGTCTGAGCAGTCGGGATACAGTACCGAGCACACCTCAACGTGCTCCGAATTGGAGTCCTGTACTGAGGCTGATGCCTCATCGTGCGCCTCTTGTCGTTCCCTGTCGTAGATTAAGGCATGAGCCAAGGGCTAGAAGTAGCCAAGTCAATCCAGGTCGAACCCTTCAGGTCTACCGTGCGGACCGCTTTTCTCGTCGGACATCCCCGTAAAAGTTGGTCTCTTGAGATATTACGGATTCAGCCTAGATAGCCCCTTCACTGCGCCGTGATTATGGTTAGCAAAGACTCAGAAGCGTGAATGTTGTGCATAAACGGCATTCACCTCGCCAGCAGCAGGATTGCCTCTGCTAACCGTGTTTCAGTCACAGGAGCGTTTCTTGCGTTGCTCCGTTTTGACGCAGTATTTGTATGCACTGAACGTATGCACTGCGCACTCTTATCGGTGACCGCAGTTTGCTGCGGATGTACCGGTCCGATTCGGTCCGGTCCGGATCCGCAAGTCCTCAGTCCTACAGTATTAACTTACTCGTACACTAAGTTACTCTGAACCGTGTGCCAGCTATCGTGCTGGCCAGTTTTTTCCCACAAATATTTCTTGCATCGCAAGAAAAACAACGCAAATAAAAATATTTAAAAACTACTGTCACCTTCTCTAGAAATACCCCTCCCGCCTAGGCACGCTAACAGGCGGCGGTCTCTCCCGCTCCCTCTCAGACCTCTCGCGCGAGCGTGGCGGCGGTGCAGGGTTAGGCCCACGCATGGAGAGTGGTAACGTTCCTCCTGCTCCTCGCCCGAGAGAAGACGCTGGTGGAGGCATGCCCGGGCGCACTGGTGTGGGTGAGACGAGTGTCGCTTGCGGTGTGGGGGGCAGTCCTAGTGCCCCGGGGGGCACCGTTGTCGATATTGCCGGTGATGATGACGCGGAGGTCCCGCGTGATGGTGTCGAGGGACGACTCGGCATAGATGCAGACGTGGATGTAGATGGGGAGGAAGAAGACGGAGGTGGGAACGGCGATCGTGCGCGACGCCCTTGAGGGGTGAGCACGGGCGAAGGCGTTGATAGTTGTTGTGCAGATGGTGAGTAACTGCGTTGTGATGTCGATGGTACGGGGGGAGGTACGGGCGCATTACGCGCTGTGCGGGCTGGGGAGTCTACTGTAGACGGCAAGATGGGCGCGGGCGTAGGTGTGCTCCAACGTGTGGGCAGGTCCGGTGCCGCCGGTGATGAGCGCGCCGACTCGGATGCCGGCTCGGTTATTTGTGCAACTGAACTGCGTGTGGGGCGCGGAGGTAAGACCGATGTCTTGGAAGAGGATTGAAGCGATGCTTTTGGTGCGGGGGCAAGGATGGGGACAGCTGGAGAAACATTCCCCGAGTCAGGCGGGTTTGGGACAAGAAGCGCGTCTAGAATAAACCGGAAGTCAAGGCCGAATTCTTGAAGAAGCTGGGATTTTGGTCAAAGTCAGCTCGTTAACTTGAGGGGAAAGTCGGGCCCGCACTTTGCGACTTTGATTATGCGTGATGTTCAGCGCCTCCTCAACTACGCTTTCATCAACATCCGTACTGAAAACTTGGATCCTGAACATCTCAGCAAAAGTTTCTACTAGGGACCTTGCCCACTCGATGAAACCTTTAAAAATAATTTCATGTCGGAGGGCACCCGTTCAGATAAGAATCAAAATTGCTCACTGCCCGCTACTTCGTTCTCCTTGAAACTCGCCAGGAACCAGTCCGCAGTATGTTTGATTACATTAAAAATCGAAATCGCGAGTTCACTGATGTAGGTCCCGATGTGGCCATCAAAGCGAATCATGCGCACGAGTCGACGTGCGGTCTCTGTGCGCGCGGCGAGGAACGTCGTGCGCGCTGCAGCGCCAGCATCTAGGCGGATAAGTAAGGAAATAAACTTCTTGACAACTTCTTTGTGGTTGTGAGGGTAAGACATTGCTTGCAGCAGAGCAGAGACAAGCGAGGTCGTTAAAGGAGCAAGCTTAGCAGCCAGGAGCGGCATGGTATTGAGCTTCGCTTGACCTACGCAGAATATATGTCAAAAATGGGGGCTGACGGCAAGTGTTGAGCGGAGGAAATAAAATACCCTGCTCCACTAAATCCACTGCTGTGTCCCATTCACGCAGAGCGATCGCCACGGTTAACTGATCGGCAAAGTCACCGATCCATCGCGCGTCCCGTTCTGCAACCTCCTTCGCACTGTCGTTCATACCCGTTTGTTGCGCGAGATCGGTCATCCAATCCGGAACAGGAGGGACTTCCCCTGGGGCAGTGAGACCGCGCTGCGTAGTGATCTTGGGTTAAAAATCAGAGTATCAAGGACAAAGAACCATGGGGACGTACTCCTCCACCACCGGCCCAGAGACTCTTCCGTCGTTCGTGCTCGCCCTCGCGTTCTTTTCGCCTCTTGGCTGACAGCTCCTCCGCAATGTGGCGGAACTGCGCAAGCATATTCTTCTTGTCCGAAGCCGAGTCTGTGCGATACACGTGGGTCTCCTTACCGTGCTTGACTTTGAAGACATTGACAAGTGCTGGGGCGAAAAGTGAAAATAAGCAACTGCCTGTATGCGGAGTGTGTTGGAAGTACGGACTGGCGGTGTCCTTCGTATCCAAGACAAGCATTTCGTTGAGTGGCCAACAGCGGTCTGCAACAAGCTTATCGCTTTCAGACGCGTTACGGCGACGACGTTTGCGAGCAACGAGCACGGCATCGTCGAGAAGCACGAATCGTACAGTGCTCATAGGCTTGTAAGTCGCTGCGTTAAGTGCTAATATACCATCTATTTCGGCGACAACATGCCGGCCAGCGGTCGTAGGGACAAACTTGGCCGAACCTTCGATCTGGGTGTGTAGATTCTGCATTTGGTTCGCATAAAGTATGCGCAAGTCGGCGACGGACGAGCGGACATTACGTCTGCGGTCTAGAAGATGTCAATTTTGAGGATGAGAGAGGAAGGAGATGACGCCACCGGCAACGGAAGCCGACTCTTCGATGTGTAGGACAGAAGGCATGCTCTTCCATTCCGAGAGACTCTCCTTGAGTTCAATCATATCGTTCTCAAGAGTCCCGATTTCCTTGGAGATAAAGACAAACTGGGCGTAGCTATAACAAGTCTTAGATTCATGTGGGGGAGGGACAGCGTATGGACGCACTTTTTAAACACGTTCCGCTGCAGATCAGCCGCGACCCTCGTCTTTCGAGTTCTGCAATGATGACTGTAGCGAGCGGAGCTCAGCCTCGGTAGAGTTGGCGAGTTTCAGCTTGAGATCTGAAACGAATTTCTGCTTTGATAGGGAATTGCTAGGATAAGGGACCACACGCACAGGCATCAGGATCAAACTCCTCAACGTCTAGGAGCTTGTTCTCCATTGCACGAAGGTCCTCTTTTGACGGAGCTTGCTGTCGTGCAACGTCATCTCTCTCACGAATAATGTCAAGGTCAGGGCCGCGTAGGCCGAGTGGTATTGTCGGTACTGAGGGCGGGGTTGCGTCCGCAGGGGTGGGGGACGAGATTGTAGCATATCGTGTGGACATGCGCTTCTTAATCCTGTCATCGACACGGGACTTGCGAACATTTTTCTCTGGTTTGGATAGCTTGGCGGCTGGCTTTGGGCCCTTGCTAGTTGAGGCTTTGCTACGGAGGGATTCCATCGCGTTGTCGTTGTTGTCGTCGCCGCACACGAGTCGCGGCCCGGGAACGTGACGGCACAAGTTGGATGAGAACACTCTCGTTCCATCGACGACTTGTCCTCATGTCTCGCCGCTCTCTCTCATCCTCCCCTTCGCGCGACATAAAGCGCCCTCGGTTGGAAGGCCTCACTCCCGATGATTATAAAAATGGCTTTATGCTTGCGCCAATGGTTCGTTCTGGTGCCCGTATGTCACATCGTCTCTCCGCCTTTCCGATTATCATTTCCGTATCTCTAGTTCCCACAAGGCTTTTCGCTTTGAGACATGGCGCAAAGCTGATTTGGGGCCCAGAGATGGTAGATAAAGCTATGTTAAATTCAGAACGTGTCGTGGATCGTGCGTCTTCCTCTCCTCGCCTCTTCGAATGGCCTTGGCTGAGATCACTGTTTATAAGCTGTATCAGGGACAATTTCCTACAACGGGAAGCAGGAACGCGCCATGTTCACTTGTCATCCCATCGAGAAGCCGTACCTCATCTTTCAAGTTGGCTCTGCCGATCCCGATCTTGCTGTGCAAGCAGCGCGCGTAGTCATGGACGATGTCTCCGGCATCGAGCTAAATTGTGGTTGTCCCAAACCCTTCTCGACACATGCAGGCATGGGTGCCGCCCTGCTGACGAATCCCGACCTTCTATGCTCCATCCTCTCCGCCCTCCGCCGCGAACTTCCACCTCGTATCTCTGTATCTGCGAAGATACGTCTGCTTCCTACACAGGAAGATACGCTAGCCCTCGTCAAGAAAATTGTCAACACAGGCATCAATTGCCTTACTATCCACTGCCGCACGCGCAACATGCGACCGCGCGAACGCGCGCTCATCTCCCGCCTCAAGGAGATCGTCGACTTTATCAGGGGTCTCGGCTGCGACGTAGCGATAATCGAGAACGGCGACTGTGTAGGTTTTGAAGATGCACGCCAGATACGTGCCATCACCGGAGCAGATTCTGTTATGATTGCCACCGCCGCCGAGGCGAACCCGACTGTTTTTTCAGCTACCCCACTCACGAGTCTTGAAGACACATTCATTCTGCCATACCTTCGACTCGTATGTCCTCCCGCCCGCGCCCTGTCACGCCTCTCTCATTATGATACATCGGTGTAGTGCAAATACCTCGATAACAAGTGGGCTTCCACCAAGTTCTGCGTCTCGCAGTTCAAGGGCCGCAAATCCGCCAACAAGAAGTTGCGCGAGGCAGTAATCAAAGCGAAAGGCTACGCTGACCTCGATGCACTCATAGAGCCTTGGACAGGAAGCGATGAGTTCGCCGCCATCAAAGCCGCCATCGACGCGCGCGCATCCGCACCCCCCGTCTTACTACCCGCAGACGAGAGTACCCCGCCGCCACCGTCGATGCTGCTGTCTGAGGGAGAAGAAGCGACGATGACGATGGCAACGACGACAACGACTACTCCGCCAGACTGGCGCGGGAATCCTGACCCTGCGGTCGTTTACGACGCCCCGCTGCTCCCCGCAAACGAGCAACGGGTCATGATTCCTGCTGGCGTGTCGAAGCAGGATCCAGGGACGCCGACGCCCCTCGCTTTGTCGGGACCAGTACCGGTACCTAAAGCTCTTCCTGTAATGTAGATTGAAATTGACCAACTTTTTTTTTTTCATTGAGCCCGCGCGATGCACTTGATCTCAATGCTGTCACAGTCACTCATCTCCACTCTGGACAAGACTGGGAAAGTGGTCTGGCATGGGTCTTTGACGACGGGCTTCTCGAGGACAGCGCACGATTAAGAAGTTCCAGCGCGCCCTTGGAACTTGGGAATGGTTCTGGAAGTGGGATCACCGTACCTGGTGTACAGTGTAAGGTGGCCGTCCCCGTTGCGCGGGGAAGGGCTCGTACGACACATGTCGGTGTCATTCCGAGACCGAGACAGTGAGACTACACACCCTGACACCCACTCTGCTCCGAGGCCCATTTCTATCTTCTTTGTGCATCACAAGAATGAGGGCCTTGCGCACCCATGACCACCTCGACGCGTCGGCCCCCTTGTTCTACATTTCCTCTTTCACTTTCACTAGCTTTCTCGACCTCGCGCCTTTCTCCCCCTCTACTATGTCGCCTTCTCTCTTTCTTCGTTTCTGCGCCTAAGATGCCCCGCATCATCCACCGCAGCTGTGTGTCTCAGCAGTCCTCGGATTCCTTAGACGTCTGTTTTACTTGCTCACCTAGCCTCTCTCTCCCACTATCACCCCTTAAGTATTGCGCGCGCATGTTAGTCACCCATAAACCATGCAGGTATCATACGCATCATATAATGGATTATAATCTCGTGAGGAATACTAGTCCAAACATTCGCTGCATTAGCGAGGAGGTAGTCTGGCGAACGAATTCTTAGTAGAGGTTGGCTCACCCTAGGAACGTCAGTGGACATAGGGACAACCTATCTCAGCTCCAATACTATTAATCACCATACTATGCAAGCATTCAGAGTGCAACTTCCTGGTCCTAGGTTCCGAACCGATGCTCGTGCTTGAAATACCCCTACTCAGTACGATGTGGATTCCACCCAGCTGTCCCCCAAAGCTGTACAGTAAATTGGCATCGCACTGGACCGTACTTTTCATACCAAAGAAAAGTAAGTGATATCACGGTAAGAATGGAACGACGCGTTGCGATTCGGTCGCATTCGAGGATGCGATCTGTGAGCTTATTTGGGTTGCGCGAGGGGGTAGACTTACCTTCCTCTCTATAGCCCCTGCGCGCACAACGATCACTCTCTTCGCCTTCCTCCTTTTCTCCCTGTGCGCTCGCTTTCTCGTGTCTTGGTGAGAACTGGGTCTCAGCACTATAACGAGGTTGAGAAAGGGGGCTTATATTTCATTATTTATTTGTCGCGTCTGTGCCGATTGCTTGTATACCATATATTCAGCTGTGAGACGTTCATTCGTCCTTGAAGCTCCAAAGCAGGACTATTATGTTTCTAGGCTATATCTCGGACCTATTGGAATGAAGTGTTCGGGCGGCAGCCTCGGTCATCTCCTTTACATCATCGACATCTTGGACTGGCAGTCGGTGATTTAGTAGTCCATCTAGAAAATGAAAGTGGTCATACCTTTGAGATCCCGTGATCGCTGAATAGCTCGATAGACTCGGGGGAAAAAGAATAAAACGTGAGTGTCCCTCAGGCTTAGTACCGACAAACGAGTAATTAGTTTCAGATCTGGTAGACCTCGTAGACATCAGAGTGGGGCAGAGGCTAGGAGCAACCCAATTCCACTAGCTAGAGTGTGATCCGAGAACGACCACGCACTGTACACCAAGTCAAAACATTGTGCACGACAAGATCCCCACGAGCCAGTGGCACAACCCACGCAGTCCACATTGTATCACGCTCAGGTGGCAAGCACGTAAACTCAAGCCGTCCACCGCCTTGTTCTGCGTCCAGTGGCGCTTCGTAGTCGCTGCCTAGAACATTCTTTTCTGTACAGAGCATAAGTAGTATCTTCGGAACCCCAAGCAACCTGGTCGCTAGCCTGAGGGCATCCCGACCTGGGAGCGCGTAGCGACACGAGGGAGCTCAGTCGGAGGTTTCACGATTCACACTCAAGCTCGGCACAGAGGCGAATGGCCAGAAACAACCGCTACTTCACCACGAGCAGCAATGGGAGGGACTTTGTCCTGAGATTGTGTGGTTGCTACTCGAGCGCGGTACACGTAAGCCTGCATAGCACGGGGATTGTGGGATTGTACGCGTATAGGCTGGTGGAAATATCAAGGTGGCATCACTGGCATAGTTGCAGCTCAACTGACACAGGCGATAAAGTACAGAGTGACAGCAATATTTCCGAGTCATGCAGCTAGCCCATATGGCCGCTGATGAGCAACGACTCAAGACCTCAGGAGATAAGCGTAGACACAACACAAGTCCTTGAGAAAGAGGAAGCCGCACGAGAAAAGCTGCTGAGGAGTACACTGGGAGAACAGCGGATAAAACATGAGGTTTTTATATGAACCCATCCATGCTTCCGCGGCACAACATTAATTGTCACCGCAGCATCGCCTGGAAGCCCTGGGATTGGACGGTGGACCTGACTCAGGCTCGGACATGCGGTGTCTCGGTATCTCTACAGTATGCTTTTAACCTAAACGTGGGGAGATCCATCTGGGCTATAACCACCACAGACACAGCCGGGCTATGTAGTTTGTCGAAGAGACACCTAATAATTCTGCGGTTCCAGGCGAAACTTCACAGCCTGGGTGCTGGGCTAGACGTAATCTCTGTTGCTGGGCTGTGCGCAACATAGCATTTGGTGCAAGCGCCTTGGACTCGGAGTTGGTGTGGCTATACGATTTTATGAATGGTACTGCTTTTTCAGGGACACTTACTAGGCTTCTTCTTCTCGCTATCAGAAGTCTCTGCACAGCACGGGCTTCTCTCCCAGCCTATGCACACGTCCAGCGATCATCCGATAATCATCTCATCATCACCGTGTCCTGGAGCCAGGACAAACAGCCCAGCCCACCACATCGTTCCGGCAGCGATCAAAAAAAAGTATGAAATCACGTCCTATAGTAAGATACACTCGGGATATAATGGATAGAATGTATGAGACTATATGTGCATTGCCGCCTCGAGCGAAGAACGACGTGCTGAGCCCATATCACATTCGAACAGCCAGGGCAGCATAGACCCATTTGGCAGCGGCGTCGTTCTTCTTCAGATACATAACACCGTTATGATGACTACGAGCGCAACCAGATGAATACTGGCAAGCCATTCAAAGACTCTATGCAAGGCACCTCCATATCGAGATATTAATGCAGGGCTCGCGCAACCTCCTCATCAACACCCTTTGATGAAATAAAGTGGGAAGGGGAGGCAATCGTATCTCGCAGACTCATGCTGATGGAGAGTAGCAGTGGTATGCATGAGCAAGTGAGGTCGCTGGGTGCACGGGGAGGTGCGAAGCGCCGACAGGCAAAGCCTCCGATTCCCAGCCGGAGAGGTGAGCTGCGAATCCCGCGGGGTGAAGGAGTCCAAATCATGACCCTTAGAGCGATCCTCGAGGGCCCGTGATGGAACTTGAAGGAGGTTGGGCTTATTGTCAGAATCTACTACAGTACAGGCAGGTTTGGCTTGTGTGTGCCTGCGGAGGTCACTCTCCCTTGCATCTTATGGGACACTAGCATCTGAGACCGCAGCGCGTCCTCCCTGAGTTGGATGCTTCTGGTGATTGATTATCCGCTTGTGCTTTTGGTTGGATAAGTGCATCGCCATCGGGGGTTGTCCACGTAGCTGTGAAAAGCCGAATTTTGACCAGTTGTGCTGCAATGTATCTGGAGTAGGGTTGCCGCAGTTCGGTTCAGAACCAAAGTTCGAACCTGAACTTTTCCGAACCTGACCGAAGTTCGGTCCGAGGTTCGATGGCTGTGCCGAACTGGACCACAAGTCCGGTTCAGCGTTCGAGAAAGGCAGAACCACCTTGAACCTGGTTCAAACCGAACTTTTAATTTCTTATACTCTCGTCCGATTTGGTGCTGGCAATCAAAATCGACACTGTCCACAACCTTAGCTCCGAGCCTAACAAGCCTACTAACAGCATCGCGCATAGCAAGTTTCTCACGCGCACTGAGCGGTCGCAGTATCACACATCGTGGCAAGTTGTTTTTCTATTCTCTTTTCTCTTTTGTTTCCTGTGACCTCGCACTCAACCACTAAGTGCTCATTTCTCAGCCACCACTGCTTCGTCTCAACCACCCACACAAGACAAGGGGCAAACGACGACTCGAGTATTGAAGCCCTGGAATGCACGCATATACAGCACGCACGCGCAGTGCGAGGCAGTAGTGTGCCTGGAGCACATGTGAAGTTGACAAGGCAGACGGGGCGGACGATATGGATGTAGATGTAGGCGATGTGTGGTGGTGATCACGATGCCACCTCTGCAACTCTGGGACCATAGTAGTAGCTGCAACAACAGTACTATCATCACTTCTTGCACTGTGCCAACTTGTCACAAGCCAGGTCTTGGCATGGGCCTGGGCAACTTTGGTGGTCTGCAGGGTGGCATTCGCAGATCGGCGCCATGTAACGGTCCAGGGTGCTCCAGTGGACACGAGTAATACACCCATTCCGGAAATTCTTGTCTCACATGTTTTGTGGCGGTTCGAAAATCATGAAAAAGTTGAAAATTCGAGAATACTAGAAATTACTCTACACAAGAGGAGTATGATAGCCGTGCCGGGGAAGGGCCCATTGATGGGTACAATGGTGATGGGCAATCCTGATGCCAACTGGATTATCGTCGTTGGAAGGTGAGTGGCATGAGTTGGAGACAAAGCGTGAGCGTTCGAAGAAACGGAGAAAGATTGAAGGAGGCGCAGTGCAGTGAGGTAGTGGGGGTTTCATTCATTCATGCATTGTATAGTATATACAAGCATCGTTACTTGCATTTCTCTAGGCTACCAATTACATGCTGATTTACAGTCTGCTAAGATTACATGTGAATGGCCGTCGAGCGTACAAGCCCATTCTTAGATTGACATCGGCCGCGACGTTGCCAATGTTGTATTGGATGTCCAACATGTCGAAAGAACGGGACACCAGGGAGATAGCACCTGGGCTAAGTGTTGTACAAGTGTTTCGACCTCGATTCGACATCAATGAACAAAAATAATTGTTTGCATGGCAATACTCACATGCGCAGCGGTCATTCTGATCTGCTGGTCCCATCGTTTGGTGAACAATGAACCAGTGTCTTCCGTATCCTGGTTTACATCCCCCAGTCCACCGGCCTTCCCTTGTGCGTCATTCTCTTCTCGTGCCGCTTCAATCCAGATTAATTTGTCAACTTGGTCGATGTGTTCCTTGGGGCGGCCTTGTTCGATCATCTTGCGCGCCATTGTCTCCGCGGCCCCAGGTGTGAGATCTAATAACGCACCAAGACCGCTAAAGGAAATGTTGTTGTATATCCGCGAGCTCGCAAGAACATTGTGCTCCATTACCGCTCGATCAAGGACGGTCGTTGGCCCTGTACGCGTGCTGGCGCCATCGACGAGATCACCATCTTCGAGCGTCGACGATAGCCTGTCGTTCGTAGAGAGCGCAATCTGAGCTAGTCGTCCGACCTCCTGCTGAGCCTGCCCCTGCCGAGTCTGTGTTTGTACTGCTAGAAGGCCAGGGTCCTGGAACATCGCTGTAAGTGTGGTATTGCAGTTTGACGGCTGCTGTCTCTGCGTGTGCTTCTGCTTCGAGGAATGGTCCTCTGGGCTCTGCGCGCTCGGGGAATGTGGTGGAGAGGAAGGAGGCGAGTGGGTGCGAGAAGAGGGTGTCTACTTCGGGGGCGTTCAGCACTGGCTGGTTGGGAGGCGTGGGTATTGACATTGTGGGAGCAACAACGATGACGGAGGAATAGACATAGACTGACCTTGAGGGTGTTGTCGAGAATGAGTACGACTACGCTGTGCATTTCATAGGTGATGTTGTTGTTGTGTGAGTGAGGCACGCTGTGAATATGGGAAGGGCGGAGGAGAGTACTGTACGCACGGAGTCACGAGTACCTCGTTTCCGGCGAGAAAGGGGTCGAGGATGCAAAGGAGTGGCAGTTTGTCTTTGTCTTGAGGAAGACCAATCTGTGCACGCACCATGCACAGTGTTTCAGCACAGAATTCCAGCGCAATGAAAGGTAGGAGAGAAAGAGGACCTCCTCAAACACTTCCCGTCTCTTGAAGGTCAACTGTGTTACAATCAAACGACGAACAGGGAGGACAGGACGCGTCAGGACGTACCGCGGTATCCTCAATCGTCTTGCCGTCGTCGTCGATCCTTCCCCCTGGGAGTGCGGTGTCACCAGCATATGAGCTGAGCGTCTTTGCTCGTCTGTCGAGTTCAAGTATAGCAGTCGGTTCCATTCCAGGCTGCTACTGACGCCTTACTGGCTAAGTAGAACATAAAGATTGCCCGCTCGTCCTACGAACAGTGCTACGAGCACTGCGGCGCTATGGGCACGGGGGTATGGCGGGGCTGGACGCTTTGTACGATGCGTTGAGAGGTTGCGGAGGCAGGAAGACGAGTTGATCGGCCGTGTAGTTTGAGGTCATGTTGTGAAGCCAATCGGCGTGATATGTGTCGTCTCGCTTGGCAGCAATTCTCTTGAGGCATTTGTAGGTGAGTCCGAGATCCTTTAAGTTTTAGTGCAGAGCGGTTGTTGATATGGGTTGGTCGTGGTAGATGGCAAGCCATGCGCAAAAACGCTGATCTCCGAGACTCCAGCAAAGAGTCGATGGATGACACGATCTGCAGAATTGTCAGTATACATGTTGCTGGGAGAGTGAGAAGGTACACACAGGTCGCATGGTAGGCTGAGCTGTGAGTTCATCCTGAAAAATGGAAATGCTCAAGTAATTTCGGTCCGAACTTTTGCTGAACCTGAACTGGACCCTTCCGAACCTGAACCGATGGTCCAGTTCAAGGTTCAGGTAATTCCCTGAACCGAACCTGAAGTTCGGTCCGAGGTTCAGCAAAATTGTTGAAGAACCGGACTGAACCGGACTTCGGCAACCCTAATCTGGAGCGCATGAACGCATGTAGCGATGCCGTGCAACGCGTGACGGGTGCTGTGTTGTGGTGGTGCCAGTGCAGGAATGGACCGGTTGTGAGTTGGTTGTGAGTCTATCTGGGTACTAGTAACTCATTTGCTCGCCTTAACGTTATTGGGTACTGGATAGTGCGTGTCCCTCTTCCTTCACTTTCAATTGGCTAATCCGTTATCTTCTCTAATTTTTAGCCCACTTTCATTCGTGTCTTCTTCAAAGCTTTCGATCTGATAACTGAACGCTCGTCGCTCACCTTCAACTGACAACGTCTTCTAATCTACATCACACATCCCACAAGAATGCGACGGTGTATGATAGCCTCCCGGATCCTTCTTATCCTTTCCACCATCAACTTCACCCTCGCGGCTCCCGTAGCTGTACGAGACATACATGGGGTACGCGTCAATGTGGTAGATGTAGCTAAGGACAGGACAACCGTGCTGCAGAAGGCCGTGCTGCAGAAGCGTATGGATGACGATGGACGATGACGACCAAAACCATGAGAGTGACCTGACGAGCGAGCATGGACCGCCGGGACCCGATCCCGAACCTGAATCCGAATCCGAATCGGACTCGGACTCGGACTCGGACTCGAGTGATTCGGATGGAGGTGAGGCGGCCGGACAGTGGGAAGAGGAGTACCAGAACTACGAACCGTCGGACATGGAGGAGGACGACCAGGAGGAGGACAATCAGGATGACCAGAACGAGGACAATCAGGACGACCAGGACGACTCGGACCAGGACGACTCGGATGAGGACGACCACGAGCAGAGCCTGGAGTCGCAGCATCCCGCGGCCTCCGAGTCCATATACGAGGATCTCTGGAACAAGCTATTGGAAGGCTCATTAAGGCCTCGCACTTCTACCTCCGGAGCTGTGGATGCTCCAAAGAGGGAGTTGCAGGAAACCGATGACACTAGGGCGTACGTCTCTGCCTCTATTCTCCCTCTCCTGCCAACCTCCAAACAACCCGATTCACAAATATTCTGACCCTCCTTAGCTCAATTATTAGGGATGTTAGCGAATTTCTGAATACTCCTGCGACTTCCGCCAGTAGCGTCGTCGGCCGTGGTGGAACCACATCGCTATACAGTGCCCCCAGCCACAGCCAAAACCGGAAGAAATGGATGCTTGACAGGCTTGATTAGACGAGAGGCCAATGAGAGGAGCGCAGAATGTTGTTGACCAACTGAAGCTGGTTTTCGTTGCTTAGATTGTGAAGCTTTGGTGCTGGAATCATCAAAGGAGATCGCTGAACGCGGTCGGCGATCAAAAAAAAAGTGTGGTATTTACTGTAAGTCTATAGTCAGCCTGAATGGACTGAGATATGCTTGAGACTGGAATTTTTGGGTTCCCACCTCAAATGAGGAACGACCACATTTCGCATTTACTGTAATGTGTGCGGGAAAAACAAGTGGGATCGAGTGTGTGCAAATACTACTCAAATGGTTCGACGCACGAGCTTGACTTGATTTTGGTCGAGTGGTCCGTCCGTTTTCGTCATCAACATTTTTCCTTTCTCATCGCCTCATCCCTCCACGATCATCCTCCGTCCCTCAACCTCCGGTGCAAGACGATTCCGCCCTCACAGCCCCTTGCTCCCCACCGCTCTCGCCGACTTTGCACTCCCCTTCCGACCTTGGGACAGCGACGATCACCATCAGCCGCATCGGCACGACTCCAGTACAGTATACCTTTTGTATTCACTCGTTTAAGTTAGCATCGTTTCTTAATTACTGACACCTTTCTTTCATTTTTTCCTACCATTTCTCATACATCCGGCGCAGCGTTGACACGCGCACCGGTCTTCGGTCTCGCCGACACAGACGCTCAGTAAGGACTACATGTATATAAGCTACCCTTACTCGTCGAGGATGACATTATTGAAGAAGATGCGAATCTAGTCTAGTGTGTCCCCTTTTCTCTTTTCTCTCTCTTTCGTGCGCGTTCTCGTTTCTCACTCGGCACTCGCGTTCGCGGAATCGCTGTCCGCAACGCCCTTGCCAACATCGCTCGTTCTCTATCTCTTATCTTCCCCCTTTCCCTTATCTTGGACGACAATCCCATATGTGCAAATGGCCGTAGGCTCTGACTATTTGAATGCTGTTGGAGTTGCAGTCGTGCACTCTGCATTAGCACTTGGAACTCAGGTCAGGGACCCAATGTCATAGGACTTGTGCTTCCGTTTTCACCTTAATTGCCTTGCAACTTCTCATAAGTCGTGCATTCTTATTTTAATCCACATGGGTGAATCCCACTTTCATGTACTTAAGCACCCTGTTTTACATCTCGAAACTGTTGGTGTAGCTTGGATAGCGGCTGCGAGACGTTAAAGGACACAGCGGCATCATTCTCGGCCACTGTGAGGAGCCTGCTACTGGTTCCTTCAAACAGGGACGATTTGGGGACTGGCGAACAAGACAACATTTAAAGGAAAAAAGGACCAGATACAAAATCGTCGTGTTGAGTGTGTAATTGTTGTACAGATGAGTTTGATAGAGCGGGTATGCATATCATAAACGAACGCAAAGACGACTGAAGATGGCGAACCCGCCTGAGTGAATCATGATCCCTCTTCTAAGGACATGGGGTCGAAGCGTCTTACGGTGCTGATCATGTCCGACCCTTTCCGAACAAAAACGAGCTAGAGTAAACTCGTCAGATGACAACAATCAACCAAATCTCAAGCAAAAGTGGAAGCAACGCACCATGTAAGGGTTAGCAGTCGATCCAGTGGTGTCCGCGAGCACCTCCTCCTTCGACACAACGCTAACCTCCGAATCGTTATACTTGAACCACGAATCGGAGTTTTCGGGTAAATGCCTCGAATAAAAGAAGTAATGGCCCCATTGCGGGGTCGATCCCCGATGGATGAACACGGACGTGAGTTCGTAGACGGCCTCATGTTCGTCCTTCCATATGTCCTCCAGCTCTTGCTTCATACTGGCCGCGCTCGCGCGCAACAACTCAAGCTCCTCTTTGACGTAATCCTGTTCCGCGGTCAAATCCGAGAGCAATTGATCGTCGAGTTCCGGTAGATGGATTGTGTCATTTAAGCCTTTGAGGATATCATGCGTGTTGCCGAGAGCTGATGTGAACGGAGCATGCTAGGGGTTTAAAAGCGTTAGTAAATCGTTGACGTTCGTTCTCTTATGGAACGTCAACGCCGCGCATGCGCACCTGTCCAGTTGTCAGAAGGTGAATCCGATCTCGACACCTGCTCAGGTCCGTTAGAATAGCCTTCGAGCGTGCCCTCTTATCCGGGTTGGCGCTATCAAGGAAACGATCCATGCAGATCGTTTCGCCGAATTTTACGTATGCCTGTGATTTCCACGATTGGCCCGTCTCGCGATCCCATTGCACCCTCTACATTATGCAGAAACGTGTTGCGAACTTGGATAATAATCACAGCTGGGGCCACATACCTGAAGTTGAATTTGTAATACAGGGGGAAGATCAACGAGAGTAATCTCCATCGAGACGGTGTTCGAATAGAGCTGCGCCGTTGAGTGAAAATAACTGCTGAGGCCGTCGTATAGATCGTATCCTTCATCGGACACGCTAACGGGAAGGATGGAAAAGACGTTTTCGCTTTCGTGGGTTGACAATGTCCGTGAGCCTTCAGACATAGGGGCGACCAAACGTTGCCGCAAGGTACCATAGAACAATCTGTTCGACAATAGTTGGATATAGATCACCGAAGGTCACGGATCCGAAGGCCACACACCGTTTCACCACGCTAGACTTTCCGTCTTCCGATTCGTCCAGTCCGTCAAACTTCAACAGGGCACTCTCAATCTGAAAGACACAGTTGTCCATGCATTCCGAGACATCATGTTGCCGCCCTACAATACGACGCAACAATCAATCAGCACAAAAGAACCGGAAGATGGGCCGAACAACAGAATCGCACCGAACATCATAACGGATTCCGCCGTTTTTCTCGGTGGCAATGGGGGCGGCTTCGTGCCTGGGGGAGCCGGAGCGGGCGTTTCGTTCACATCCTTCATCTCCGTCTCCGAATCACCGGCGCCACCCACGCCGGACGGCCCAGCATCCGGGTTCTTCGAGATGATGACATAGTTGTCCTTGTCCGTGACCGAGTCGTCAATGGACATACGAGATCCAATCTCCTTTTCCCGCGAGCGTTTGCCAAGAACGGATGAAGATGATGCTCTTGGAGAACCTACCGGTGAACTCGTGAGGGTACCCGCGCGAGGTAACGCATCTTCCACAAGTGTGGCGTCCGTGTCATTCGAAGAGTCCGTCGCGGTCTGCTCGATGTCATCCTCCTCGTCTTTGGACGTGACGAGTGCAAGCTTTGCTAGTTCCATCGTCGGCGTAATCGAAGCGATGTCGGCATGCTCGAGGTCCCAAAAGAGTTGAGCAAGCTCGCTGACGACTACGGGTGAATCAGCAACAGCCAAGTTGGAGAGGGCAATAATACAAACACTTCTTGGAGCGCAGGATCTCTTTGCGCGTGACCAGACGCCCGCCAACACGGTGTCGTTTCAGATCATCATCGGTAAGCTTATCCTCGTCCATGCCCTTTCCAGAAGAATTCTGTAATCGCACGATGGCCTCTCGGAGGTCCTTGATTGTGTAGAAGTACTACGATGGATCAATAAGCCAGAGGCGCACTGTCGGTGATAAGCGTGACGTACCTGAAGAAGCGAGTTTAAGTAGCATGTGTTCCCTAGCTGGTTAAGACCTCTTGGCCAGTCCTGACGAATAGCAAGCACGAACTCTCCGGCTACGCGTGATATCAGTCCCACAATTGTCCGGCGAATGTCAACAAAGCAGTGTCACGCACGGTCGGTGCCGGTCTCGAGGAACTTGCGCAGGCGATCGCTGTCCCTCATCTCCGCGATGACGGAGACGGCTTCACGCATCCTATCGACCTGATTCGGCTGATCCTCGACCTAAACCACGCAACGCATCACGCACGGCTCCTTGCATCAAAGAAGAAAAAATGCGGGCGTACTCTCATCGAGAAGATAGTGATGAGCATCCCATCGTCGATCTCCGAAGGTACCTCGAGCGTCGAGTAGGCACGTTCGGGGGTCATGCCACCGTCTTTCGCTTGTTCCCACTTCTTCCACAGAGCCTGACTCCCACGCATCTCCGCAATGCGCCGGAATGCATCGTTCGCTGTCGACAGCCGCTGACCATCACCACCCTCGCGCCAGGCACGCCGGATAGCTTCTCTCCATGCATTCTCAACGAATTCGTCCGGTACATCGTCGTCATACTCGACACCAAGGGTTCCACCGACACCGAATCCGAAGATAGCCGGTGTCTCCTGGAAATCTTCGTGCGTAAACCGGCCACGCTCGCGCTCGTCGAAGACGAAAGACTGGAGTGTTTGTGAGGGTTCATCGGTCATAGTGGTAACCATTTGGCAGACGGTATAGAAGGAAGTGAAGTAATCGATTGTATGTGCGGGGTTGCAGCGGGCCTGGGCGAAGTAAGCAAACGCGAGCAAGTCTGTGAGTTTAACGTTAGAGAATGGGAACAAAATCATGTTATTCCGGTGCACCTGGAGAATAAGTGGTCTTAGTCAAGCCGAGATTCGTCAAGGAATTGTCAATTTTCTCGTGGTCGCTGAGAATTTGTGGGAGCTGCCCTCGAGCGACTGTACAGATGAGGTCAGGCACGACAGTCCTAGGTGGGTGGACCTACTCTGTTCTGGATGAGCTCCAATGGCATGTTGGTATTCCTCGCGCGCGCTATCGAGTTTGACCCAAAGCCTGTGAGAGCTCGGGCTTGCCCTAAGCGCTGGGGCTGTGAATGCACGACGTTGATTACGCCATACCGTGCTAACTGCATAGACTGTGAGCCTACCATGTCTCTTCGAAAAGTCAGCCGTCCAGGCGCTGAGTTCTACCCAACCACGAAGCAATTTGTTACGCGCAATCCTGCTGGCAGGCGAGTGGGGATCTATGTCGGGTGGACTCAAAGAAACATCTGACACGGATCCAGCTATTTCGAAGCCCAAACTTTCGAATATACGGGAACTGGAACCAAGAACAGAGGCGCTCAGCGAGGCAAAGGGTGGACACGGTACATGTCTCACAGTGTGTTGTTCCATCCCAGCCTGGATTGGAATGTCTTTCCTGACACAGGGAGATTTCTGGCTTCACCCTTCCACACCCGATTTTCTATGATTCTAAGAAAAGCGTGAGCGAATTCAGTTTACAAAGCCCTACAGACACACGTACTTTAGGATCGTCTCGAGAGTTACGAGAGCTGCGAGCTCTCCGCTCTTGTCCGGGGGTGGGCTCTCCATTTTGCTTTTGACCAAATCTTCAATCAATTTCACAGGGATAACGCCCGGGATAATATCCGACGCGATCACGTAGAACGAGCACTGACAACAGACATACAGATCAAGCAGATCACCTTCAACCTCCTCATGATCGACGTCCATCCGAGTGTCTTCTGCTGCTTGCTCCAGCGCAGACATCACCGTAGCCGGGTCGTCACCTCGAAGGGTCATCTTACGATGGCGGAGCTTAGACCGCTCTTCATTTTCCCACTGGCTCGCGTTGAACGGATGCGTGAGGCGGCGCGCGTTGACAACGCGCTCATAAGCGTGAAAGTGGTGGGTGATGTTGGCAGGGCCGAAAGGCTGCTCACCATCGCCGATACAGGAGTTTGACAACCTGCGACGGCTAGGATCTGGGAGGATGCCTTTGAATGAACGCGAGAACGGAGGGTTGACGGAGGAGGATTTCCAGATGAGAAGAACCCAGCCATTATGCTTCCGGCAGTAATATGCGTTTGGATGCGGGACGGCGGTGCGGACTTCTTCGGCGGTCGGGGAGTAGGTGAAAGATGAAGAAGCATGGGAAGATTGGTCATCGGTCAAGGAGGACGCACTATCCCCTGACCTGTGTTGCTTTGGCGACTCAGACGACGTAGGTTGTGGCTGTGTGGGGGTGGGGGCGGATGGTTTGAAATCAGGAGGAGTTACAGTGACAGAGAAGAGCGTGTGCTCAGGGTGATGAGACTGTCCGCAAGTACGGGGGGTAGGATACCATGGCCAGGGCGGGCATTGTTAGAACGGACTTGGGGGTTCCACCAGTGCATCTCCTCGGATTCGTTCCGGCCATCGATGGTAACGGAACGTCGAGTCGACTCGTTAACCCAGCCGCCCTCGAATTGCCCCCAGGATGGCTCGGGACCGCTAGCAATCCACCGATTAGTCGAAGAGAAAGGGTTGCTTGACGTACTGCCATAATACTGGCTACTTTGAGATGGCCACGGACTCGCATCCACGCTTGGCCAGACACTTTCTTGCGGTGGGGTGCCATACACGAATGGACGACCATCCTGATTGGCAGCGTAGTCCGCCAGTGCAGGTAATTGTTCCGAATCGTCTGGGACAAGTTCGGGCTCACGAAAAGGGGACTTTTCGGACGGTTGTACTGTATAATGACCCGTTGATGCAGAGCCCAGAGAGGGGGCTGCTGGGCGACTGGGCAAGGGCGGGCGCTGGTTCTGAGTTCCGTAGAAGGTTGATGGGGGAATCGTTGCTACCCCGGCTGACGTCGACGCGGGGTCCTCATGTGGATCGGAGGACTTGATGGTGTCGTTATTGGCCATGTGGGGGTAGCTTGAGGTGAGATGACAAAGTATGGACGCGGGGAATACTGGTCAGTGTAATAGTCAGAGTCTGGAAGGTGCTCTCTAGGGTTTTGAATGTGTACGGGGTGGAAGATGGCGGTGCGGGTCGTTATTGACGGTGTAGGAGGAAAGTGTTGGGCAGCCTTTGAGCGCAGAGGCAAACAGCGGAAGCGGACATGGGCTGCGGCTGACGCGTCCACTGCGACTGCCACTGCGACTGCCACACGAGGCACTCAATCACTCCCTCGAGCCCTCCCAGACGCGCAGGCAATGCATCCTACATTCGAGCATCACGACGTTCAATGCATACCACGTCTATTCCCCTTCAAACCGTTTTTCCGGGTTGCAATTCCCCATCACAATCGGAAGATCTGGTTCCAAATACCTGGAAACTCGGATATGGTGCATCTCACCACGCTGGACGCGAGCCCAGCGCTGCGTTCTTGGTTATAATACATTTCCCGCTGCCGCCTTGGACATCTTTGATCGACGCAAATGGTTTCAGAGTTTGGTAGTCACATCACTGGTAATCCTGTTTATCCGGTAACGAGACCCGTCAAGCTCAGCAAGGGTGGACGAGTATTGTATACGTATGTGTAGCACGTAGAGCCCCCAATCAAAGATATCATATTTGTTTGGATGATTTAGCTATAGTTGAGGGGGGCCGTCATTCCCAGTGGACCATCACCAACATCACGGCATCAGCGAGTGACTCTATCCTCCTCCTCCAGGTCGCACGCCCCTGGCCATGCAGAATGCTGTCTGCTCTTGTCGCGCTCTTCTCAATTTCGTTGGTTGGACTAGTTGTACCGCGCAACATCCGATTCTGCCGCCAGTTTGTCTCCGCAAGGATGTAGAATGTCCTACATGTCCCCGTCGTATCTTATCCAGTCACAGTTTGATGTATCTTGGACACCACTAGCCAAGCGGTATTCTCTACTACTCTATAGAGAAATTGGTTGGGAGGATGACGAGGTGAGTTTCGTTTCGTTCTTGCCTCCTCTTGGCCTTAACGAACAACCAAGTAGCCTCGCGGGGTCCCAGTCCTCTTCATCCCCGGAAATGCTGGGTCTGCTCACCAGATCCGTTCAATAGCCTCGTCGGCCACACGACAATACTATCTGTCTCCGTACATCCCTTCAGCCGAGTTTACCTCGCGTGGCGTCAAACCTCTAGACTTCTTCGCAGGTGCGTTCCTTACCTCTCGTGTCTGCATTCTTCTGACTCTGGTGTCCCCAAGTCGAGTACAACGAAGACCTTTCCGCATTCCACGGACCCACGCTGGATGTCGAAAGAGAGTACGCCACCCGCGCCATATCCTACATACTCTCTCTATACCCAAAAGGTACACCCATCATCGTCGTGGGTCATTCCATGGGGGGTGTCGTTGCGACATCTCTCCTCCCATCTCCAAACATTTCTGCTATCATCACCATGTCGACTCCTCACAAAATTCCGCCCGCCCGATTCGATCGCCGCATCGCTGCCATCTATGAGCACAACAAGGCTACGCTCACAATCGCCGACACACCTATACTATCGCTGTGCGGTGGCGCAACAGATCTCATGGTTCCGTCCGAGTCCTGTATCCTACCCGACGTCACCAATGGGAATGTTTATCGACGAACAATCTTTAGTAGTGCTCTTGAGGGGTGCTGGACTGGTGTTGGTCACCAAGTCATGGTTTGGTGTCATCAGGTGCGCTGGCGCGTTGCTCGGGCGGCACTAGAACTAGGTGCTGCCTCGGTTGTAGAGCGACCACTCATCTTAGACCGTTGGCTTCGCGATGGTCGTTCCCTCTCGCTTACACCGGGACACCCCGCCCGACTTGATCTAAGCCAAGAAAGCTATGCCGTTTTGCCTTCCGGGCGCTTCGTCTTACGCGATTTGCGCAAATCGAGAGCGGTGTACCTTGCCCCAGTTCCGGATGCAAATCACCCCGTTAGATTCGTGGCCTATGTGTCTGAAGGCTCAGTCCTGTCAATGGCACCTCATCATCCATCCTCGTTGTCTGTCACTTTCTACTTGTGTTCCTCAATGACCAATGCCCCACATGACCCTTCGTCTCGTCCTGACTGTGAAGAGTGGCACCCGACCACCCTGAAGCTTATTCCTAACGCATCGCCTGAGAGGCTGTTTCCTGTACCACATGAAGGTGTTGACGAATCGGAAGGTGTCGTCGTTTTTGAAGCGGCCTTACCAGAGCGTGACGACAAACATCGCTGGGTTGCCGTAGCATACACCACCAACGAGGAGCGCGGATGGATAGTTAGTGATTTTGTACAAGATGAACCTATTTTGAGTGAATTCACCGTTCATGGTACGTTACTATTCTGATCTATTTTCTACGAAACTGATGATCCGAATGGGGCTAGATCTTCTCTACAAGGATGCATCCGTCTCACTCAACCCAAACGACGTGCTCTCCAGAGTTCATCTCCCATCTTTGCTTTCGAACGTTTTGCTTGTTTACCGCGTCACCGCAATACATGCTGAGGGACAGTCGTGTTCAGGTGAGTTGAACTGCTGCAAGTTGTGCTGTTCTACAACTCACTGTATCACAGAACCTCTTCTTCCGCCACTCCTCGAGCACGCCTCTTTCTCGGAGGTCCACTTTCATCCACTCATGCAGTCTCGGCCATTACTCCTACATACACACACTGGCGCCCCCTTCACATCATCCTCATACGAGCGCGGCCTCAATCTCACCCTGTACACCTCGCCAGATTGCCAAGTGGCATATTTGCGTCTGCACATCGATTGGTGGGGTACGCTCGGCCGTGCTGGTGCTCGTTACTGGACGGCTGTGCCCGGATGGGCTGTTGGTATCGTTATGTGGGTGATGTTTACCGCTATGGGCGTGAGTGAACGCGGAGGTAAGACAGCGGCTGTTTTCCCTAGCTCCTGGCCAAGCTGACGTACATTGCAAAGCTCCGGTGCCAAGCGTGTCTGAGACACTCTCCCTGTTCGTACGGGGTATTCTGTCCCGACTGCTAGGTGTTTCATTTGTCGTATCACTTCTCCCACTGCCTCGGGATTACCTCGTTGGAAATAGTGGCGAGGTCTTTTTCGCGTTGTTGACCCCGCTTATTCTTTTACTCGTAACTGGCTTGGTTATAGTCAGTTGGTGGGCAATCTGCATTGTCATGTTCCCGATCCGCATACTGGCCCGTAAGCTCGAAAGGTAAATCTATCATAGAGCCTTTCCCCCAAATCTAGCCCTTAACGTTCGTTCCAGGAGGAAAAGGAAAGATTATTCCAGGACGAGCAAAAATACCATCCTATCAATGCTCCTGATTTTGTTGCTCGTCGCCATCATCCTGCCATGGCAGGTCGCTTTCCTCGGTTGCTGGGTCATCCATCTCGTGACATGCGCGACGACGTACATCACTCCTGTAGTGTCAGGTGAAGCAACGACACCACCACGCTCGCTATCTCCTGCACGCAACTCTTCTTCGATTCCCCCAATAGGATCACGGCACGAGGCCGATCATGTGCTCCTGCTCTTGACGTGGCTACTTCCTCTCGCGGCGCCGGTGCTCGCGGTCTGGGTACGCACGCTCGCGACTGCTGGGCCCATTGCGCTCGACAGCATAGGCATCGGCGACCACAACTTCTTATCCGTCGCCCCGTACCTGATTCTCGTCGAGTATGCCTCCTGGACAAGTGACTCACTGCTCCTACCGCGGAACAAGTGAGCTTTTACATTCTTTCCCTCCGTATGCTTACCCACGAATTCACGATTGTTATCCAGACTCGAGTTCATATCTGCGCGTTGGTGCTTGCTTCCGCCTGCGATTGCTGCTTTACTGCGCGGTGCACGGCATACGTATGAGGTATTCGACTGGGTTTGGGTGGCCGTATCTGTACTGGTGGTCTTACGAGTTGGGCCGCGGTATTGGGGGTACATATCATCGTCAAGGATGTTGATGTCACAAACACAGGTGCCATCCTGATTATGGAAATTAATTAGATGCAAGAGTTCCAACAGAATTAGAGAGCCAAGTAGGCACCGCCAATTCGCGATGATTTCGAGCGACAGAGTCGTTCCGCGAACGTACCCGCGCGCTGACTAAACATTACAAATACGCGCAAAGATGTGATGGTCCGTGCGCGGTCCGGTCCCACTATAAAAGCGTCGCTCCTGCGTTTTGAGATTCTTTACCACTCTGGCCTTTTGGCTTAGATCAAGTGTAGTATCTGTTCTTAATAGTTTAACCACTATTATGGGGGCACCGCCCTCATTACTGGTTATCTAATTTTTGCCGCCCTTGCTCTTCTGGCTCTGCTTGCAACCGGAGGACGCGATGACCTTGCCGCTGCACTACTGGCTAGTGTCGTCGGGGGACCACCCCTTTGCTTTCCTCTGCCATTCCCTTAATAGTGTGTGGTTTTGTCCTTTGGCAACTCGCACAGGTGGCAGACGATTTCATTGGGGGGTCTTTGTGGGGGTTTTTTCCCCTTCCAATCTGTCGGGATGATTTGGGACTATTGTAGGATTTCATTTTAGTGCCTTGCTTGCGATCATGATCGATACAGTAGTCCAATTGCCACGCCTATAATTGTAGAGTTGCTGCCGATTGATTTCATGTTGCGCTTTCGAAGCTGTTCTGTGAACCTTGTGTCCTTTACTGTGTGAAATTTGTCTATGAGGTCCGTTTGGGATAGTCCCGCGACGCGACCCTGCTCAGGGTTCGAGGATGAACAATTTATCCCCCCTCTTTTGTTACCGCGATCTATCCTTCCCACACTGTCATAGACGGGAGCGGCTCCGCTCTGGTAATGCGAATACAAATGTCTTTGGCCAAACGTGTGCTCAAGTCAATCGAAAATTGGGTTGACGCAACCGTGTATCCTTTCACAGCTTGAATTTAATTTGCGCGTCCCTGTGCACCTCGCGCGCGCTTGAGCTTTTGGTGCACCTTGTACAGTAATCTGAGGCTGCACTGGGGATTCACGCCCTGTCGATGCATACCACACAACCCGCGGGCCAGGTCGAAAGACTTCGAAGTCGAAGCTTGGAATGGCGGGCCCGCGGGCCTGAGCCATCCGTGGCCGTGGTCATTAAACGTCTCATATGAGGATTAGGGTTGACCCCCCCCGGTCATCGGATCCTTCTTCTTGTTTGAAGTCCAGCGTTTACAGTATATTCCGCAGCATGTCAACTGAGGCAAAAACGTGAGTGGTTATCGCCGTGTCTGTGCGGGGGATAATATAAAAAGGCAGTGCACCAATGCGATGAGGCCTGTGCAAGGGCCTGAGGGTGCACCGTGCTTGGCGTTTATGCGATGCTGGAAGGGGACGTGGCGGTATGGTTGGTTTTTTGTGTTTTATGGTATGGGTAAGTAACAGAAGGGACAGGAAAACACAACCCCCGCACGCAACACTGGCATTGAGGGCCTTTGAGGCTACGCGGCCCGAATCTCATTATCTCACGTTCTCCTCGGCCTCGCACTAGGTACTGGGCAGCTGGGTCGCTTTTCTCAAAGCGAACCAGGAACCAGGAACCAGAAACTTACTTTGTGTTACTCCGGCGGTCGGGATATGTCCAGCACGATTCCAAATGGCATTACAGTACTGTCAGATGGACAGATAAGCGCCGAACCCTTAGTAGAACGAACGACCCTAAGTTATGGAACTGGGACTGTATACACTGCGACCAAGGCAACGCAACAAGAGACCGGCTTGGAACATCTATGCATCGAATCCAACCCGCGGGTGAACCATCGATCGCACGATCATCATAGCTCGAGCTCTATCATAAGTAGGGATCATAGTAAGTGGGCCAGGAGATGCAACCACAGCCATCGTCTCGATCAAGCTGCCGCCGACGTGTCCTTGTCGATGCCAGATAATGAGTACGGGGCTGAGTCCCCGCTATCCAAACAGTCCAACACATGGGTCTGGCTCGTTACGCGAATCGTCATCGGAATTGCTCGCGTCCGAGTCTGCTTGTTATCAGTAAACTCCGAGTCGCACTCCGTGGTGTTATTGTTTCCACGCGATCGCCCTTCGCTCGTCCCGATGGTGGCAGGTTCTCCTGAGTAGACATAGATATTACTTGTCGAATCGACTTGAACGCGGATTTGGATCGCAATGAGACAGAATACGATACCCTAGTCAAGGCGTTACAGCCGATAAAAAAAAAAGACGGGTAAAGAAATGGTGTGGGACTTACAACGAGAGGGATGATTGCGTCCACTGCGGCGTATTGCCCATTAGTCCCGCTAACGAAGGTTACCAGTGCAGCCAGGACACCGAGAGCGTACAGTGCGTTACTCTCGACGATAATAAATACAATTCCCCGATACAGCCGTGCACATATTCTGCTTTGAGATTTCCAGGTAAGGTATATCCGCAGTGCGATAGCCCCTATTACGCAGGTTAGAAGAAGCATGAGGCATAACGATGTAAGGAAGAATGAGTTGGAATACAAGAGTGGGCTCACCTGAACAAATGACGTTGGAAGACATCGTCATGGAAAAATAGGCGGTTATCCATGCTTTCGCCACGTCGAAGATGTCGGTTCCGGGACGTGCCCTCTGGATGTACGAGATGGCGACAGAACCGACCACTAGAAGGCCCGAAAAAGTTACGTTAAGTACGGTATTGACGTCACGACCCAGAAAACCCAATTTGAATACCGTACCTGTATAACAAGTTACAAGAAGGAGCGGTGGGATGGCAACCCAGAAGCGTTGGCCGTACACTATATACAGTCGCCATATCTATGGGGAAATGAATAGAAGAGCAAGACCGGAGAGGAGTAACGAGCTCACGATCACCAAATCTCCCAAGACGGTCTGGATCACCAAACATGTCACCCTGGCGACACTCGTCGCATCTGAGAGCTCATCGTAGAAGGCCAGTGCGCTACCCCCCTTCTGAACGATGAACGCCTGCACTCCCCGGATCCAGAGGACGAAAAGGTGCTAGAGGGGAGAGTAGATTTAGTGCTTGATGGAACTGATGAACGAGTCTCGTTAAGGTGCTCGCACCGTTGTGGCCACCACAAGCATCAGGGATAACACTGGGAGCATCCTTATGTGATGTCGACGCGAGGACTCTCTCACATAGAATGTCATTATGACCGTGATCAAGAACAGGGTGTAGAATATTCCTGTCCGCGGAATGACCGTCGTTATCAGTCAGGAAGAACGCAAACAGTAACTAACTTATTGAGAAGGGTCCATGACGCACCATTGAGAAATGTTGTAAGACCCAGAGAGATGAGCTCACTCTTTGGGAGAGAAATGGTATCACTCATAATCGTGACTCGCCCTGGAAATGGGGGAGAGATGGGGGAGAGATGGTGTTCACTTGACTGTTAAGATGTCATATTTAAGAGCTAGATGGGCAATCGTTTGCGTCTAATGCACGATGTGGCGTGGAATATTATCATTCACGGGGTGCATATCATGCAATTTTAGACAGCTGGTCATCCTGCGGCGCGGGACCGGGGCTGTGGTGACGAGATAAAATAAACCTTATAGAGATGATAACCACCTACTGTTTTGGCAACTACAGTATTGTATCCTCGGCCTCAACCCAAATGACGAGCTCGGATATGGGCTTCCCTGAGCTGTCATGCTAGCAACTTGTCCGATGTGTCGTCCAGATGTTAGCGTAGTCACTCCGAAACATCAGGGTCGTACTAGTCCCGCCAGAATCGGCCAGATCACTCCACTGTCACTCTCCAACTTGATCAGAAGGTCAATGTCAATCAGTAATTCGTGAATCAGATCAGTGGCATTCGTGATCCAGATCAAAGGCGCATACAAGTAAGAGAGAAAGGTGAAGAAGTGAAACCTCTGCCTGTGGGAAAAAATCACGCTAGATCGGCGGTCCGCTGCATTTTTTATTTGCCGGTGCCCCGAGTCGTTGGGAATCTTGGGATCACCCTGCTAGCTACCCATGGCAAGTTCTGATGGCCATACTACATCTCTAGCACCCATTGAAATCACCATACTGTATTCGAGATCATTGTTCTACTATTGACTCGGTCTGGTGGTAACTTAAGTTCGGTGTCTTGGACGCCTGTTTCAAGTTTGTGCCTTGCGCCTGCTTGCTATGTGTCTGCCCGCTTTGCGCTTGTTTATGACGACCTCTGTTGTGCAGTTGTGCGCCTCTCACTGGGTCGTACAGGAATCGCCTTTACTCCCCACGAATCTTATTCATAGGACGTCTCAAATACAGGGTTGCCTCTAGGGCGCACACTCACATACATGTAGTAGTAGGATCTGTAGGTACAAAGACCGGTGCTGTGCAGTAATCAAGGTGGAACAATAGAAAGAGTCTCCTCATTAAGTGGGTTGGCGTTCAAAATTTGCCCCAGGTGCGTTCTATGATAACCGATACCTTTCCGTCGTTGCCCTACCAGCGTCTTCAATATAGATATTTTGCTTTTTGCGAAAGGGGAACTTTCCCCCGTACGGTACATGGGTGGTACAAACCCATCTACTTCGTAGTGTTCTGCTCCTGGATGTGCCATGGACAGAGCGAGCATCACGCATACCCTCTCATATTCTTCTCTGCGATCGAAATAGAGCTGCCCCGCGAATAGGTTCAACTCCATTCTTACGTGCGCAGGTGCTGACCACGGTTCTTTCGGTGAATCCGGGATGGAGTAAAATGTGAGGTCGGAGAAGGAACGCATCGACAACAGGACTCGTGGGGCATATATATGAAGCCTGACTTTCTTGCTCTTCCGGATCATGGGAAGCAGCGCATTTGCTTCATAGGGGCTGATCACAATGACATTGCTATCCTTCCCTGACCCACTCGAAAGGATCCAATTGACAGGGCGGAGATATTCCGTCAAGGCCATGCCATTGGAATCGTCGAGAATGGTGGAAATGAAATCTGTCGTTGCAAGCGGAGGAGGAGACCATTCGGTTGTCGAATCTAAGGCGCCCGCCATATAGATGGGCGTCAAGAGTGGGGATATGTGTCCCGGGGAGACAGGAAGTTTCCCCGTATAAACGAACTCGCGGATGTCTGCGTGGAGGATATGCTCCGCTGGTTGGACCTTCGGGGGACGCTCCATATGACGCTCCCGCTCGATTTCGTGGTTCACCTCGCGCTCTTGTTCTTCCGCCATCCTGACATCGACCGATTTCGTCACGCCGAGCCGTTCGATCCGTTCAGTTAGTGACGGAATGCGGGTTATCTCGGGACTCATGATATTTGTACCGGCATCCGATGCGACCAGATACATTTCTTCCAGGGTTCGCGACTCGGGTTGCAGCCAGGCATTACGTAGAACTTCATAATTCCTGGTCGTACTGTATTCTTTATATGCCGCGAATCGCTTATGATGGTCGAGGCCTTGCTCCGCCCAGTATGGGAGACGGTGACGCATGTCTTCACAAGTTTCATGCATGGCCCAGCGAAGGACATCTAACACCCGGATGCGACTATCAGAAGCCATTCCGCCTGGGAATAGGCTACGAATACGACGATCAACCTCTCCCGGTGCAAAGAACATCACGGAATGGTCTTTTCCTAGCTTACGCATTCGCATACAACCTGCGTCCTGATAAGTCAATTCTCTCTCTAAGTAGTCGATTGGCTTGCCTTGTACAAGTCTATCCTTAGTAACCTTTGGGCCAAGCGTAACGGCTGCGCGCGTTCCTTGGGGAAAGCTGAGATCGGTTCCTCTAGTGTGGGCATCGTCGAGATATACCACGCATTTTTCCAGCTGCCTGTTGAAAGGAGATGAAATGAACGACTCTATTTTTCCATCATGAGTCACCACGGTGAGATGATCCGAGTCATTGAAGAAGACAGCGGCGGAAATATCCGGTCGAAGGGAGAGCCAGTATCGTGCAAGTTCTTCGTTCTGAAGTTCCAGCATCTGAGCTCCTATGTCAAGTAGGACCCGGATTTCAGGATCTTGCTGGACCAGACGCTGCAAGAAAGCGGTAGAGAATTCGCGCTCGCCGTTTTCCCCTTCGGTACACTCGTAATGGTTATTCTCAGGTCCGAGGAGATGTTGCAAAACGAGTGCGTTTGTACCGAGCTCGGAATCAGGATCTTCCTGGGTTATTGACGTGGGTAAGAGGTAGCGGTTGTCATTCGTGCCGCTGAAGCCCGTTGTAAGATTCTTCTTGTCTTCCACCAGATCCCAGGCGGACGTCGGGAGCTTGGATGGAAATTCGCGTGCAGCCCGAGGGAAGACTACCTGTGACAGGTAGAAATCTACCACTTTTTTATTCCTTGAAAATAGGGGAATAAGGAGCTCATCGACTTGGGTTTCGTCCTCCGTGTTTACACCGTTGAGTTGGCATAATGCCGTAGGGAGGTGTCCTAGCTCCCCCCAATGGTCGTATTCTGTCTCCGGATTATCCAGCTTGGCTAGCAAATCAAAACACAAGAGTACCTGATCCTTCGTTAAGCCACCATAGTAATAACTGAGACAAGTTAATGCGATGGCAACGTCCGGGTGACCGAACTCAGCTCTCAGGCTTGGTACATCCTGCGTTCGTGGTCAACGACCTTCCACTGCTAGATGAATACAACCGACCTTGGCTCGATATGGCACAGCTAACGGCGTCCTAATGGGATCGAGACCATAGTCTACTCTCCAGCGTCGCTCTTTAAGCACGTAGCTGAGAATTCCTTCGCCCTCCATCAAGAGCCCACGTAGTAAAAGGATTCCCTTGAACAAGGTCGTTCCTTCGCAGTGTGAGTGAATCAAGTCATGATCTTCACTTGAGACCTCTTTCTGCGCGATGAAACGACGAGTAGCTCCCCGAATCGGTGATGGGAGAACAGCCAGTGGGAGATCGGATAGTCCTCCTTCGAAGGCATCGTCAATGATGAGTGAAGATATCTCCCGAAAGATAGCAGAACCGAGTATGCGAATCATTGGAAATCCTTTCAGCGTCGTGTCAAATTCAAACATCTTCGGAAAAGCGGCGCGTAATTTCGCAGCGTGTGCTTGCAGCCTGCAGAATACCTGTTGGATTGTGGTCCATCGATTGGGGTGATAATCGACCAGCATCTGTTCTCCTGCAGTATAGACAAGCTGATACCGCACATGGAGAATCTCGTCGCTCTCGTCGAGCACATCACGAGATACTTTACCCACCCAGTCTTGTAGGATCCCCAGTTCATGAGCTATTAAACGTTTCTCGCTGCTTCTGTTTGAAGTTAGGAAGAAATCGATGTGCATGAGTTTCTGAGAAAGAATATGTTCAGGTTGGACAACCAGAACGCCACCGTCTGCGACACATCGTCGATAAAGGCCGCCGATAATTCTAACCAGAGAGGGATTCATGTGGAGACTGCGAGAGAACGGAATATAAAAGATGGGTCGATTGGGTAAGCCGGAGAGCCGGGTAAGGAGCAGTTGGAACATCTGGTTTGAAAGAGGCTTGTGAGTCACGACTCTCATAAGATTTGATCCATCTGCGAGGGTCGAAGCAACGAGAGGTACAATAACTGACGACTTGCCCTCTCCCATATTGAGTTGAAGGGATATACTCCGGTTGGAGCTTGGAGAAATCATTTCGCGCGCGACAGCTACCTGGATTGGACGGGCCAAGAGATTTGCCTCAATCTATTTGTGGTAATCATATTAGTCTAACACAATCGTTTCTCCTGCGGCGTAATGGACTGACCTGGACCAACAGCCAATCGGGGGTTGATTCTACTAGTACATCGTTGCGGATGGCCTCAATTTCACGAAGGAGTTCCTCGTGTTTCTGTATCGACAATAGCTCCAGCAGGCGTATAGATTGCTGATATTTGAGGAGGGCGACAGAGTAGCGCGTAATCACGATCTTCCACTGATCCGGAAGTGTGCCGATGCGATTTTGGGCCAGTTGACTGAGTATGGATCGAGGGGTAATCCGGGGCCAGAGGCCGGCGATGCCACTGGTTTTCTCCACCTCTTGAAATGGAGCAAGAGTTGCCGAAATTTCGGAAAATAGTTTGTCTTTTCTTTGAGAACACTCGTCGTGATAGAGGCGCAGGAGCTGGTACGAAGGAACGGCACCTTGGGTAAATTGAGATGCATTTTGTCCCAACCGCTCGCGGTAACTCTTGCTCAACTCATTTGCGTAGAGCTGCAGCAAGGGCTGCGGAGAGTTACGAAGCTCTTCGATAAGGATTCCGAGGTTATCCGAACCAGCAGGTGGTGGGCTGCTTTCTGTTTCTTCGGCGGATGGGGTCGTGCGACCTGGGAAGGGCTCTCCGTCTGCTGATGGAGTAGGGACGTTAGTGCGGGACATCAACACATCTCGAATCGAGCATGAAGGTGTCTTTGAATTGCTGCTGATAAATTGCGGTGAAAATACATAGGGCACGGCGGCGGGTATAAAGATATTCCTATAGTGCTGAAGTATGCTCTGTGATTGTAGGGCATATTCTTTAAGCTTGATATTCCGGGAGATTGACTCGGCATATTCCTTAATACGTCGATTGCATTCGGGTTTGTTGAACCACTCTTCGCGGAAGTCCACAGATATATAGTCTGGCCACTGATCTAAAATGGATTCCGCGACTACTGACGATTCTCTCCTGATGGCGGCATCGTATTCCGCCATCCGGTGCCTATCGACATTCTTCGTTTTTGACACCCCCATCCTCAAGGAACGCGCAGGGGTCAACTCTATGGGTAGGGCGGATCCGGATACCAGGTCCTTGAGACGCGTGAGTCCTGGGACTACTCCGTCTGAAAGCAAATATGAAGAGTCTGGTGGAGGAATGAGGTCGCGACAGCGTTCGTCCAGAGCAAAGATCATTACGATGGGGACCATGGCTGCGTACTTGGAATTGCTATAAGCTGCAGCCGAGAGGCAAAAAGACAAATCGATTCTCGAATTTTGAGTATTCTCATTTACCACCTTGCGACAGAGGTCGTGGATCACGAACCAGTCCCGTGCGGCATCAAATTCGAGCCAGTATCGACTGTATCGAAACGAGACCCCGCTTCCGGCAGGGCCGACTGAACCCCATGAGTTCATGAGGTCCCAAAGGTTGGGTAACTTGCGATCGAGAGAAGGCCGTGCATTCCATATGGACCATGATGTTCGGTAAGCTACATGTTCAGTGTTTCCGCGGCTTGAAATATCTCTTGACCTGTATTTGACGTCGTCTAGGGATGATGATTTCTCCGAGATCTGCGAATCCGACGGATAGTATGACTTATTCCGAAGGGCAGCCCGCTTCAACAACGATTGGTTGCGATGGGGGGTGTCAAAGACAGTAGGTTGATCATAGAGGGCCTCCAACTCGCGTGCATGGTCAAGAATGGAGCATATAGCCCGGTAAAAGTCATGGTGTTGCGACAGAGCGGGGAGGTCGTTCCACTTTACAGTGGCCATAGACTGCAGATGAGGTGGATAATAAACTCTGTCTGGCGTCAAGTTGCTAATTAATTCCAGTAGTTTTGCATCATGGCCATCGAGTCTTTGAAAAGATCGGCAAGCAGCGCTTCGTAACATGTAAAGGGCCTCTTCTGTTCCGGTGTGACCGAGCAATGGATCAGGAAGGCAGTGAGTGGTGAGAGCATGTAGATAACATTGGTATAGCTTGCTTCTCAAGCTTGTATTGCTTTTGAGGCATCCAAGATTGGTGTCGACTGTGTATTCATGCCAGCGAACATGCTGTTCAGCAGTGGTATATATGGAAACGCCGGTGAAGTCACCATCTGTCCTAAAGGAGATCTCCCCTTCGGGAATGATGACCCTTCGAGGCAGGGGAGACTCTTCAGGGCTGTTCGGCTTGGGACACAGGACGAGCTTATTTTTCAATCCGAACATGGTTCCGCACGACTGAGTCTTGTCAACAATGTACCCTGGAATGCTTCGACACTCGAGCTCCAAGTTCGAATTGACAAAAAATGATAAATGCAAGCGAGGGAGGGAAACTTCCAAAGAGTGGGAGGCGTGAGTAATAATGATATATTCTGGGGATTCTAGGGGCGACAGCAGACTGGACACCATGGCGAAAATCTTTGAACGAATATCAATGAGTTCTATTAGAGAACTGTCTTGACTAAGCTTCTGAAGTACGGCACGTGGGTGGGCATGGGTACCAGGCTTGTGAATATAGAGCCGCCAGTTTGAAGGCGCAGGAGTCCATGGGGATCCGACTGGACGAAATTCAAGTTCGCGCGTGTTCAAGTCGAGCCAGTGGGTATACTCATCGACCAAGTGTCTAGGAAAATCACCGGAGAGTGTGGACCGCGGGATGAGCTGTAAGATTTGCGAGTCTTCTGGCTTCCGTGTCCGCAAGATTAAGTCCCCGTTATTCCACGAGAATAGGAGCTTTTGATGGATCTAATCACTACACAGCGATAAAGAAGAATATCGGGCATTTATTTACCTGATACCCAGAGACGGTGGATCGAGTCATAAAGTCCATTCCTGTGATGTCGGCAGGACCCACATCGAGAATTCTCTAAAGAAAACGTCAGCAAAGGAAAGAAAAGGTCCAAATGGTATCGAGAACTCACTGTGCCGAGTATACTCGCATATGTAGGGTGCTCTACTATCTCTTGCGGAAGCGTTCCCAGTCGTTTTCCGCCAATGAGCAGCTGACCCGTTAGTAAATCGAAGTGAACTTCATGGCCTCCCTCCGCTATACAGCGAATCCATCGAGGATTCGATCTTTGAAGCACATGCCAATTCGAGAAAGTGCGCCGACGATATCCTAACCACAGCTTTGCAAGGGCATGATCGTAAGCGCCCGCGCGCAACAACTTGACGTGACCGACAACTCCCGGCAATGATTGACCCAGAATAGGCTCCAAATAAAGTAGTAGCCGACGATGGCGACTGAACATCCGAGCGAGATACAGGGAGTTGTCATCTGAAAGAGACGGTGGTGTGTTGTCATGGACGATGACTGCGCATTGAATGGCGATTGAAAAGTCTTCTTCTATGGCGAGGATGGCGTGGATGTGCTCTGGGCATACATCGAACGTCGAAAAACAAGTCGTGGCGAGCATAAAAAGTCGGCGTCGTAAGCCCGCACGTGATGTTTCATCTTGTGTGTAGTCTAACTTCAGGCCTATTTCACACATCCATCGATAGGTCAAATTTCGGGCCTCTCGCAACAGCGCACATGCCCGCTCTGAAACATCCGAGTCAGTTGTCGAGGCCAAGAGACGGCTGGTGATAACAGCTGTAGCAAATGAGACAAAAACCAGGATCGGAGGTATCTGACGTACCAATAGTTCGTACAGTGACTTCCTCAAGCCAATTGGCCCTTCTCTTCTCAAGAAGGGACTCTAGCTCGCCAAGGAGGGCCTTTCCGAAGCTGGGAATGCCAAGATCTACGTGCCACTCGCGAACGCTATCTGATAGTGGTCCGAGTTGCCAAGCTGCTTGGGTAATCAGCGTGTGTACTTCCTCGCGACGAAATGAGAGGGAAGGTGATGCTAGTTCCCGTGCAATGTTTAACCATTGTAATCGAGGGCCACTGCGTAATCCTGAAAAGGCAAGGAATTCATGTAGATTGATTTCCTTAGGACAATGAGACTGAGCGGCGATGAATTCGTTTGGCGTGTGCTGCGTCCCGGTTACGTAAGGGCGGAGGCGACTGTATGGACTTGATGTGGGGATGTGAGGTGCACAAAGATGTGCTACACTGGACTCGGACAACGACCCTATCACCCAGGATCTACGAATGCGGTCGTATAGTCTGAAAGTTAATCCATTATTAACAAGAACCGAAGTCTCGTCCGCGGGAATCCCAACCATTTTGTAATGAGTTTGGTCGGAAAACGACTTCGTTGATGAGCCAACAGTCACTCGGTAGTCTTGCTGATGCTGCGGTGCCCAGCGTTCGAGACCAGAAAAAGAATCCAAGAGAACTTTAGGCTGATCGCGTGAATCAGGGACTGACGGCAGGCCTACATCGCGGAGTACCATATAAGTTATATCACGCCAGGTAGAAAACGCGCGAGGCGGAGATAGCTCAAACACTGCTAGCTGTGCTTGCGCCGTCGAAGGGGGCAGTGGCCACTCGTGGACGCAAATTTGAAGCGCTTTGGCTTGATGTTCCAATTGACATTTCCGGCAAGTCGCTCTGTGCATATCACGTCCGAAATTGTTCTTGGCCTGCTCGTGATCTCTCTTCGAAGCCTCGATTAAAAGCGATTTCGATGTCTGATTCAAGACAGCCAGTTCTGCTCGTTTCTCGGCCCGTTCTTGTTGAGCATGCGTGACTATCTCATCATAGAGGCGTTGAAGATGGTCGGAAGTGCGAAAGTACTTCAAGGCGAAACAAGAATCGTTGATGCTATTTGAGAAGATAGATGCCACGTCACGAGCTTCTTCGTATCGCTGGCGTAGATGTTCTTCGATATGCAAGGCACGTTTCAAGCTGGACAACCGGTGCAGGAGTAAAGAGTGGAGGAAGTCGGCAGGAATTTCGGGAGGGTACTGTTTCAGTAAGGGACACTGCTGAGTTGCAAATGTATCCAGAGCTACCCAAAGATCCATGATGGTCAGAATCATTATGGAATTATCTTCGGCGCTGGTCCCATAAAGATCTTTCGCACCAGCGAAATATTGCTGGATGCACGAAGCAATCACATCCGGAGAATCATCGTTGTTTATTGATGCAGTGACCCAGGATGATAGACCGTTTTCCACCGATAACTCGAAGTCAGCGATTGCAATGCGTTGATCCATGGCAATAGCCCGTGCGAGTCGGCCATCGGCAAATCGAGCGAAATCGTGTACGTTATTGAGGCGTTGTCCTCGGGAGGGAGAGAATCGCGTCTGTGGGAAGCCGTGTGAGGCCGAACGAAGCATCTTCGTAAGGTGATTGTATGACACGTCAAGGGAGATGTGCGCATCTACGGCGAAATCGAGTGTCACGGGTTGCAACGTAGGGCTGATCGACCCAACAGCCTGGAACGCTGTCCACCTCTTTAAAAGGAGTGCCTCGGTACTTTTTGCGATGCCGTGAACAAATTCATAGACATGATGGGATACGGCAGGGCCTAATTTTGAAAGGCGCCGAACCATTTTGACCCTCATTGCGAAAAGTAATACGCTGGGGAAATCCCGGCGCACGCAACTACACAGAAGATGGGCATGAAAGAAAAGTATGAAAGGCTTGTAAAGATTGCTGGCACGTAGGGAAGTCTGAAGGGAAACCCTGAGGTTAAGCCATAATGGGGATCTTCGCCACGGCCTGTACGCGTCATTCCATAGGACTTCGTCTCCAATTCGTTTGGTGATGCGATCTACAATTGCCGGCTGGCCGCATCCCCTGAGAATTCCCACCAATAACTCCGATATGTACCTAGGGTGAGCGCTTTCCCGGACCTCGTTCACGACAGATCCCGCCTTGGAAATGGTCGGAGTAGAATCCAAGGGATCGACGTCCGTTTGGATGAGGAAAGAGGAGAATTGGCGGAGAAAGTGTTCGTCCATGAACGTATCCGCGGGGACCTGGATTGCAGGACCTGGGTATGAGCACAGAAGTTTTCCTTTGGTCGACATTACGGGGCTAGTCAGCGGCGAGACCTCAAACACCTCAAACTGAACGAAGTCAGCGAGGGCAAGCCTGCGCACAATGAGCGCAGAGTTTTGGGCACGGATATGCATGGAGAATACGTCTGACAAAAAATTTCAGACCAAACGCGAAACAAATTGCGGACTATATAAACACACCTCCAACGGCCATATCCGAAAAGACATGCTGGAGGTCAGCCTCTTCAAATGGAACTATTGCAGCGCGACGAGCCAATTCCATCATTTTTATCATATGCTTCCACAAAGGACGTTGTGAAGACGGGACGATTTGGAGGAAGTCTCGCGCAGCTTCTACGAGGCTGTTACATAGCGCCACATTCGTTTTATGTTCCGACTCTTCGCTAGGGCCTGCCTGGGGAAGCCTCGGGGGTAAGAAAACGTGCTCGATGACCGAACGTAAAATGTCAGAATCGGGATCATCGGTAGCGGGGACGTGGGACATGAGCGGGAACGAGCACTGGAGATGCGGTCGATGGCAGGTGGCGCCAATACGAGGCTGTGCCACCGTAATGTTGCTGACAAACGCAGACTCGGAATCGACCATTACGGTCGAATGTGTGGTGCAAAGCCTCTCACCACGACCTGGTCGTTTGGTAGTTGTGTGCCTAAAGGTCTCCGGAAAAAATGGACCGCGGCGATGATGATGGTCGTAGGTAAAAGAGCTCGGCTGCGCACTGGGTGCGCTGCGTCACGGTTGGCCGCTTTGTCCTAATTCTAATCACCAGAGTACGTCCTCCTCAATTTCGACAGAGTGGTCCACAATCTGCTGTATTCATAGGGTTTTGCTGTAGAGAGACACGAGTGGACATCAGCTGCTTTGCTGTTCAGATCTGCTCCTGAAGAAAACGGCAAATGCCCGTCATGCCCATCATGGGAGTACCTGTGGTCGTTTTCCCTCCAAGTTCGCGCGACTGAATTGCTACTCTGATGTAAATGCCCGAAGCTACAAAAACCCTCTATGTACTCAGTTACTTTCTCTAATCTGAGGATCACTTTTTGTTCCTCCTTCGGGAATCTGAGTACACTCGGCACTCCTAATTCGCCCCACCTTCCTCATATGCTGCGAGTTGACGTACATTCTTTTTCCTACACCAGATCAGTGTTGTCAGGGTCGATTTGACCTCGGTCGGTAAAACGCGGGTCGGAATTGACCCGTCGTATGACCCGACCGGTCAATTGGGTCAATGACCGGTCGATGCCTTTTTTGGACTGTATTAGCAACGAGGCAAATTTTCATTTTCATTTTTTCGATTGCCGAATTTGGAAATTTGGCGCTCCCAATGTGGTCAGCGTTCGCTCAATTAGTCGAAATCGAAAAATTGAAAATAAAAAATTGCCAACTGCTAATACACTCTAATAGAACGTATTTACAATGTCAACTAGTGCTTTGAACCTCTTCCCCTCTCAATCCAAATGCCTCCCAAAAGTTGGGTCTGGGCTTATTTCTACACTGATGGCCAAAAATATAAGAACAACAAAACTGATCCAAATGCTTGGTGCAGTGCATGCCTTTACTCGAGGATGGCGGAGCTTCGGGAGTCGGATAGTGTTGCAGTGGCAAATGGCCTACTTGCATTCGAGGAGGATTCTACTTCACCCATAGCAGCCTCAGCACCGCCTTCAACTTCAGCCTCAAGGGACATTGGGAACGCCGAGGAACATGAGGTAGAAGGGGAAGACGATGAAGAAGATGTTGTTGACTTTGAGGGGCTGGCTGAGAAATTGATCTCGGCTGCAGAAGCAGATGATGAAGATAACAACGAAAGCGAAACTACAACACCTGTGCCTCAAAATTCGAGCTCAACAAAAAGCACTTCGGGACCCAACACTTCAAGAAAAATCCTTATACCACTTAAGGATCTTTTCATCTATCCTGGAGATCCAGCGGCACCAACTGAGTTAGAGTTTTATTGGAAAGGGGGTATTGCAAAGCTTGAGGAGACGCTGGCTGCGTATGAGTTGCTTTTAGAGTCACCAAGACACTCGGACAACGAAGCGGCATAGACATATTATCACGAGTACTACTAAATTTAGATATATACCAAATTAGGAAGGTCCGACCATTTTATCGACCAAATGGTCAATATCGACCGGTCGTGTTGACCGACCGGTCGGACCGTGGGTCGTAACAACACTGCACCAGATCGTCTGCGGCCGCTGTCACGGCTTCTCCTTATAGCGTGGTTGACCCGAGGAGGTTTTAACATCTGCAGCACTGCGGGACTTTCTATTATAAGTTTGATATACTCCGAATGCTTCGAGTACTACTACTGGCTACGAGCCTCCTCGGGTCATGACTTCCCATGTCCCTGGCTTTCGCCTCACCAGACATCTCCCGCGAAGCAACTACTAGCCTTGCTGATATGTTCGGTTCAGAGAGCACTTGATTCCGAGCTATTCCAGGTAATTGAATATACAAACGGATATCATCTAAATACATTTATACATAAAAATGCGCGGTCAGGATACTGTCCAGTTATTAAATTGGTCCTATGTCGTGTGCCTTGAGTGTGGAACAGCGCGCAAAGATGCAGGATGCGCGGTCATAGGCCCATTCTCACCAGGATCCTGGGCCTGGCCGTGCGTAAAAATCCCCCGTATCCGGCTCCCAACATAGACTGCTCCCAGCCAAGCCCCACGCAGAAACCACGCGAGACACAACGCGAGGCGATGGAAGCCATACACGATGAACTGCAGGCTTACCAACACTCCCGTAATCCCGCACATGACGAGCACTGCGGTGGGCCAGGCCACCCACGCGACGGCGCCGAGGAAGCCGACCAAGGCGAGGATGGAGACTATGAGTGCAACGAGGGGAAGACGTGAAGAGAGGGCGAAGAAGAAGTAGGAGCCGTAGATATCCACCGCGAGCGTCTGTTGCGCGAGGTCAGTATCGTGTACTTTCACAGCTAGGAAGGAGAGTGTGAGAGCTCACATGGAATTTGCGCACATCCGCGCCAGAGTAGGCGAATATGAACCACACGTCGACGAAAAGCCCGATCGCTGCGGCCACGGTCGAGATGATTAATGACCGCTTGGCGAAGCTATCTACGCTGAAGAGGTTGCCAGATGAGAAGCCAAACACGGTCGTATCGACACTGTGGGACCGTGGGGCCATCGTGATTAGGTCACGCAGCAAAACCACACAGCGGAGATACTTACGCTGTAACGGAAAGGAGCTATAATGAAAGGTAAGCCGGTAAGCCTTAGGTCTCGGAAGGTAAGATGGCCAGCTTACTGATGCACCAGTGTAGTACCACTCGGATAACAATCTGCCGAGGACCCGGTCAAAGTCTGAATCCATTTGCGCCTCGCGCAATTCACGGTGGTATGTTAGCGTGTCGAAAGTACTCGATGCCAATGATGCACCAGATGTGATGGAAACGTTGTCAGCAACATAAGTGAGGGGAAGCAAGGAGGGGAATATGACAGAAACGGTTGATGGCACGTGAGTATATGCCCGGATCTCAAGGGTATCCAGATGGGGGGTTATCGGACATTCATCGGAAGGTGTTGAAGGTTCCCAAGAGTCACAACCTTTCGTTTCCTCTGTTTCACCCTCGCTGAGGCAGCAATCAGACTCGCCAGAACGCTCCTCCTCGGAGCTAATACAGTAACCCTTGACGATTTTGCGTCGTCGGAGACCTGAAGGCGGTTTTTCAGAGACACCGCTTGCCCATGGTGGTGTGTACTCGGGCTCGTCTGTCACAGGCGTAACGAGAGTATCAGAAGGAGACTTGTCTGCTAAGCAGGTATGAGATTTTGGTTGTAGATAATTAGTAAAGACTCACCTGAGCTAACTAAAGAGACACCGTCCTCGTCGTCATCCAACACAGCCGATGGGGGTGGTCGCAGGCGGATAAGTAGAGAAGCACAAGGCTGATGTTTTTGCGCCATAGACTTTCTTCTTGCAGCGGGGACGCCAGACAAAAGAAGTTCCACACCTACCAGTGCCAGTGAAAGCGACATGGACATCACACACAAAGAACGTGAAAAACGTGCGGAAGCTCACATGGGTCTGTGCCCTGTTTCTTCATGACCTCGCCAAGGGGCATCGCGGCTGACGCAACGAAGCGTCGATGTTTTCGACTTTTGGCTTTACTCTGGGACTTGTGCCAAACGTTGAGCTTGATGTGGGTCCGGTGGTGTGCATGATGGCTGTGGGCGGCGTCGGAATATCAACAACGTGCATGGAAAATGATATTCACAGAAGCGTTGTTTCCCTCTGATTCGGATTCTGGCCGTCTACTCCAAGCACGATTTCATGCTTGTGTTGGCCGTCGACCTCCATTGTAACGATGGGTCGCCAGGACTTTTCAGGTCGCAATATTCCCAGGTTCTGGGACCTGAGAACTGGAAAAGGGGTGAATTGGAGGGATTTATTTGCTATAAAGTCTAATACCAGTAATTTGCCATGGTCTGGAGAGAGGGAGGGGTGACGGTTAAAGTAGGGAAGAGCAGAGGATATTGCGGACCACTCACTCGGAAATACCTAAGAATTGGTCAAGTGAGCTAGCTCGACTTGTAGAAGGCATAATTTTAAAGGGAAAAGAAGGTGATTGAAAGGATCAGGGTTAGTCTTCACGTTCAGTAGTTATAAGCCATCATGTTGGCTGTGTCATTCGGAGGGATTCGCCGGTCGCGCTCGCTGGAAGCGCTCAGCGCTCAGCGCCTACCTTAACTTACTCACCCACTTCTCGGACCTTTCGAATACCCGGCGTCCTGTATGATCTCCTCTCGAACCTCTGCGACGGCAGGCGCACGTGTCATCTCTCGCGCCGCCCAGCTCTCGAATGCCATACGTTACTCAACGAGTTCCCATCGAGTCTTCACTGCCTGCCAACCAGCTGCGGGTTCGTCGCGTAAAGTGCCAAGGAATGTGGAATCACCACTGGGAGTACGTGGATTTGCTACGGCTTCAGGTGCGTATCCAGAGCTTCTTGATAAGTATCGGTGATAACGGTACGACGCATGCACAGAACTACCACAATTTCCTGCCCGGAAACCCCACTTTGACAAGATACTCATCGCAAACAGGTGCGTTGAGAACGAGAAATCTAACTCGGAACGTCTCTAATTGTCTTTCAGAGGGGAAATCGCGTGTCGTGTCATTCGCACTGCGAAAAAGCTCGGTATTTGCACGGTAGCTGTATACAGCGAAGTTGATGCGGATTCCCTTCATGTGAAGATGGCATGGCGTTGTCACCTCTCGGCTTCACATTGTCCATTAACCATGCTGCTAGGCAGATGAAGCATACTGTATAGGTCCTGCCCAATCTTCCGAGAGTTATGTGCGTACCCAAACGGACTATGCCGTGGGAATTTATGAACCATACAGGCAGCTGAGGATAGATAAGATAATCGAGATTTGCCATCGTAGCGGTGCGCAGGTATGTGCGTTGGTGTTAGATTGTGGCGCCGTAAATGATTAACGCATATACCATCCCACCATACAGGCCCTACATCCCGGGTAGAATCCATTCCTCGTCCCCTGAGCATAGATAACCTTGCTTCCAGGTATGGCTTCCTAAGCGAGAACGCCAACTTTGCAGAACAACTAGACAAGGAAGGCATCACTTTTATCGGCCCTCCCGCCAGTGCCATCACCAGTATGGGGTCCAAGAGGTAACCCACGGGTTTCGGTTTTGTCGCTTATCTGAACTTACGTGTTGTTTCTCAGTGAATCCAAGACCATTATGACGAGTATGGTATCATTTCATGCCGCGCCACTAAGGCAGCTGATTACTAGAACCCTGACCATCGACTCTTGCCTTTGTAGATGCTGGTGTGCCTTGCGTACCTGGGTACCATGGTACAAATCAAGACCCGCAGCACCTCCTCTCTGAGGCTCAGAAAATAGGTGCATATCGTGTCCTGTCTTCACCCCAACCACTCTCATTTTCTCATCCACGAAGGTTTTCCCGTCCTTATCAAGGCTGTTCACGGTGGTGGTGGTAAGGGTATGCGCACGGTCCACAGCCCATCTTTGTTCCTGGACGCACTGGAGTCTGCACAACGTGAAGCGCTCAAGGGTTTTGGTAACGCTACTGTTTTGGTGGAGAAGTTTATCGAGCGACCAAGGCACGTTGAGGTTCAGGTCTTTGCCGACACCGCAGGAAACACGGTGTCTTTATGGGAGCGTGACTGCTCAGTGCAACGACGGAATCAGAAGATCATCGAAGAGGCTCCTGCGCCTGGCCTATCATCCGAGCTGCGCGCAGATCTTGGGGCCAAGGCGGTTGCCGCGGCGAAAGCAGTCAACTACGTTGGTGCTGGCACCATTGAATTCATCTTCGATAAAGATACGGACAAGTTCTTCTTTATGGAGATGTATGCGAAAGCATTTTTCAAGCAAAATGGAGGACTGAGCCACCATCTATTATAGGAACACGCGACTGCAAGTTGAACATCCCGTCACGGAAATGATCACAGGTCTTGACCTTGTCGAGTGGCAGCTTGAGGTGACGCACGACGTTCCACATTTTTGCTGGTTGGCCTCACGGATGACTGATTCAGGTTGCTGCCGGAAATCCCTTACCGCTCTCACAATCCGAGATTCCCATGGTCGGCCATGCCTTCGAGGCACGTATATATGCGGAGAATCCACGAAATGACTTCCTACCTGATTCTGGCCGACTTCTCCATCTCTCCGCCCCAGTACCAACGCATATTTTTGCCCCGTCTGCAGCCGCGGCATCTAGATCTCTTGCGCCCGCCGTGCGTGTAGAGCAAGGCTTTGGCATGGGGGCACAAATAGGTGTATTCTACGATCCCATGATTGCCAAGTTAGTCGTACATGGCCCTGACCGCACTGAAGCGCTGCGTGTGCTTCGCGTCGCACTAGGGGAGTATCAAATTGTAGGAGTGACAACAAATATCCCGTTCCTTCGCGCGCTGGCAAGTCATCCCGCGTTCATCGCCGCTCAAGTGGAAACTGGTTTCATTCCTGTGTGTTTACTTTCACATCCCTAGATATCGTCGGATCAATTGAATAACTCGTATGACTAGAAATATCGTGACCAGCTGCTCCCACCTCTTACCGAGCCTCCTCCCGAGCTCTTAGCCCAGGCTGCGGTTTTCCTAATTCTCCGTGACCTTCAGCTTTCATCAACCCTCAGCGCTACTACTACGAGTCCGAGTCCATGGACGCGTTTAGCCACACGCCGCTTCGGCGGAGACGTCCACACGCGCACCTTCTCGCTCGAAACAGAAACAGGCTCTACCGCCTCCCTGAAGATCCTCACCCGTCCAAATGCAGCGAACGGCGCCACGCTCTATGACATTACTGTGCAGACTACCGGAGCCACGGCGGAGTTCCAGGACGTATCAGCCACACTCCTCAGTCCAACCGCGCTCTCCGCGACGCTCGCAGGAGCTCTGAAGCGCGCGACTATCGTCCCTCAGACACAAGGCGCCGCGGGCGCCGAACGACTCCATATTTTTAGTGGTGCGCACGCCATGACGGTCCTGCTCCAACCCCCAGCATGGGCGAGGGAGGAGGCTCTCAGCGCCGCCGGGGGCTTGACGGCGGGACGGGGCGCACTGCGTGCACCGATGCCTAGTCTTGTGGTTGAGGTGCGCGTCGCTGTTGGTGACCGGGTGGAGAAAGGGCAGGCTGTTGTCGTGCTCGAGAGCATGAAGACTGAGACAGTGTTGCGTGCTCCGGTCGATGGGGTCGTCAAGGCTGTTGGGTGTGCCAAGGGTGAAATGGTGGAAGAGGGTAGAGAACTGGTGGTCATCGAAGAGAACGAAGAGAATTAGGCCTTCCGTTGCCAATAATGCTGTACTGTATTTACTCTGCACGAACGGTCACTATTCTATCATGGTATTGCATAAACGCTCATGCTGGTATATGTCAAATGCAAATGGTTCAAAACTTCAACATTGTGAAGGACCCGACAAGTGCCCACGATTAAGATAACTACCAGTCAGTAGGTCGATCAATCAATGACCATAGTTGTTTCCTGCCGGTCCTTGCGCCATTTCTTTAACCGTGCCTCGCGAAGCTCACGTCCAATAGCCGCGGCGACGGGCCAAGGAACCGCGTTTCCGATTTGTCGGTGCATCTAGTTGTGAGAAAACCAAAAAATTGTCATGCCCTTAAAAGGGAGGAAGGAACAGGTGTTGGACGCACTGTGACGACATTGTCGTTGATGGAGTAGAAAGCAAACGAATCTGGGAACCCTTGCGAGCGCGCTAATTCGCGGACGGTGACCATACGATGGCACTGTGGAACCCGAATAGAAGAATAAGATTAGACCAGGTAGGATAATAATAATCGATGGACGAACATAAGGGTTCAAAACGCGAGACTGCTTGGCCGTCGGCTCAACATTCGTAACCGTCGTTTGGAAGACGAAGCTTTTATCCAACCTTCCGTACAGTCCTGTAAACGAAAAGTAAGGAGTATATCAGCTTCGCTTCTACAAAGTACAAATTTGTTGCTAACCTGGTCGAAAACCTTTCCTCGCGATGGCAGATGCTGGATCGGAGAACTGCCACTGCCAATGTTCCTTCTCCAATGCTGTTGGATAATGAATTTATTCATCAGATACAGACACCAAAGAGATAAAACAGAGCATGTACAGCGATAGTCCGCCCTGGCAGTCAGGGGAATATTGACAACGCTATAAGGCGCATAGAGTCAGATCAATCAGCGTTCTGATGTGGGCATCAGTGACACGCTTACCGTTCCACAGTCGCGGGCTTCAACGTCCGCGTGAAATGCTGCAAGTCCTCCGTGCGCCCCTTACGGCACCACGCCTGGAACGTCGTGCGCGGCGCATGGTGATACCGAACTGCTCCAGTAAACCCGACGTACGGCTTCTCTTGGTCGCACTCGAACACCGGTATATGCACCGCGCGCTGACGCGCCTCGTTTCGTTTCTGTGCTGGCAGACGGTTCAGGCTCGGGTTCATCCTAGAGTTCACATTTATAGGCAAGGCGGGCGAGACAAGGACGAAGGGGGATTCGCGCACCAATCGAATCGTGGGAGATCGCTAATGGCGTCGTCTATTGAGACGAATTTGTAAGGCGCAGTGCCCGCCTCGGCCCGCACGGCCCGCGCGATGTCGCCGTTCGGGAAGCGAACTTCGAGTTTGTGCGTTTGAGAGAAATCGTGCGTCGGTTGAGGCGCAGCGAGTAACGGGCAACCTCGCTTCGCCCCGAAAAGGAAGAATCGCACGCGAGTCTGCGGGGTGCCGTAGTGGGCAGCCTGCAGTAGGCAGAATCGAACCTGGTAGCTACAACAATACGTGACGAGGACGTAGATGTTCAACGATGGGAACTTTTACAGTAGAGGAATGACAAACGTACTTCATAGCGAGCATAGCATGCACGAGGAATTTAAGACCGCCCATGTTGATCCCGCCCGCAGTCCTGTGCTCGTCCACTTGGATCGCATTGAGATTGTAACTCAAAAATCCGCGCACGTTCTCGAAGATACAGTACTGTGGTTGGAGGAAATCAACCCAGGAGAGGAGGTTCAGAATCAAATTGCTTTTGGTATCGTTTGCCTTCTGAAACATGTTCAGCTGGGAGTGAGGCTGACTGACGGGTTCCCCTTGTTTTGTCAGTTTGCATGATCCGTAAGGTGCAGTGTACACGCACCAGGGAAAGCCAGCAGTAATCACGTCGATGTCACCCGGTTGAGGTGGAGGCGGAAGCCTAGAGTTATCATGGAGGTCTTTTGGTACCCCGTCCTCCTCAAGTATGCCATGATACGACTTGATAGCATATCGTAGCAACTCATTCACACACTGATTGTACACGATTGTCTTGGGCGAGTTGCGCCTAGAAAAAAAATGACGCTATTGTTAGACCCATGGCTTCGTATGATGCCCCAAAATCCATCTCGGGGTGATCCCTCGCGGGCGTACCTGAATGTCCGGGCTGCACTAGGAGAGATTTCGACAGCATGCGTCGTCTTCATGCCCCCCGTCGCACCCTCCATACCCAAGCTCATCGCGCCGGCACCCGCGAACACATCAAACGCCCTGAGCCTATGTTTCTGCACCTGCTCGGCAAACTCCACGGCTTCAGTGAGGCGCGCCTGAAGCGCATACGCGCAGGTCTCGCATCCGACCCTGGCATTCTCCTCGACAGGCTCACGTTCGTCCCACGATGCAGGGGACCGCCTTGTAAAAAGGTACCGGTAGTAAAAGTACTCTGCCCCAAGCGCAGTCCATAGATTCATGTCGAAAATGAGGTTGTGGTGCAGGACATAACACGGCGCCAGCACGTCGTCGAGCGGCACCTCTTCGGTCTCATCCGTGAAGAACAAATGACGCTAGCAAAAGGAAAAAAAACCTGCATGTGAATTGGGCTGTCAAGAGTGGAGAAATTAAGAAAATCATACTTCGTCCCTGAGCTCGTCAGCAGGCAGCAAATCTACGAGATCCGATACGCGCCCAAGTAGTTGCACTCTAATCCAGACCGGACTCCCGGAAAACAAGCCAGTGATCTGCCCAATGCGCGCCGGTCCCTCCTCAGCACGCAGGAGCGCAAAATCTCCCACGTGGAACGTCGCACCGTGGACTGCGACACCGGTAACTGAGCCCGTTCTACGTATGATGCGACCTTGCGTTTGCATCTCCTCTTCTTCGCGTTGCGCACAGATAGCACAGTTGTGCGGGGGTTCCGAAGCTGCGTGCGCATCAGAGGGTGGAGGCAAATCCACGAACGACGCGTCCTTCTTGTCATACAGGAACCTCGACTCGCTCATCAGCAATGGATAGAGCTAGTGGAAGAAAGGCGGGCAAACACGAACTCACCGAACGTAGTACCCATCAAAGTCGTCTCTCACCGTAGTAAATCCGGACATGTCAACGACCGGGATGGTGCCGCAGAGAGTAATAAGGGGAAGGGTGTCGCACAACGGGGTGAGGAATAACTCGCGCGAGTCCGCGATATCGTCGAGGAATGTATTAGGAGCGTGGTCGAACCACTGTACGTGTACACGCTCGTCCTCGGCATTGATATGTATGATGCGACCGAACCTTAATTCCACCGTCATACATGGCACACCGCACACAATAGGGAAAACGGACCAAAAATAATCCGCAAGGCGTGCATTTAGAGGAGAGGACTCGGGTATCCCTGGAAGCGATACGGCAGTGTGGCCCCTTTTTGCTTCGTCCTCTCCGATAGGCACGAGTACGACGTCCCCTACCTAGATAAGGAACCCTCAAACGGCTCAGGCCCCTCCCCTAACCACCGCGCCCGCACAACGCAAAAATAACGTACCTCGAACACGACTTTGGGAAGTAAACCTCGCACATCCCGTAGTGCTATGCGACGCATGAAGGGTCGCCGCGGATGTATACGCCAGTCTACAGGTGCCTCGATGTTCTGTGTTCCCTCGGCACAAACGGCCATCGCAAGGGCTCGCACCAAGACATTTCTCTCCCCGGTGCTAACATTCGCACCAATGTCCCTACGGAAGCGCGGCGCAGGCAAGTGCCGGCCCAGGACAACAAGCTGCTCGCGGAACAGGCCCGCGGCAAGGGCGGCGATGCGCGGCGTCACGTGAGTCTGATGCTGGTTTTCGGGGCGTAGCACGGCTAAATCGGGGTTGCCGACGGTCGCAGGAAGACGGAACGGCGCACGGCGCGGATGTATACGTGAATGGTGGTGCGGACGCAAGCGGTGAGAAACCGTCATGCTGCGGCTTCTGCTATCGGCTGGGGAGGCAAGCATGCGCCGAAGGAGCGGCGCGCTGCGCAGGGTGCGCGCAGTGGACTCGTCGAGCGTATCAAGCGCCTCCATAATCGTCGGGATCTTTCGCCGCGCCGCTGGGAGGGTTAGATGATGTGCGGCGACGAACTTGGCTGGGGAGGGAGACGTACCGCATCCTGTACATCACGCATGTCTGGCCAGCGGCTACTGTCACCCAAGACGTCGTTCATAACCATGCAATCCGTAAGCTGGAGCTCAACGATGAATGCGTCCAAGTCGGTGTGCGGCTCGCACATGAGCGTGCACACGAAGGCCTGTGCAATTTTATGCGCACGAAAGAACGGCGCAAAGAGGGCGCGATACTCAGACGCGGGAGCGCCAAGTATGTACCAGGCCGCGGTAGTCTCGAGGTATATCGGGCTACGCAATCCGATACCAGCGTATCAACAGCGCCGCCCATGCCCACACAAGAGGATGGAAAGGGAATGAGACGTACTCGTCGCGCTTGGTATAATCGATCGTCCATCTCAATAACGCCCCAAGCCGCAAGCGTACTGACACAGCCATCCCCTCTTCCTCGTCGCCACCACTGTCATCATCGTCATAACCTCCATCGTCTTCCTGACCGGCATCTTCCTCATTCTCACAATACGGGGACGCAACACCCGCGCCCTCCGGCGCACACCCAACGTCAGTGCCATCGAGCGCATGTAAAGAGATTAGCTCGAGCGCGAGTGCACCACTTGCACCTTTGTCCTTGCTCGGGCGCGCATCAAAGACAGCCCAGTCGTGCAGCAGGCGCACGGGCTTGTCTTCTTCTGTGCGGGCTGCGGTGAGGGGCAAAGGTACGTCGGATTCGCCTAGGAGGAAGGCGATGTCCGGTGCAGACTCGGGGAGCTCATCAGGTCGCGGGGTATAATATAACGGACCATCCCCATCCTTTTTCTTGACCGCTTCCCGGTGCTGGGGTTCCCGACTATGGCGTTTCGCCGGCTAATATTATATTCCAGGTACACATGAACCAAGAGAGAGAGGGGATAGAGAAGGGAACAAAACGCACGCGATCGTCCACAATGCTGCACGTCTTACGCTTGCCGTTCAGGACGGCCAACTCTTCCTGCTCGCTTTCGTTGGGTTCTGGTACTATTTCTTCATCTCCATTTTCGTCTTCACTGGACTCACCCGGGAAGCTAACTTCCCATGCTGTTGGACGGCGTGGGCGCTGTGAGGTCATTGACCCCACGTTTCCGTTGCAGGACGGGATTGAAAGACCCAGGACAGTCAGGTCGAAGTGCCGTCACGCTTAACTTATGAGTGGCACCCGGGCCGGTGATGCCGCAGCCTTTTCTATACGCCCCTTCATGCGCGTAATTTACTTCACGATCTGGCTCTGGGCTCCGCGCAGTCCATATGGTGCCGAAAGTAACGTTACCACGTGCCAGTGTGGATGGTATTTCACGCGGCGTCATAAGACGCTATCCTACAGTACCAAAACAAGAATCTATGTTCTAACATTTCAAGCAAGGTCAGCAAAGCCGATGCGGCCGTTACCAACATCCCAAGCAGTGTAAGTGTTCCGCAAGAAGACGTCACCGAGAATCCAGAATTCTGTACCCATGTCAGCCTTGTCCCTAGGATCGTCATCAGAGGCCAACTTACCACCAATGAGCTCCTCATCCGAGGCCGCTCCAGCAAGGCATATTTCAGAGCCATTGGATATGGGCCCGAGGTTAAACGTATCAGGGGAGATCCTAATTTCCTTCCCTCCAACATAAACGGAGATGGGAGTATCGAAGTCGCATGGGACTGTGAGATTAGAAAAAAATCAAATACTGTTGCGACGGTTGATCCGCGGCGAAATTAGCCCACGTACTGGTGTAGTAGCCCGGAGAATCGGACACCTCCTCGGCACCGGAAGATAACTCAAGCGGAGCAAAGAAATCCATGATGCCAGCGGGATCGCCAACGATCATAGTGGTACCGGTGTCGAAAATCGCATTGATGTTTTTAAGTTCTAGCACGGGGACATTATCTACAGTGATATTATCAAAGGATGCCTGCCAGTAACCCTATTCAGGTTAAGTATCCATTAGACAAACGACTACACACATTCGAAGATGTGGCAAACCTCTTTTGTCACATTTACCCAGGTAAACTTGGAAATGTCATAAGCAGGGTCTACGCCACCAAGGAAGAGCTCGGACCCGGAGGATGCGAACTTGAAACCGAACATGGGTTCAGTCAATGCACCCTGGGAGTTAAGATTTTGGACTGGAGGTGGTGCGTCATAGTCCGATATGGACTGGAAGCCCATGCCCATCAGGCCGTCGGCCGGGAACTGGGAGGCTTGAAACCCAGTAGAATACTGTGTTGCAGCGCCTATCGTCTGTTTCTTCCCCTATGGTGAGAAGTGTAAGCGCATTGTAGCGAAAGAAAAAAAAACGTAGCTCGACGTACAATTAGACCGGCAATGATAACATTTTCACTATATTGCTCACCGCTGACAGTCGAACCATCTCCATAGGCAAGCGCGAAAGTTTTGTTTAGATCGCGCGAGGTATTGCTAGCAGATGGATCATACGCATTGTGCCCTGCGCAAGACGAGTCGCAATTCTTTGAAGGAACGAAGAGATCACTGCTCCCTGTGTCAAAGTCCACTGTATATGACACAAGATCAGAGGGCCAATTTTGAACAGGAGAAAACAAGGTTGCACCAGTGAAGTCCTTAGCAGGTGTGCCGATAGAAATGGTGCCATACCACAAGTAATCATCGTAGTCGGTCAACAGGACGCTACCGGTGTCCCGCTTCCTCGACGTCATGATGTCCACCAACAAGGGGGTGTGGACTGCCGGTATTCCTTTCATAGGCGGCCATGCCCTTCCGGATCTTCCTGGAAGGGAATAGTTGGTCTAGTTACCGATGCACTGCAACTCCGAGTCGGGAAGTCACAAAGAGCTTACGCAATTGTGTTCTGGTTCAGGCTCTCATACCGTGAAGGGTTGGCGAGGGGAAGGCTAGTAGCACGCTTGGCGATGGGAATGGCGATACCACCAGACGCGAGAGGTTGGGCCAGTGGGATGGCCGCAGTGAGGAAGGGAAGAATGGAAAGGATAAAGGAGTGGAAAAGGTGCATATGGCAAATTGGAAACGTTCAAGTGGGATACAAAGAGAGAGCGGAATAGGACTGTATACCCTGAGGGAAAACAGGATACACCTTGCATGCTTTTATACGCTATGGGAGGGCGATTCCGTAAATTGGGAGGTAGCATGCCATATAGCAGGTCAGGGTGAGCCGCTGATAGGGAGCAGGAAATGTGGGCAATCCTCATCCCAAAGCAAAACAAAAAGTGCATTCCATCGGGCCACCAGCAAGAAAGTCCAAACTTCATTTTTCAGGGAAATCAAAGATCATGTTCATACTGTTGACGTGTCAAAACTTCGCTGTCGCATTATAAACTGCAGCATCATATACATGCATAGCCACAAGTCAAAGGGCAAACAGTCGAGAGCCAAGAAACTGTCCCGGTTAACGCTGCGAATCTGAAAAGTGGCGAAGGGCATAAAGTAACGAGAGACAGTAAAGCGACGTGAGGTTGAGGAGGTTGTACGCATGGCCCGCACCGATGTGATGCCTCTTTGACAGCTGCAAAGGACGATGTGATGTAGTAAAAATAGCATACGATGGATGTGGCGATCGGTGGACAGGCGATGGATGGGTCAGTTTGCGAGACAAGATCTACAGTATGGGATTGTGACAATCATGGAAGTCTGCCGACGACTTCAAGCTTGAAGCTTGGGGCGTAGTACTAGTACGAGCTGCACTGTACAGATATATTAGCTTAGGTGCGGTGCTTCCGATGGATGGGTAACTGGGAACCTTGTCATAATTTGGCTTAGCCCCTACTTTTATAGGAATCAGAATAGTGGTAGTGAAGCGATTACGAGGTGTGGTGCCCTCAATTGAAGGAGACGCCGATGAGCGTCTGAGATCAAGGAGAATCGCGGATGCAATACGATGCGTCCCCGCATCGGGGATTATCTAATTAGCCGAGCGGCCGGCTGCACGTGCTCAGTCGCCTGCTAAAAATCTAGAGAGCTCAGCTCAGGCTGATCATGACTAGCGCTGACTACAGTACAGTATAAGCCGCTTTCCCCCGGTTGTTAGCCTGCAGAAGAACTGTTTCATACCGGCGGTGCACTATAACAGCGATCGACCCAGATCGTGTCCTTGTCATTCTCGCATACATATAATACAGTAAACCGGAGTCCCCCGCAAGGGCCAAATTTAAATCAACATAGCAAGCGCGGTACATCTTTACTCTTTACTCGGACCAGATGACCCACGACGTGATTTCGGATTCCCTCAAAACCAAGATTTCCTTGGTGGGCCCAGGCCCATCCGAAGGCGTGATCAACGAGACTCGTGTATAGTATTCAGAAGACAAACTGGAAAGCTACATACGAAACCACCGACCTTCGACCCACTGGCACTGGCGGATTATAATGTCCTACCACACTGAACGCTGACCCTTCCATGTCTTCCATCTCTTCAAGTTGCGCTGATTATACAGTAATTAGCCCGTGTATCGTAATCATACTGCATGTCATCCCATCCCATCCCCATCCCTCTTGTCCCGACCATCTCTACAATCTCTACTGCCCAAGTCCACAAATCGAAAAAGAAAAAGGGTTAAACCGAATCACGTTCCTCGCCTTTGCCTGTTCTGTTGTGCCACCATATACCCTATATCACAATGTGCATTACATACAAACAAGGACATACTTTATCTGTTGGCATATTCCTTCTTGACAGACACCGAGTATGGCTGCACGTAGTCACTTCGCTGTGGCTGTTACTGCCGCGGCCGTGGCTGGTGCTGGTGCCGCGGCGGCGGTCGTGTTCGTGCTAGCAATAGTAGTCGACGTGGTCGCCGTGGTGGAATTCGCCGTTGACCCTGCCACTGCTGCCGGCGCTCTGGCGGCGGCGGCGGCATAGCCATCGTCTGGACCTGTGAGGGCGCCTTCAGGCACAGCGCCATTACTCGCGGCCGGGTCCGTGGTCACCTCGTGGAAGTCTATGCAAGCTTTCATCAGCACACCAGAAAATCTTGCTTGCAGACAACCTATACGCACCAAGGATCTCCGCATACATCATCACCTTCCAAGTGTCAACTGGAAGATCAGCATCGTTGAAACTCCAATCAAACTTTTCTGCGGCCACTGGCTCATCTGTTGGGTCGTGGTACGGCGCAACATATTCGTGAGAAAGACATTCGCTTGCATTGATTCGCTTGCGCGGGTCAAACACAAGCATCTTCTCAAGCAAATCCAGCGCGCTCTCGTCGTTACACCGTAACTTCTCACTAAATGGGACCCGTTGGCGTCTCGGCAGGCTTTGTACAAAGCGAAGGGTCTGAATTTCCATGTTGGTCAACACACCCCAAAGTAGGAGCGGAAATTCGCGTCACGAACATTTTCGCTGCAAATGGTTTCGATTACGTCATCCGGTGGTGTCCCGAGCAGTTCCGTGATAATCGAGAACTGGTTCACGTCTACGTTCATGACTCTTAGAGGCGTAAAACAAAGTTGGGCTGCGCGACGTACGATCCTTTCCGGGAAAGAGGGGCTTGCCCTCAAGCATCTCGGCGAAAATGCATCCCGTGCTCCAAATGTCGACGGCAACATCGTATTTTTGCCACGTGAGCATGATCTCGGGGGCCCGATAATAACGCGTAGACACGTAGCCGGTCATCTGCGGATCCTGTATTCGGGCAAGACCAAAGTCACATATCTGGGTTGTTGTGCTGTCAGCCAGCGAAAGGCAGGGCGGGAGGGTTCTGACCTTGAGATCACAATTCTCGTTCACCAGGATGTTGCTTGGTTTCTATGGTACAGACATAAGAGCTGTGTGAGAGTGGAGAGAGAACCAATTCTGTGTGCTTACAAGATCGCGGTGGACGACGCCGGCCGAATGCACATATTTAAGCCCACGCTGAACGGTAAAGATAAGAACAGACGTCTTTGACGGGAAAAGGTGGGGGCTGACCAGAATTTGGTACAAAAAGTATTGAATGAACTGCTTTTCCAACGGTCGTGATGTAAGCAGTCGGTGAAGATCAGTGCCGAGGAGCTCAGTCACGAAATAGCTGACAAAAAGAGGACGATGGGCAAGAGCAAGGGGGAATATGGAGAGTATGAGAGACCCACATATCCTCCAAAGGTGAGATGAAAACGTCGCTAAGGCTGATGATCTGGCGAGAGAAGGAATTGGCGAGGGGGAAATAAGGCAGAGGAGGTCAAAGGAGACGAACGTTTTCGTGTTGGATGTGCTTGAGAAGTTTCAGCTCGCGATAAGTGCGTTTCGAGAGGACAGGGGTGCTGAAGGGCTTCATGATCTTCTTGATAGCAACGGATGCGCCTGTGAGTTGATCCTTTGCGGAACTGGGGAGGGCATTTATGGGATGAGGAGGGAAAGAGGATTCATGGACGTACCATACTAGCCCGAATGCGCCTTGGAGAGGGTGAGCGGGATCGAGAGGAGGGATTGAATGGATGTGGATGACGCACCCATGCCAACGGGTTGGAGATCGACATATCTTGTGGTGACCTGAGATCGGATGAGAGAGATGAAGGAAAAGGAGAAGAAAGCCGAACCTCGAAGGAAGTGCCGAATATGCTGAGTTTGACAAACGACATTAGCGGTGGTACAGAGGAGAGGAATAGGGGATTGGCAGGATCGAGCACTACTATTATGTCTACTCCACTCCACCCACATCCGGTGCAAAAAATACTCCCCGACGTCATCGAGATTTGTTGATCAGATCCATCCATCCCCCGTCCTCCTCTTCTTCCCTTATCTCCTTCTTTCTTCCTGCTCAAGTTCAAGAGATCTTGAGACGTAAATTACTCACCCCCCAAAATACGTCCGACTCAACTCACAACCCACGTTGCACGCTTTGAATGATAAACGCATCTCCCACTGTGGAGCTTATGTCGTCACAGGCGATCACGACACTGACGCCCTAGTCAATCTTTGATCTCTGTCAAATAATCCTTTCCGCTCCACACTTATCTTCCCCTTGCGGACGCAGACGCAAGTTGACCGTCGGGATCATTCGATCTCGCAAGCAACTCGATCATTTCCTGCCGCTTCTGGCCATATGAGGCTCTACTATCAATCTCCCCGCGGTACAGAATGGGCGTCTCGACTGACTTCTTTCTTCTGAATTGATCACGATTCTGATTCCTATGCCGCAACTCGGCGTAGAGATCGCGCCTGACAGGCCTGACACCCGACCTTCATCAGTCAATCAATCCAAAGCAGGCAAATTGGCATACGGTCAAAGACAGTACTGTCGAGACTCGCACAGCGCTCCCAAACCCCAAACGGCCTAAGCGCGAGTTGCGCATTAGACAAAGAAAATCGAAAATCGAAAGATCGAGCAGCGTGGTTCAAAGTTCAAGTTCGTCATCGTTCGCCCATCGGTCCTAGAAATCACCGGAAATGTATGTTGTACGTCTTCACCCTGATGTAAACTTGTTCATCCTTGAGCCGCGATCCCCATGTGCTGGGTTTCTCTGAGTGCTACCCTCATGTTATTTATAGTGAAATTATCATCAACGAATAACGCATTCGCATATAACGGGTCCAAGTTATCCTGTGTCACCCCTCGCCATTCAACAGCAAGAGAGCGGCAACCGTTTTCAAGCTCTGAATGCGGTATTCATTGTCTTGTCCTCCGTACACGTCTATTTTCAACTTACAGTAAGCAAGTTGCACGCGTGAAGCGAGGGAGATCAATCGACTTAGGCACGTGGAGGGTAGACGTAGACCCTTATCGGAAGTGACGATCTCCGAGATCCGGATTCGGAACGGTCCAACCAGTTTGGTTGCCGCATGTACCTCACACGCACCCTCGGTGAAGCGTTCATGCTTCTCATGAGCAATGCCTTCTGTCAACATGTCAAAAGTTTTAACAAATGAGTTTGAGAATATATATATAGACCATTCTTCGCTACGGTAATGTATTAATTCAACATGCAACTCGATAGCCCAATGGGTGAAAGAGGGTGAGCCGTCCTTAAAGCGGGCGAGAAAGTCCATGAGGTATTATTCTGATTGCTTCGCTGTCGCAGTGCGCCTTCGTTTCCCCATGGAGAACTATAATTGAAGGCTGCTTTCGGTGGTGAGGGTGGCTGCTGGGCGCGTCTGGTTCCGGAAGAAGCAGCGATTGGTGGCGTATCGCCGACTCACCGCCTCCCTCTATGAGAGTGTACACGTCTTATCACTTTCTGCGTCTTAAGGATGAAAAATCTCATTTATTGAGGCATGACAATCCGACTGCAAACAATCCACTCAACAATCACTCTACAGCAGGGTAGCATGCAAACTACACGCTGCGCAGAGGCTGACAGAAAGGTTCGCGACGGTTTGCTGGGAAGTGAGCGGAGACATTGCGGCGCGCCCGTGAAAGGGCGAGGATTCGCTTGGCCCGTTGAGCGATATGATTTATGACCTTGGGGATGCCCCGAACTTCCTTATTCACCGCTTCCCACTGCTCACCGGCGCTCACCTGTGAGCTCGAACGCGCATTGCACTGGATTAGCCAGCCCTACGGTAATTTCTCACTTACTTCGGGGTAAACGGGCGAGGCGTCGAATTTAGTAAGCACCGGACGACGTTCAGCGCCGGCCGATGATCGCTGACTCGCCAATCACGGGCCGATTTCTGGCCATTCGCACCGCCGGGTCCGAGTTGCCCGAGCACAGGATTTAACGACCATGATGGGTACGTGTCGGGGCTCTTTTCTACATCAGGACAACAACACATTGGTCTAGCATCACAAAATTAGACTTTTCGGCCCAAGAGTTCTGGGCGCTGGGCGCTCCATGGAGTCATTATGTCGGCAGCCCACTGACCAGTGCCACACGCCACGCACAACCCCCGATTATGTGGTGGTACAGCCTACCGCCCTGGCATATATGTGTGTACAAGTGCGCTTTGGAGAGTCCCGTTAACTCACTCCCACTTACTGTCTATCTCCATTGACAGCCAGGATGGTCAACTTTCGCGATCCCGCAATAATCGCGTTGGATTCATGTTCGTAACGCTGCTAGTGGTTCTAAGCTGAAAAGTGACCAATACTAACTCATACTTTTACTTCTTTTTTCACAGGGGCACTCGTGAAATTCTGCCATGCAGCGAGTGGTCTATACCTGTCAGTACTCATCCCTTTTATCGTCACGCAAATCCTAATTGTCCTTCTAGCTGGGAATTCTTCATCACTCTTGACTACGAATGGAGTGTTTTCCGAGGCCATCGTCCTTACCGCTGTTCAATATGGGTATGAACTGATATTAGGTTTTGTGTCAGAGCATGAGACTGATCCTGTGCCCTTCGGTAGATATACTGCATAACACGTGTGGCCACGCTCACGGCAGTGATCCTGAACCTCGTCGGCCTTAACGTCACCACAAAAATCAACTGTCAAGTGAGCGTCGTATCTTGCGTGTATTGCATGCTTCCCCTCTGACTAACCGCGAACGCAAGTTATGGATCACATTCGTTCTCGTGAGCATACTCACTTATGCGCTGAAGTCTCTAATAAGAAAATAACTAACAACGCATGTTTTGGTTCTTCCTTTTAATAGATCTTCGGCTACCTGGCTTTTGTCACCGCTTCGCTGTTGATCGTGCTTCGCATGTATGTCATCGTCCTATTCTATGTTTCCCAGTCTTCCGTGACCAAAGTCTCATGGATGACTTCAGCATAGCCATTTGGAACAAAAACAGGGTTATTGTAACGATTTCGTTGGGCGTATGGATGACCAACATTGCTTTCCTCATTCAAGGCGAGTCCGGGTGTCTCTCCCTCGACCTTTCTGTATACCAGGAATCTCATACAAACGCGTTGAATTCAGGTATTGCCCGGGTAAATGATGAAACTATTTTGCACCCTGTTGTGGTTTAACTTTGTTTACAGCTCCGCTCTACATGGATGCCTGCGCAAGAATGCTGCGTACTACACGACACCGAAAGCAACAAACCAAACATCATCGTCACCCTAATTACCGACATTATATTATCGCTCATCATGTTGATTGGATTGCTCCGCCTACGCCGTTATGGAGTCGGCACTTTCGGTTTGGGACAACTCTTGTGGAAACAGGTGGGAATCTCGGTGGGAGTAGCGGCTCTTCGTTCGCTGATGTATTCCCCGTTTCCAAGGGTGTCATTTGGCTCTTCATTGCTACCTTCGCCGAGGTTACGCCAGCGGTAAGTCCAGGTTTTGTTACAGCTGTTCATTTTTCTCATTACAGTGCGTTACAGGTGTTTGTTTCCTTGGATCTGAACGGTATTTGTCTCCTCCGCCCGATCTGTCGATGATGAGCTGGCGCTGATCTCAATTCTGCTGCAAACACAGACCCGTTTAACCTTGTATGCATACTACTTTGCTACGTTCACTGATATCGAATAACTTTTAACGCCTTTCCGCAACGACACAGATGTTCCAAATTCCCTCTATGACCATAATGACCATCGCTGCGACACGGATGCATCGCTCTCTGGCAAACTTTGCATCCGAGTCTACAGAAGTGTCAGATTTACATCTCTTCTCTCCCCCTTCTCTGCGCTAACAGTGGTCGGTGTCATACAGCTTACTAGATAGTCCGCAAACGAGCGATCACACAGTCCCGAAGACCAAGGGTCCCCTACGCGTACTGGTTACGCCAACACGGATGGACGTAACCATGCATTCCGTCTAAGAGCGGTCATCCGAGTCGTGAATTTTTACATAGGCATGGGCGGGTGATTGTGCGATAAATCACACGAACTGAGGCTCAATGACGATCTAGAGACGGAGGCTGGAGAATGAGTTTTTCTTAGGTGAAACTGGGAATTGGAAGTTCAAGTTCAAGTCATTATCTTTGTATTCAGTGTTGTTAGAATGTACTTGGGGCCGAAATTAAATGTATTGTGCTTTACTGTAACTTTTGCAACCACGGATGGTGAGATGATGGTCAGTTGGCAGTCTGTCCGAGAAATGCCGCACAGAGCTTCACAGGCTGAATGCGAACTCCAGTCGAGCTTGTTTAGCTCAGACTTTTTCTATCTCTGTCGTAAATAAGATGTAGTTAGGAGTCACATGTCACATGCCAGTGAAATGGGATGAGGCGATTGGACCCGTGGACCTGGCGTGACTCGAACCCTATACGAGCGTCATCCTTGAAGTCCGCACTGGCACGCCCGCCGTGTGGATACCACACGGTATCCGACTCGACTCGGAATTGATATCGGAACCCATTTCGTAGCTGGCGACCCGGATTTTTTCAAGTTGCCGCTACAGTACGTCGCCGACTCCCGGGGCTCCGTCTGGAGACGGCCCCCCAAAAAACAAGTTTTGGAGTTTGGAGCCTCGTCGTAGTAGGCTTCCGTCGCGCCTACTTTCTACGGTATACTGTACCACCCTTTTTCGTGTCTCGTCTCTGTTCTCTCTCCCTCATTAATTGTTCTCTTGTCTCCTCCTTCTCCAGTACGATACCTTACCATACGATTGACCCACGTACGTCCCTTCCTAATGGACGTGTGATACTTTCAGTGCACTGTTGCCTTCAAGTTGTGCGCATCTACCTAGTACAAGCGATGGCCAATGCACCCTCGCACGCTCGACTCATTTAGTCTGTCTTACACTTTTCTCTCATGGACGACACTTCTCACTTAACTTAGGGGTTTAGTTACATTGCCTGGAGCTTGTAGTATAACAGCTTGTAAGTATATAAATTGATGTGGTGTGCACTGGGAGAAATGTCATCCAGTCCCGTGTTCTCGAAACCGCCCCACGTGTGCCTTCCCCTCTCACTCCGAGTCCTGCTTGACCTCCCTGAGTCCCTGTCCGCTGTGCGACCTGCTAGAGTTTGCTTGCCTCTCTCCAACTCGTAGCCTGTTCTCTGGTAGCCCTGTGATGTTCGTATCTCATTAGTAACTTTACAGTATAAACCACTTATTTGTTTAGTCTAGGAACGGCATTGAATGTGGGTCACCTGTGGTCAGACCTGGTTTAGGCTACTTCAAGACGTTTTTTTTTGAAAATCCTTTGGCTCCCATTTATGCTGAACCGCGTTTTCTTGGACGCACATCTGTTGTCGAGTCTTGTGCAAGAGTAAGCCTATGATAATGATCCTTTGTAACATTGCGGGTGTTTTCTAATAGGTTCCCCCTCACTTCAAGTTTCCTGCACTGATTCCTACACCTTACTTGCATCATATTCGTCGCTCAAGTGTAAATTTTGCTTAGGGTGATAGAAGATGCCTGTTACAGGAACTCTTGTCTCGGTCCTAGGCTCTCTCGGCAGCAATTTTTGAAAGAAAAAAAATTTAGGCGTCTCCCGCTTGAGTTTTGGCCCATGTGGTCCTATGTTTTTTTTTTGGGAGGGTCCACTGTCTCACTCGACTAATCCTTTAATTTTGTGGGGGAGTGATGAATCCGATCGCCCACTTTTTTTCTGGCCGGCGTCGCGCGCAAGCGGCAGCGCAGGGGCATCAGTTGCTCATTTATTAATGAGTGATTGGCGAGGGATAAGTTAATTTAAAGTGGTTACCGAATACTAGTTAATTACAATCTGCCTATGGATCATCCATGATCATGATGGCCAACGCGAACAGGCTCTGACCTTTTGGTTCCTGCGATCATCATCCAAGTCAAGCTTCATTACGATTGTTACTCGTTACTATACAGGGTATGACGACCTAGGCTGTATATATGTATAGGCACAAACAGGTGCTACAGATGAAGTAGTTCCACCCAACCGGCTGCCCTGTCTCGTCACCCAGGCTCTAGGCAACTGTCAAGATGCCAGTGCTCGCTCTCCGCCATGCTTCTGATTCCACGGGCAATTTCTGTGTGTATACCACTACAGTCTAGTTCTTGGAAGACCCACTGAGTGCGTCGTCTGACAGCGATGGTCTTGAATTTCTGGCTCCTCGCGTCTGGTATTTACATGTGGGTCTGCTAGTACTAGTGACTACACTGACTAGTGCCGCTCTTCGCCATTGAAACATCACGTACTCAAGTCATTTTCCAACTCGCAGCTGGGAGTTCTTCACCACTCTTCACTACGAGTGGAGTGTTATCCGAGGACATCAACGCTATCGATGGTCGATATGGGTACGTGACGATAGGGTCTTACTTTGACTTTCCCTAGTCTGAACCTGTCCCTTCGATAGATCTATTCCGTTTCGCGCTTGTGCTGCCTCGCGATCGTAATCAATTGCATAATCAATTTCAGCCTTACGTCCGAAATTAACTGCCAGGTGGGCGCAGTATTCTGCATCTGCTTTTTTACGCGCATTGACTGGCCACAATCCCAAGGCCTGGGTCACCATCGGTTGGGTGAGCATACCCCCCCCGCTCCCCCCCGCGGGACCTCGATGAAAGAGCGGTTTGTCCTGATATCTAGTTTCTAGACGATTTCCGCCGTGGGTTGCTATGGTCTAAGTTCGATATTGATCATGCTTCGCATGTTAGTTTCTATGCTTGCATGGCTTCCATGCGGCGACTCTCTTCCGTAAGTATGTGCTTATGGAGCTTTCCAGCTTTGCCATTTGGGATAGGAATAAAGTCATTATCGCCATCTCTGCTACCATATGGGTGATCAACCTTGGATTCCAGTTGGCAGGCAAGTTAACTTCCTCTATCCCCCTGTGAATCCCAGCGAATATGATTTGATTTCAGGTATCGTTAAAGTAAATGATCTCTTTCAACCCTTTGGCATTCTTGCCTTACTCATCAGCAGATTCGCGCTGTATGGGTGCCTTCGACAAATTCTTGCGCAATGACAAACGTTGAGACCTGTAGAGGCTTTTACATCACCTTGCTTGCCACCGACGTTATTCTACTATCTATCATGCTCGCTGGCTTGATACGCCTTCGCCTTCGCTCTAGGGCTTTTCTTGATATTGCGGCCATCCTTTGGAAACAGGTGGGGCATGGTCCTTGTTCGTTGTGATAGTGTTAACTCACAGCATTTGACGTCTTAAGGGTGTCATTTGGCTCCTTATTGCCACCGCCGCAGAACTCCCGCAAGTGGTAAGCCCTGCTAGCTTCAGTATTGTACATGGGTTTTTTGGCTTATTGCCGTTTTGCATCGTACTGATCGTAGTTGCTCCTGTATATGGATGTGAACGGTAGTCTTCGTTTCCTCTCCTATCTCGCATTGCAGCATACTGATCAAACTTGGCTCGGCTCTAAATGTCAGAGGCTTACAACTTTGTACGTCCTTTCTTGTGCTACTCATGACGGAAGCGACTGGTTTCTTATGTTTCACTTATACACAGTTGTTTTTGCTTCCCGCATCGATTACAATAGTAATCGCAGCAACTCGGACGTATCGTGCTCTGACATACTATGCTTCAACTCCCCAAAGCTCGTCGTACGATATTCTTTCATTCTCCGTGCTCGCTGTTTTCTAAGTCATCCTAGCGGGCCTATCGGATCAAACTCAAACACGTCCAACCTCGCAAAGAGTAATCGCTTGCCAGTGGTATCGAGTACTGCTAAAGGTTCCCCCATCCATATACCTCCCAACCGATTGGAGGTGGCGGTACACAGAGCCTATGACGAGTATCCGATGTCACAGATGAACAACTGCGGTTCGTACCCTAGCTCAGATACACAGCTAGCCGACAAGCCGCCGCATGAACTCTGCTTGGATGACAATGTCGAGGGTGGCGACGAAAAGAAATGAGTGGGTATGAAGAAGTTGCTGCCTCGGAAGCTAGCAGTGACAAGTGCCAGTGCACAATGCGATATACATACCCAAATCCACGACTCGTTGAATTGTACGCAAGCGAACGGGTAGATAGCTGTTATTTATTCTGGCATTTTGGAGCAATACTATGTAGAGGCAGACGATCGCTATTACCTCCGGCAGCTCGAAAAAGCCACCTTCGACATATTTTGGCTTCTTACAATCTTATGTCTCGATCTATTTCTCTTGTTGAAATACATCCTGGGGTCCGTTCAGTTGCATCAGGAAAAACCTCCCACCCTAGCCAGTGCTAGATAGAGGGTATCGAATAGTCACCTAACTTGAGCGCGTTGGCAACCGCGCCTTCCAAAAATGGCCCTGCTGCCAAATCATGCCAAATCAAAAGCGGACCGCTTCCGATCTGGCAGAGGGCGCTTTTGATTTGGCATGATTTGGCAGGGACCGCTTTTGGAAAAGGCGTGGTTGCCAAACACGCTCTATTAAGGGCCTGATCCGGTCGGACCCGGTAAAGCTGTCTGCCAAAATGATCGGTTTGAGGCGGGACCCGAAAGCGTACAGCCTGGAATGGAATGGAAGGCCGCCCCGATCAGGCATTAGTGACTATACAACACTGATTGTTATCCCGCACGGGCCGCACACAGCTCATATTATTCTCACTTTCTGGCGAGTTGATTAGCCATATCTCACTCATCCCAAGTCGCCCACCAAAGGGAGGACGATTACTGGAACACCGCAGTCTTCAAGCTCAGGGCCGCATTCACTGGCATGATCGGAGAAATGGCTCTGAGTCTCCAAGGGGGCCTGTAATCAGTAACGCCAGTTAGTAACCGCGTCTGCAACTCAGCTCTGTGTGGGAGCTTGCGCAAAAACGTGCGTGCTATACGACACTGAGGGCAGCGAACCTAACATCATCGTCACCCTTATCGTTCATCCATGCTCGTTGGATTGCTCCCCGTACGCCGTTACGGACGCGACACTTCCGGTCTGGGATGACTCTTGTGAAAAGGGGTCTGGATCTCTGTGGGGGTGGCGGCTCTTCATTTGCTTATGTGCTTCCCTTCCCAAGGATCTCATTTGGCTCTTGCTATCATCGCCGAGGTGTGACACTAGCGGTAAGTCCCGCGGTTTTTGTTGCGACTCTTCTTTCTCACCTTACATTACCTTACAGCTGTTTGTTTCGTTGTATGTGAAACGATAGTCTTCTCATTCTCGAGTCTCGATGATGAGTTCGCATTGAACTCAATTCTACTGCAAAACCGGATCCATTCAACCTGTTAAGTGTTCTTCCTGCTTCGACTGGCTGTCATTGAGTTCACCTTTAATGTCCTTCCGCAACGACCCAGATATTCACGACTTTTGCATCCTAATCCACTGACGCGTCTGATATTCTTCTTCCTTTCCTCCGCTAGTCGTGGTTCGCACACAGGCACGAACAGTTAACTGCGCGACAAACCACACGAGCTGAGGCCCTGGAGAGCGGGGTAGAGAACTGAGTTCTCTTCGTGAAATTGCGAATTGGAAAAGTGAAGTCTCAGCTTGTAATTGGCAATTGTCAGAAGGAAAGGCTTAGGGTTCCGAATCACGAGTTATACTTAGTCCGATGGCTGAACGTGGACATGAACTCCAGTCGAGGCTGTTGAGACCCTAGCCTCTGATATCAAGATTATTGACGAGATGTAGAAAAGGAATTCTAGTTGTTGTACCAGCTGTAAATACGAGATAGAATCAAAGTAGTGTGATGAGGCGGGTGAAGTCGGCGTCCGAGTCGGATCGCATTTCAATACCATCCTGCCTCAAACTAGTGACCGGAGCTGACCGCTGCGGGATCTCTTAGATATCAGCGTTGGCGCCTCAGATGATTTCATACCTCCACCGGCACACAGCCACACCGGCCCATACGAAGAGTTGGGTGCTTCCGTTGAGCTGCCACTGTAGTTGTGCAATCCAAAACCAAGCGCGGTCTCCTGTTTGTTCTAGGGTATGTCTCTTTACATTCTCACTTCCCAAGACATGATGGATGGTGGAACATCGCGATGAAGAGTGCCAGAGCAGCGCTGAAGGTTGCTGTGAAAAGAAGTTATGAAACAAAGTACTTACAGGATAATTGTCTCATGCATGCAGTCCAGCATCGTTGGCTTTTCTCAAGTCGCATCTCCCAGCGAGGATTGCGAACTAGTAGTGTGATCATTTTCACAAATAAAGGACAAGCTACCCTATCCCGACGAGAACGTCAATTTTACCCACTGGCACTGTTAACAAGATCAGCAAATCCAATGCGCTTGTTGCCAACATCCCAAGCGGTGTAAGTGTTTTGCAGAAAAACGACACCGAGAACCCAAAATTCTGTACGGCGATCAGCTTTGTCCCAGGCAGGACATTAGAGACGAACTTACCACCCGTGAGTGCATCATTCGAGACTGCTCCAGCCAGGCAGGCATCAGAGCCTTCAACTAAGGGCCCGAGGTTAAACGTATCAGGGGAAATCTTGATTTCCTTGCCCCCAACATAAACCGAGATGGGAGTGCTAAAGTTGCAAGGGACTGCGAGGGAAAATCAAACATCGTACAGCAGCTGGTCGGCAGAACCACAAGAGACCACGCACTGGTGTAGATGCCATCGCCGTACTCGGGTGCCTGCTTGGCACCGGATGGCTCAAGCGCAGCATAGAACTGCTCGATACGATCGGAATCACCAACAATCCAACTAATCCCAGTGTCGAAAATTGCATCTATGTTTTTATCCTCTAGCACAGAACGTCCATCCACAGTGATCTCATCGAAGGACGCCTCCCAGTAACCCTATTCAGATAAAGCACGGATTAGACACAAAACTTAGACGTATTCGAAGATCTGGCAGACCGCATTGGACAGGGATACCCAAGTAATCTTGCCTTGAAAAAGGTTGTCGTTTACACCACCAAGGAAGAGCTCGGAGTCGGTGGGAGCAAGCTTGATACCGAACATGGGACAAGTCAATACACGCTCGGAAATAAGATTCTGGACTGGAGATTGTGCGCCATAGACCGATACGGACTGGAAAGCCAAGCCCATCAGGCCGTCGGGGGCGAACACGTCGCTTTGAAAACCCGGATCATAATAGGTTACAGCGCCAATCGTCTGGTTCTTCGCCTAAAGTGAGACGTGTGAGCGCTTCACGGCAGAACAAAAGCAGACATTTCTCCACGTACAACCAGACCGGCAATGGTAACGACATCGGTATATTGCTCGCTGATGACAGTTGAATTTTCAACACCATCATCATATTCAAGTGTAAAGTTCTTCCCGAGATCGCGCGAGGTGAAGCTAGCAGATGGGTCATACTCATTATGCCCTGAGCAGGACGAGTTGCAATTCTTCGAGGCCACGAAGAGATCACTGCCCCCGGTGTTAATGTCCACTGAATACGAGACGGGGTCAGACGACAGATTTTGAACAGAGGATAGAAATGTCTTACCAGTGAAACTCTTAGGAGGTGTGCCGATAGAAATGTTGCCAGACCACAAGAAATTGTTGTTGTCGATCAACGGGTCCCTACCTACCTGCTTGCTCGACGTCTTGATGCCACCAGCAAGCGGGTGCTGCTTTCCAGTATTCCTCTGATATGCAGCCATACCCCTTGCAATCTTCCTGTAAGGAAATCAGTCGGTCAAGATACCTGTGTACTACAATTCGGGAAGTCACGGATAGCATACGCAATTGAGGTCTGGACCCAGCTCGCATACAGTGTAGGGCCGGCACAGAGATGCCTTCCGTGTTTGGCAATGGAAATTGCGGTACCGCCACAAGTGGGAGGTTGGGCCAGTGGGATGGCCGCCGCGAAGAAGGGAAGAATGACGAGGATTAAAGAATGTGAGAAGTACATTTCAGGCCGCGAATCAACTCTAGCAGGCTGCAGAGAGGGAGAAGAGGAGTGCAGGGCCTTCAGGACATGGCGGGATGCATTAGGGGCTTTTATACCTGCGAGAGAGTCATTGGGTAAAGTAGAGGTAGCATGTAAGGTCGATAGCGGCGGCGCTCAAGCCGACGCATATGTCAATGTGTTTGACGTATCAAATTCATATTCGTCTTCAGTTACTGCTGGCATGTGATGCCAGCTCAGGGACAGATGGCCGAAAGGGACAATCGGGTGACACGGTCATCCAGTGGCAAGGCCAGGTGAGGTTGAGGTTGTACCGTATGAAGCTGAAGGGCCTGCGAGATATGATGCAGATTTCCATGCTGTACAGTTGGCACGCCACGAGTTCAGACACGGATATGAACGAACTACTCGTAGGTCGTGCTATTGCCTGGGAGTCACAAAGAGTGGACATCCATTACATGGATTCTTTGCGTGGATATGATGAAGTCAGACAAACTGCAATTATTACGGTCAACGAGTCCTGGAAGCTGGTCGAAGACTGGAAGTTCAATACAAACGGTGATAGCTTGCCGTCAAATTCAGGTTAAAACAGGGTAATAACGACTGATGACTGAAAGTTTAAAAGTGGCGGCGTACGACTGGCAGTTACTGTAATTTAATGGTTCGGCACGTGACATATTTAAAACAAACGAGTTATGTAAGCTACCGACCTAGGGTTAGGTCACGTAAAGAGTCTTGATGTCAAGGCCATCTTCAATTGACTCGGATGTCCATTGGCACGCATGCTTCGAGTTGAAGCCCAGGCGCCCAGGTTATGCGACGTGGAGCTAGCAGATGTATTATACTATTCTCGTGCCCTAAACAGGCCGAGTTACAATTTGTTGAGGACATGAAGAGATCCAGATTACTGGTATCAAAGTCCACTGTATATGATACAGGGTCAGACGGTCGATTTTGAGGAGATAACAAGGTCATACTAGTGAAGGTGTGCCGATATAAATAGTGCCATATCGCAACTCATCGTTGTCGTTGAAGTCGGTCAACCTGACACTACCGGTGGCCCGCGGCTTGTTCGACGTCTTGATGCCACCAGCGCCGAGCGAATGCTGCTTGTTAGTATTCCACTCATATACATTCATGCTCCCTTGCAATCTTCCTGTAGGGAAAATAGTTGATCAGGTCACCGGCGCACTGCAACTCGGGAAAGTTAGGGATTTTGTTAAGACAATAAAACGAGGTGAACATCAGGCTCTGATGGATTCTGGAGATACAGGGGCTCCAGCGGTCGTGCACCAGCTAGAGATGCACAGATCGCGCCTCTGATGGTAGAGGGGGAGGGAGGGGAGGATCGAGGGGTTGGTACCCCCGATCGCTCTTGTTTTACTTTCGAACGCCGCAGGCACTTTCTTTTGACTCGGACAGCACCGGAGGCGGGACAAGTCGCATACGCCCTGCGCCGCCTCACGGATACGGCTCGCGCGCACGATGCACGCTCGCCCACCTCTCGCCCTGGCAATCCCCATGGATTCGCCATTTCCCCTTCGCTATACCCGCGCGCGATCACGCCTGATCGCCATTTACTTTAGCTCAGACACATCATGTTACTTTTTTTTTCATGTATTTCACCTTCTTGTCTTACTTGTACCCCTGCTTCCACTTTCACATGTCGGCCCTACTTTGCATTTAAAGGTGTGCTGTGCACCTCAATAAAGCGTCTTGTCGTTCTGCCTTTCCATCGCACCGAAGTCTGCTCGCGTGCTCTTTTTTTTCCTGCCCTCCCTCTCGACTTCTCGTTGTTCCAGAGTCCGGACCGCTCCGTCCGTTCCCACGCCACTCCCTGTCCTCGCGCTAGCTGCGCTCCTACTCGTTCCACGCATTCTAGGCTCCTCGTCTTATTGCCTCAAAGAAAATCCGTTTACCGAAATTCCTGCCGCAATGGTGGCTACAGTCTGCTTAAGCCCAAGTAGCTGTATACTGTACTTGCGCGCGCCTTTTCCTTTACGTAATAACGAACGGGCTTCTTATGGTCTTTACTCTTGCTTGGTGGTGCCACATTTCGGATAGCATACGTGATTGAGGTCTGGACCCGGCATATAGTGCAGGGTTGGCAACAGGAAGGATAAAGTGCTTGGCAATGGGAATTTAAGATACAACCAGACGTGCCAGTGGGAGGTTGGCAAGTGAGACAGTCACAGTGAAGAAAGGAAGAATGGCGAGGACAAAAGAGTGTAAGAAGTACATGTCAGACTAGAAACGCTTCAGCAGGCTGCAAAGAAAGCGAAGAGGACTGCAGGCCCTTGAGGACATAGGAGATGCGTTGGGGCTTTTATACCTGTGAGAGGGTCATTGCGTAAAGTGGGGGTAGCATGCAGCAGTATCGACTGTGCTAGTCCGAGGAGCTGATTACTCGAGGGACGATATTTGAGGTCCATGCGTTTGACATGTCAATTAATGATCAAACAACGCGGTCATGCAGTGGCAAAAAACGAGGTGAGGTGGAGGCTGCGAGCGAACCTGCAGGATATGATGATGCAACATACCGTGTCGGACGATTGGTATACATCGAACTCAGACACGGATGAACAGGTGCTACAGTAGCTTGTGCCATGAAGCAGTGCGCAATGCGCGTCCTGGGCTAGCCTGAGAACATGGATTTGACGAATTGTGGTGGATAGGGTCAACGAATCCTGGAAGCTTGGTCAACGACTAGTAGTTCAATTTAAATGGAGACATCTGACAGACAGCTACAAGTTAAACAGGGTGATAACGACTGACGACCGAAAGAATAGACATTACTGTAACAATTAATGATAACTTAGCGGCGTACAACTGACAGTTGAATTTGAACACGTGACAGATCTTGTAAGATGTAACCACAGCACCTAACCTAGGATCAGGGTCACTTGAACCACTCAACCAATACTTGCACCATCGCCTTGCGTACTTTTGTACTTACCGAATATGCAGAGGCACATTATAAATGTAAAACGAAATTGTGTTTTTGAAAAAATGTGGTGTGGGCATGACGAGGATGGGTCAAAGGAAACAGGAAGCGTCTTCACAGAATCACAGGATGATCATCTTATGCAGCGTCCTTGGCACTTCTCAAGTCGCATTTACGAATTAGCGGTGGTATATTTTTGATGCGCATAAATAACAAAGTCCAAGCTATCGCTACTTCGACGAGAACGCGAATAATTCCGACTTTCAAACGAGATCAGCGAAGCCGATACGGACATTACCAATATCCCAAGCAGTGTAAGTATTCCGCAGGAAGACGTCACCGATAATCCAGAATTCTGTGCCCGTGTCAGCTTTGTGCCTAGGACTGTCATCAGAGGCCAACTTACCACCAGTGAGCGACTCATCCCAGGACGCTCCAGCAACGCATTGGTCAGAGCCACTGGATATGGGCCCGAGGTTAAACGTCTCAGGGGAGATCTTGATTTCCTTCCCTCCAACATAAAAGGAGATGGGAGTATCGAAGTCGCATGGGACTGTGAGATTAATAATAATAATAATAATAATAAATCAATACTGTTGCGACGGCTCAGGCTGATCGGAAGCGAGATTAGCCCACGTACCGCTGTAGTAGCCAGGAGAACCGGGTATCTCCTTGGCACCGGAGAATAACTCGAGCGGAGCAAAGAAATCCTTGATGCCAGCGGGATCGCCAACGATCTGGGTGGTACCGGTGTCGTAAATTGCATCGACGTTTTCAACCCCTAACACGGGGAGATAATCTACAGTGATCCCATCAAAGGATGCCTGCCAGTAACCCTATCCAGGTTAAGTATCCATTAGACAAACGACTACACATATTCGAAGATGCTGCAAACCTCTTTGGTCACAGGTACCCAGGTAAACTTGGCAATATCATAGGCAGGGTTTACGCCACCAAGGAAGAGCTCGGACCCGGAGGATGCGAACTTGAAACCGAACATGGGTTCAGTCAATTTACCCTGGGAGTTAAGAGTTTGGACGAGAGGTGGTGCGTCATAGATCGATATGGACTGGAAACCCATGCCCATCAAGCCGTCGGCCGGGAACTGGGAGGCTTGAAACTGTATAGAATAATTTGTTGCAGCACCTATCGTCTGGTTTGTCGCCTATGGTGAGAAGTGTAAGCGCTTTGTGGCGAAAGGAAAGAAAAGGTAGCTCAACGTACAGCCAGACCGGCAATGATAACATCTTCAGTATATTGCTCGCCGCTGACAGTCGCACCACTTCCATAGCCAATCGCGAAAGTCTTGTTTAGATCTTGCGAGGTGCAGCTTTCAGATGGATCATACAAATCGTGCCCTGAGCAGGTCGAGCCGCAATTGTTTGAAGGAACGAAGAGATCACTGCTCCCTGTGTCAAAGTCCACTGTATACAACACAAGATCAGAGGGCCAATTTTGAACAGGAGAAAACAAGGTCGCACCAGTGAAGTCCTTAGCAGGTGTGCCGATAGAAATGGTGCCATACCACAAGTCATCGTCGGAGTCGGTCAACGGGTCGCTACCGGTGGCCCGCTTGCTCGACGTTATGATGCCACCAGCAAGGGGGTGTGGACTGCCGGTATTCCTTTCATAAGCGGCCATGCCACTTTGGATCTTCCTGGAAGGGAATCTAGTTATCGGCGCACAGCAACCCGGGAAAGCACAAAGAGCTTACGCAATTGTTTTCTCGTTCAGGCTCTCATACCGCGAAACGTCGGCGACGGTCAGGTTAGTGGCACGCTTGGCGATGGGAATTGCGATACCACGAGACGCGGGAGGTCGGGCCAGTGGGATGGCCGCAGCGAGGAAGGGAAGAATGGTGAGGAAAAAAGAGAGTGAGAGGTACATTTCAGACAGCAGACAGGAAAAATGGGTTTCGAAAAGAGTGAAAGAGGACTGAAAGCCCTTGGGGCCATAGGGAATGTGTTTGAGGCATTTATAGCAGGAGGAGGGTCATTGCGTAAAGTGGAATGTATGCGCTAGTTCGAGGAACAGATTACTCTTGGAAACCTATTCAATCGCCGTGCAGTTGACATGTCAAATGGTCGAATAAGTCATTGCTAGCGCGTGTTGTCAAGCTAAGGATAAATAGTCGAGAGCGACACGGCCATGTGGTTGAGTGGGCCACCTGCAGGAAATGATGCAGGATGTCGTACTGTATTGTATGATTGGACGGGATTTGCATTGGCGACTGTCAAACTTGGATGGAAGCACGGAAAATTAATATACGGAAGACGTCCAAAAATATTTAGACTGAAAACTAGCGCGAACAACTCCCGGATATAGTAAGATACAAAGGCCGTCGGCCCATCACGCTATAATGCGGATCAATATCCGACGAATGATCTCGGCCAGCGCCCCTCATTCATTTCAAGTTCCTCCGCAACTCTGGCCTTCATAAACATCACAAATTCATATTATGCGCACGCCCAACACAACCAAAGTGATACTTGATGACTTGCAGAATGTTTAGTCAGCCCAACCATCCAGGGATTTTCGGTGGCATGTGGCGAGTGGCGATGTTCAGCAAACCATGGAAGCATAGGCGGTGACAGGTTGATAACCGGGTCGACTCGGTTGACAAACAAAACACGGTCACGTACTTACCCAGTATAGCCTAGTAGGTGTTTCTAGTGGAGATCAATAACACAGTTAAAACCTGCGGCTCGCTTGGCCGATGACAGGTCTACAGTATTCACAGATCAAGTACCACTGCAAGAATTTACCACAAGTGACTCAATCCAACTTCTCGATGAAAAGCAGTCCTTTTAGAGATGTGACGCGAGAAAGTGCCACAAAAGTCAGACCACAGAACGAGCAAAAAACAAATGACACGGGCTAAGCAGACGCCGTCGAGCGGAAGCAAGACGTAGTCGTGACATTAATTGGTTCACAGGTCCGGCTGAGACAGAGAGTGAGATCGGGAAGGCCGTGGGAACCGGGCCATCCATCCCGGCGGGATTTGTCAGCGCGTCAACCAACCCGGGTGAAAGCGCGGCCCGTGTGAGAGAAAAGACAGCGTTGCGCGAAGAACGCCCAGAGAGGGCAATAATTTTTGGGATGGCTGTGTATATCTGGCCTGAGGCGATGCCTGTGTGAATTACGGAGAGATGGAGACAAGGCGTGCAGACTGCAGAGTTTTGACCGATTCACGTTTAGTTATTGCGAGGATTAGTAAGCATGCGGTCGAGCCACAAAAGCACTGCGAACGCGCGGTCGAAACCGTAGAAATTACAGTACAGTATGCCTTCTGGCCCTGGGCGATTCTTTTTGACCTCTCCGCCATTTCTCGAATTTCATATGGCATGTCGCTTTGTACTTATTTGTTCCGGCGATTCAGCCGTTTAGCCGATTAATTGCTCGCGGAATCTATCCATTACGTGCTAGTGTTGCGGAAGCAGTATATAGTATCCCGAAATTTTTCGAGATATTCTCGTTTTCTCTCTTCAGGCGGATTCACAGTAGCTTTCCTTGTGATATTTTCCTCCAGTTCCACCAGTACAGAGTGTTGGATCTGTATCCGGGCACCCTCCGAGTCGCGCGTTTGCCCCGTTACAGTCACGGTACTCCCGCACGCGCGTGAACTTTCCCACAACTTACGCGAGCCGTTTCAACCGCCGGCTCATGTCGAGCTCGTTATAGTATTATTGCCAGTGGTAAAGTAGAGGAGATCCCAATCGCCCACTTTGCTGTCCTACTGTATGATCTCTCGCTGAAATATGATTTATTGCTACAGTACAGTTTGATTGCGAAGTCTCCTCTTTACGCCGTGCTAGCCCAACACACATTCTATCGAGTGACATCCAGCTAATATATAACTTCCCATGCGCAAGATTCCGAGTCAGAATTCAGCCCTCTACCCCCGTTGCTCTCCAGGTCGTCATCGGGACTTACAGTAGTCATCCGCTCATGCTTATCGTGACGACTCGGAGTCAATAAAAACTTGGACGACTCATCTGTGATGCTGGACACTGTTCGTAGACGGCGTGCATGGCTACCTCTACCTGAGTAAGCGAAATCGACACTTGCGAGGTGCCCATGCTCCTCGGGACTGTGCGATCGCTTGTTTTCGGACTAAAATGACGCGAGCTAACAATATACCGACCAATTATAAGCACGGAAACAAGGGAGGAGAAATATCAGACATGTCGGAGGACTCGGATGATGCTGCAAAGTCTGCCAGGGAGCGATACATCCGTGTCGCACCAGTGAACATTATGGCCAATGAAGGAACCTGGAACATCTATGTCGACAAGATGACTCAATATCAGCTATTCGTTGGGGGCAAAAAAACGTACGAGATTGAATGGATCTAGTTTTTGCCGAAGAATTGAATTCAGTGAAAAAATTCTCATGAACAGAGGTGCAACAAAATTGGCAAGACTTACCGCCGGCGTGACCTCAGCGATGGTGGCAAGGAGCAGCCAAATGACGCCCTTGGGAATGGAAGGTATATCATCGAATGAAGAGCCACTGGCCCCACCGTGATTCACACCTGCTTCCACAGCAACCGTCCCAGACCGAAGGGGCCAAGTCCATAACGGCGTAGGAGGAGCAAGCCAACGAACATGATGATCGTGATGTCGGTAATGAGGGTGACGATGATATTAAGTTTGTTGCTCTCGATGTTAAAGTACAGCGCACATTCTTCGCTCAAGTACCCATGCAGCGCGCAGCTGGATATTATATTAATGCCAGAAAGTACAAAATAGTTGAATTGATTCATTACCCGAGCGATGCCTGATTTCGAAGGTGGATTCTCGGCCTACAGGAAGGCAGAAAGAGAAATGCCTAGGCTCACCCTGGATGAGGAATGCGATGTTGGTCCAACGAAATCGCCGCGATAACCCTGTTCTTGTTCGAAATAGCGATGCTAGAGGCCTTAATGAGCTCCTGCTGCTGCATTCTGGAAGAGGAGAAAGGTAGAACAGGACACACACGCGAAGCACGATTAACAGCGAAGCGGCGACGAAAGCCAGGTAGTAGGCGAAGATCTATAAGGAAAATAAATAAAAAAGACATTGAGTTCTATTCCATTAGAGACTAAGGAGCATCTGTGGGTGTGCTCACGAATTCGAATGTAATCCATAACTTGCAATCGTGGTTAGTCAGGAGGCAGGTGTGAGGAGGTGGCAGATGCAAGATACAGTGCTTACTTGACAGTTGATTTTTGTGGTGACGGCAAGGCCGGCAAGGTTCTAGATTATTGCCACAAGGCCTGCCACACGCGTAAGGGAGTATACCTAGCAAAACTCGCTGCAAAAGGTGCAGATCAGTCCCAGGATCCGACTTGGGCCACGAAACCAAATAGTATCGCATATCATTACAGACCCATATTGTCCAGCGGTAAGGACGTCAAAGCTATGCGGAGCACCTGCTAGCATTGCTCATACAATAACCTGTCGATGGCGGATCCCGTGAATTATGGCCCATTCTGTCGGCCGGTGGTGACTATCCTTGTGTACCTCTGCGCTTCTCTTGACGTAGGTCAATCAACCCATGGCAGATACTAGTAGTAGTATCTCACGATGTCGGATCAGGAGTTGGGTGGTCCAAGGTCCCTCATTCGGGCCATTGTGTTTGCAGTCGCGATCATGACTCGGTATGCCCCTGGCACAGTAGCGCCCATGTTGGGTTTCGTGTGATCACTGTCACCTGCACCGGTAAGGGTGGACGACGTGCACTGTCACGGTCATGTGAGGCAACCGTGACGTCGCCCTCACCACCAAGAATGACTGGTGCGTCTTTTGTCATAGAATTATGTTACGGTTTTGTCGTCGTAGAAGGGGATATTTTCACGCATTGGACCTTTATATGCCCAACCACCCGTGCTTAGTGACTCTAGGTTTTGCACCTCAACGCATCTGTTGCGTGCCATCAAGAAGAATACCTTTGGACTTTCTGGATGCCTACCAGCTTGTCCTCCACACCCGCTCTTCCGGACTCACCTGCACGTCCCAGAGAAAACACCGCAACCCATTGATCATGAGGCATCCGCCAGAATAGGAACCACCGGTCTCACGGCCCGTATCGATGCAGTCCGTTTTATTCCCACCTTCGTGACTCTTAATAAACTTGTCCATCAGATACAGGAACGTCTCCATCCCCGATATCGACAAAGAGCCCCTCTGCCTCAACCAGCTCTACGAGCTCTGTAAGGATCATAGTCGCTTTTCCACGTTGCAACGAATGTCAGGACTTCCACCCATTGAGTTTATGAAGAGGCAGTATCACGTACGGAGATCCAAGTTACTGCATGCAGGTAACCATTATCGATGCCTTTTTGTAGCAGCGCCCATTTATCAGTCCCGTCGAGTGCAGGCTCGTCCAAAGAAATGTCTATGGCGGTAGAGGTACTTGTCTGCTTGGTTCTCCTAACGGAATGGGATTCCAAAGCGTACTGTAACTGATCGTGTCGCAGACATCGGTAAAGTGCGCTTTATTCTCAGTAATCAGCTGAGAATAGCTAGCCTCATTAGACTTCCTGGCCAAGTTTTACTTTCCAGGCGAGTAGGATACTGTCCTAACAGTCTGGAGCTCGCGCGGCACTCAGGCTCACTAGCGAGTGGCAACCCTGTTTTGTTCTCAGTGCTCTGTCCATTGAATGGACGTCCGGAGATCGGTCCGTGTATATTTATGTCAGTCTCGGCACAGCCCATGTGGCCAAACTGGTCGCAACCTCACTCAAAGCGGTCATCAGCGATCGCGAGTTTCGAGTCCATGCTGATCATTCTCTCCCTTCTCATGTGACAGGTTCCGTCTCAGACTGGCGATCGCTACTGATCAGATCGATCTGTCTTGCCCTCTCAGTTGACCGGTTCTGTCTCGGACCGGTGCTTATTTTCGAATGGTAACAGTGCGTAGATCTATTGCACCCTACGAGGAAGAGTCTGGCTCTGGCTCGCGACTTCACCAACTGAACAATTTGGCGGTACGTAATGGCCGATGCGCCGATGCCCGCAGAGAGAAGCCATGCCCCTCATATGGTCACAACACGTTATTGCAAGTTTGCAACGAGAAAACACCCATTTTGGGGCGCATATAACGTGCAGTATTCGTTCCTTCGCCCAGCTTCCGTCAAAGCGCCACTCTTATTATGCGCTGCAGAATCCAGACAACAAATGGATAATGCGTCACTGCTCTAGTCGTGGCAAGGCGAGGATAGCCGGTAGTGCTCACTTGGTCGCCGAATCTGCCTGAGTTGTGCCCAGGTAGGACTTTACTCCCACCCCCAACGCACTTGTCAGGAGTGGGAGTTGGACGTAATGAAATGTTACAGGTCTTCGTTTATGCGTCATCAGCGCCTTTTGTTCGTAAGGCAATTCAGGTATCGTATCGTCGTGAATCACAACTTTGATCAAATAAAACAAGGCGCCATCTACCACTGCTGCTTCTTTTAATTTCCGCTTAAAGTTCGTGATATACCAGAAACTGTGATGGGTGCCAGTGACTGACTGAATTCGGCAGAATACGAGACAACGGCGTTAATTTCTCTCCGATCTCAGGAAATTTTCCGCAGTGGCAGCACGACGATTGCCACCGTGACCGCCTGTATCCATTTCGAGGGAAGAGACTGAGTTTGTAGACTGAGAAATGCGGGATCTCGGCGGGTGACTGAGATATAATGCAACCTCACAAGTTGCCTTTTTCTTGCCTTGCGGCGACTGTCGCTATTGTCGTGAGACTTCTCATTCCATATCTGATCCACTGTAGCACGGGGTCTAAGTAACCTCTCAGGGGGTGGGGACCGTGGGGGAAGATACGCACGAGAATCGGGGTCAGGTGACAGGGGTCAACACGGTATGGTCCAAACCCGCGGGCATCATATCGCTGATCCCGGTGATCTGCGCGCTCCGTGGGCTCACATCCAAACAGAAGAAGCTAATTGGACAGCCAGGGGGACATAATGAATGGGAACATACAGACGTGCCGGCCATGCCGCAAAACCGACAGCGGCAACTTTGTTCCTATTCGTTTCTTTCTTTGGCATCAAACCCGACATGTGTTAGTCATATAAATGAAGATTACTGTACACATCTCCACGATGTTCGGGGACTGCGGATACAGCTGACGTATACGCAGACTCAAGGATCCAACAAAAACTCTGGTGAATTTCAGATTCAATTGCGTAACTGCTGTAAAGCTGATCAGCCTGATAATTTACCTACTGGTGGCCACTGCAGTGACCACACATCACGGTTGTTGTCTACCTCACAAATCAACACGTTCCGGATCTCGTAATCACGACATAATAAACATCAATAATAAAATGAAAATGAAGCCGATTTGTTCGCAGAAAGTCACGGTGAATAAAAGCTTTCATGGCTGAGGAGGTGTATAGTAAATTAGGCGTGAGGATTGCGGTTGCCGCGTGACGCGAGACTCGCGCGCGCACTCAACTACGCCGAAAGAACATCATGCGCCGCTATACAAAACAAGGCAAATGAGCGCAGTGCCACGGTGCACGGCAGCAAGGCACCGCTAAAACACCCCGTGACTTGATGTCTTCTCACCCATCTCATCTCGTATTTTAACATCCACTCAAAATGGTCGTCCCTACGATACAACACATCATCTGCTCTCGAGAGCCCAAAACTCTGACACCCGTCCTCGTCTTCCACCCTCCTCCGTTTTCTCAAACTCTTCACTTCTGCCGTCTGCAATCTTATTACCCCTATTATTATGGCCTCCACGATTGAGCCTGCAGCCGCAGCCATTCAGGTGTGTGTGTATTGTCACTCGCGTCTGCGCTTTTTGGTCTGTTTGAAGCGCCTTCGCGGGGGTGGGCGGAGTTATTTTTATTCCTATCTCACTGCATTGCGCTCAACAGCAGCGCACCTCCGACGGCATCATCGACCGCCATGTCTTTCAGGGAATCGTGGACCTGAATGATATGGACTCGACTGACTTTTCCACCCAAATGGTTAACACCTACTTGGCCGTGGCAACCTCGACACTGGCAGATATGGACCGAGCCGTGTGCGTGACCACCACTTCTCCATCCGTCACCGAACCCCTTCCATTCTACACTAGCCCCGACTCTCCCCGCCCTCGGATATCTCCCACCCACCTAATGTTTGTTCATAAATCTTACGTGTTATGTTCCAAACAGGGGAAACAAGGACATCTCCAAATTATCTTTATTAGCCGTCTCACTACAGGACACGTCTGATGCCATTGGCGTCACGGAGGTACGGCAATCATGTTCCCGTTTGCGGGAAGTCATCCGAGTGTGGAACGAGACCGAGAGAAGGGCGGTGGGTGCGGGGTCGTCTATAGATGGGATCATTGCGGAGCATGGGCAGCTGAAAAGTGATTTTGGGTTGGCTAAGTCATGGCTGACGAGATATGTCGAGACTGGGAACGTTCCGCCGGATGATGGATCGACACGTGGCGGGGCAGTGATGGCTAGTGGTTTGGTGGCGACGAGCCCAAACAGTATCTGGTAAATGGAGCGTTTATTCTGTCGGTCCCTGATACGTACTGTAGCACGCACACAGTATCCAAGACTTATCTCTCAACGCCCACTTTAGGAAGGAGGGATTTGTAAGATATTTATGTCAGCACATAGCAGGGTGAACCGAAAAGGAAACTGTGGCTGAGCGGACAGAACAGGAAATGTGCTCCCAAAAAGGAAAGGGGTGGCTGAAAGCTGAACATGGCAATCGATCCCCACGGTTTGGGCACCTGCGAGGCGCGCCCTTCGACTCGAATGTTTTTTTTAAATGTTTTCTTTTTTTTTTTTTTCATGTTTTTTTTTTTTCGAATGTCTTCTTTTCGAATGTTTCTTTTTTTTTTATGTTTTTTTTTCTTCCTGTTTTTTTTCTTCCTGTTTTTTTTCTTCATGTTTTTTTTCTTCCTGTTTTTTTTTCGAATGTTTCTTTTTCTTTTATGTTTTGTTTTCTTTATGTTTTTTTTCGAATGTTTTTTTTTTCAAATGTTTTTTTTTCGAAATGTTTTTTTTTCAAATGTTTTTTTTTCGAGATGTTTCTTTTTTTTATATGTTTTTTTTTCGAGATGTTTCTTTTTTTTATATGTTTTTTTTTTTCAAGATGTTTCTTTTTTTTATATGTTTGTTTTTCGAGATGTTTCTTTTTTTTAAACGGTGTTTTTTGAATGATTCTTTTTTATATGTTTTTTATATGTTTTTTTTTTCAAAATGTTTCTTTTTTTTTAATGCTTTTTCTTTCTTCAAATGTTTTTTTCAAAGTTTTTTTAAATTTACATCTATTAAAAATTTGTCTTTCTTTTACAGTGATAGCATCTCTTAACATATTAATGTGTGCTTTATGCACTTTTTGGCACAACAACACCAGCCAAAAAATAAAAATCAGATAAAATGTGACAATTTGTAGGAACATAACTGTATAACTGTTTAAGATGCCTTTTTTCAAAAAATAAAATAAAGTGCAACAAAGTGCAAGTGCCCTGCCAAAAATAAAAGTGTGTTTGGACATGTTTTTATTTTTATTGGCACATGTGATATAACATTCTATTACCCCTTTGTAACATTGTAATTTACATATTATCTAGATACTTTATCACAGCGGATTCCATAAACCATGTTGTGTGCCATTTTTACAAAAAAAATATCGGCTAATTTTCGACAAACTCTGTCACATCACATCAGCAAGATGACACGTGGCTAGAATGCCTTTCATATCAAGGATTACTGGTGTGACAAGTTATGGTCACGATAGTCACGCCACAGACATCAGCTAAAGCAACGGAAAAAAAGAGTGAAGGGGGTTAGCGAATAACAGTGCATGGAGTTTGCCAGAAATTAGCCAATATTTTTTTTGTAAAAATGGCACACAACATGGCTTATGGAATACGCTGTAATTTGCAAGGCATATGAAAGCACACATTCTATTGCATAAAGCACCATAATCATCCTAGCAATAGCAGAGACTTAAATAAGTTGCCTCTGAAGTATAAGAATGCACAATACTCAATAAAAAATAATCTGTAGTCAAATTAATCTGTAACTTTCTGAGCTGATTAAGATAAAGATCTCATATGTCAAGTTACTATATAGTACATTACTTAAAAGTTGTAGTGCTTTGTTATAAATTGAAATAATTCAACCCAAAATGGAAAACTAATTTTATTTGGCATTCAAATGTTTTTTTTTTTTTGGAAAACTCAGAAAACATTGTTGCTGTTGCCAATGTATGCAATAGCAACAAAATTTTGTGAGTCTAAATGTATTAAATGCACTTTTATACTTATCTTTTATATATATCTTTTTTTTATTATAGTGTTCGGTAGAGTTGAATTTGCATGTAGTAGTTGAAATTGATTTTTCTTGAATCCAAATTACAGCATTTCTACTTTAGAGTTTTATAGGATATATTGTTATAGGTCTTTAACATGTACATGTAAATTGGCTAAGGTGTGCTGTCTCAAGAATATATTGCACAATGGTTACCGGGAATGAGAGTCAGTAATTTTTGTCAAAAATGGATCCTATAGGTCCAAAATTGCACCAAATCACTATGGAAAAATTCTGTCATAATTATAATACATATATTAATGTGCTCCAATACTACATTCATTGCTGTAAGGGGTTGTGCTCATGCAATGGACAAAGGAGTGTCTTGGCTGTCTTTGTTACAGAAATGTCACAAAGAATTTTAAACTCTGAAAACAGCAAAAAGCATTGCTGATTTTCTTAGGGACAAATGAGATGCAGCAACCCAAAGGTGGACATGTGACCAGTGGCACATCCAAAAGCATTGTTGGAGCAGCCCAAGTGGCCTGAGCAGCAGTTGAACTTTGAATGTGTCTGTCATGCTCATGGACTATCTTGCTCACTGCATGAGCACAATAACTCACAGCAATGAATATAAAATTAAAGCATGTTAATATATATATTATGATCATGACAGAATTTTTCCAAAGTGATTCAATGCAATTTTGGACCTACAAGATCCATTTTTGACAGAAATCACTGACTCTCATTCATCAGGAAAAGTGTCATTACTTTGTCTTTTTGAATTTGTCTTTTTGTTGTCTTTTGTACTTTTACTTTTACTTTCTGTCTTTCACCTCATGTCTTTTGAAAGTAAACTGACTGGACTTTTTTAAGACAAAAAAAAGACAAAAAAGACAGGAAAAAGTACATGCAGTTTTCCTGATGTTCTTGGTAACCATCGTGCAATAAATTTCTGAGACAGCACACCTTAGCCAATTTACATGTATATGCTAGAGACCTATAACAATATATCCCATAAAACTCCAGAGTAGAAATGCTGTAATTTGGATTCAAGAAAAATCAATTTCAATTACTACATGCAAATTCTACTCTCATTGTGGGCATTTTAAAATGAAATCCCATTCAGTCAGCTAATTTAAGACGTCTGATTGGTTAGTTTACAATGTAATCCAAGATTACATCTTAGAATGCCTGCAGTGTCTGCTGAACACTATAGTATATACTATAGTATTTCAATCAATTTAAATGTTATAGGTTACACACCTTTAAAATTTCCAAAATATTTTAGCAGTCACAAGTTACAAAAGACCAAAAAATTGAAAATATTTCTGCCTGGCCCTATGGCCCACTAAATGCATTAAACTTTAAATTACTGATTCCTTTTAGCATAAGTTCTGAAATTTTTCTAAGAGTCACAGGTCCCAAACAGGCTGTTTAAATTGTCACTTTTGAAAGTACGGTAGCTGTCATGGGTCACACCCCCATTTGAATTGATTGGAACATTATAGTATCTTTATATACAATACTATGGATTGGCATATAAATAAGCTATATTATATATATTTATTATTCACACAATAATATGGAAATGAATTGCTAAGACAAAGGCAGGGGTTTGGGGGCGCAGCCCCCAACAAGCTGATGGCCTGTGCTGTAGGCGATGGGAGCGAGCTTGCGAGCACCCGTGCCGGAGGCACGGCCAAAAGCTTGTGTGCCGATCATTACTCACCGTGCCGAACACGTGATGATACAGTAAGCTAGCGCCGGGTCGCAACCTCCGTTCCCGTCCGTCCTCGGATTTCACTTGTCAACACAGTACAGTATGTCCTTCCTACGTTTCGCAACACGCTCTCTACGCTCTACCCCAGTGCGCCATTTTAGCACTGCTGGGGGACCCATCAAGCCGTCGTCGTCAAGCCTTCCCTTCTACTTAGGTGGCGCAGGTCTCACGGGTCTCGCCGCATACCTCTACCTCGGCGGTTCCCCAGCTCCATTCACTACCACCTCGCCCAAACCAAAACCAAAACAAGAAAAATCCGCATTAGACCCCGAAAGTTTCCTCGATCTCAAGCTCAAATCCATCGAGCCTTACAACCACAATACCTCCCGCTTCACCTTCGAGTTGCCCAACGGTGGCGCGGCGCTCTCACCCATCACCTCCCTCGTCATCGTACGCGCTTCCGAGGGTAGTCAACATGCGCCTGTGGACAAGAAGGGAAATTTGGCCATGCGCGCGTACACGCCAATTTCGAGCCCGGATCAAGAGGGCGAACTCGTGTTGCTAATTAAGAAATACGAGAATGGCGCTATTAGCAAGTACGTGCATGAGCGGCTCAAACCGGGCGACACCCTCTCCATCAAGGGCCCTATTCCAAAATTTCCTTACAAAGGTACGTTTGGCGCCACTAAAACCATCCCCCCTCACTCCCACCACTACCCCCATTCCCTCTTCCCCATCAATCAAACCATAATAGAATAGAATAGAAAAAAAAGAATCTACCTCATTCTCCTCGCTCCCTTCCCTTCGCTTCCGTTTTTCCACCCTTCTTTCTTTCTTTTTTCTCACGCGAATCGGCCACGGCGGCCGTTCGGCCGTCCGTCCATCGTAGCGAACGAGTTTGAGGACGTAGCGTTGATCGGCGGCGGATCGGGCATAACGCCTCTATACCAACTAATCGATCACGCGCTCAAAGACCCGACGAACCGAACGCGATTCACGTTGCTCTATGCCAACGTGACCGAGTCCGACATCTTGCTCCATGACGAACTCACCGCGCTCCAACGCGCGCATCCAGCCACGTTCAAAGTCATTAATACGCTCGATAAACCCCCCGTCTCTGGCTGGTCCGGCGCGTCGGGGCACGTCAGTCGCGAACTTATACAGGCGCACGTCCCGCCTGCCAAAAAGGGCGATAAGATCAAGGTGCTCGTATGCGGTATGTCATCAATTACAAGACCAGTCCGTCTATTCTTCGGTGCTGACTTTTTTTGTTTTCCCTTGTGTGTGTGCGCGCTTTGTGTGATGGGGCGGAATAGGCCCACCGGGACAGGTCAATGCGATCGCGGGGAAAAAGGATGGTATGAAGCAGGGCGCGATCGGTGGTGTCCTCAAGGAGCTAGGATACACTGAGGACCAGGTTTTCAAATTTTAAAGAAAGCTTTAACGGCCAGCGTCAGGCCGCCCCCCCAAAAGCAAGACTTGAACTTATATTCTGAAACGATATCTATCATCTATAACCATATAGAGAAGAAAGAATAGAGTATGTTCTTTTTCCGGTTTGATACGTTTGATCATGCATTGGACTGGACGTCCGGCTCGGCAGCTCATCTGTGAACGCACGACTTACCGTGTTGCCAATTGAATGACAGATACACATAATTTAGATATACTGTAGTAGACCAACCCACTCTCAGTACCGTGATCATCCCAGTCATTATCTTATCGTCATCTTATCTAACACGATCGACGAATTCTGGGTCTAGGCGTGGAGTTGGTCTAGGCTTAGCCACAGGCCGCGGCCTCGAGGCCGACGAAGACGAAGGAAAAAAAATGATGTTATTCTTGATTGGTTACTACACACTGAATGCACAGTACATGGGGCAAGACGGCGGCGGCAGACGCCAGTTCGATACAGCATTACGTTCCAACTTCTGCCACTTCTCAAAGAAAGAGAAAAAAAGATAGAGAGAATTTTGCTTGTTTGATACATGCAGCCGCAGAAGCGTACATTTTCCTTGCGTGTCTTTTTTATTATCTACTTGAGCAAGGGAGGCGGAGTCGACCCAGCGGAGAGGCCTCTCTCGCCTCCGTATGATGACTTGCCCGCGAGTTCCTCCCTAAATTAATGGTTCAGAAAATAGAAGAGGATGTCATGAGGAAAGCTCGTACTCGATGCGGAGCAGTGCGTTGTACTTCGCGACACGTTCACTGCGCGCCGGCGCGCCAGTCTTGATCTGTCCAGTGCCAAGTGCGACCACCAAGTCTGCGATCAGCGTGTTTTCCGTCTCTCCAGAACGGTGGGAGACCATGACACCCCAGCCGTCCGACTGTGCGAGCTGCGCACTTGCATACCAACACGAATCGTTAATTTCCCTTACGTAGATTATATGCCACGAATGACCTACGCCTGAATGGACTCTGAGATGGTGCCGATCTGGTTGACCTTCAACAGAAGACCATTGCACGCCTTCTTCTCGATGGCTGTCTTGATACGGAGCGGGTTCGTCACGGTCAGATCATCGCCGACGATCTGAATGCCGGCCTTGGCGGTAAAGTGAGACCATGCCTCCCAGTCATCCTGGTCGAACGGGTCCTCGACTGAGACGATGGGGTACTTTTTGATGTAGCTGATGTAGAGGTCCGCGAGCTCAACACCAGTGATCCACTTGGTCGGGTCCGAATTCGGGTTCTTAAAGTCAAGATCGTACTTGCCATCCTTGTAAAACTCGGACGATGCAACGTCAAGTGCGATCTTGATCTTGCCTTCATAGCCGGCTTTCTTGATGGCCTCCGTGAGGAGATCGAGTGCTTCCTCCGGGCTGGAAACGTTGGGTGCAAAGCCTCCCTCATCACCCACGTTGACGGCTGTGAGTTGGAACGCATATATGTAGCGAAAATGCAGCAGATATGAACAAATGCCACTGACCGTCAATGCCATATTTTGCACTGATCACCTTCTTAAGGGTGTGATACGTCTCGGTGCCGATTTTGATCGCTTCTGTGAAGCTGCTCGCGCTGGTGGGAAGGAGCATAAATTCTTGGAAAGCGAGCTTGTTCCCAGCGTGAGAGCCGCCATTGATGACGTTAAGCGCGGGGGTTGGAAGCACGTATGGAGGCTTGACGCCTGCCAGCTCCGCAAGGTGTTGATACAAAGGTACGCCCTTCTCGGCTGCAGCAGCATCCGCAACTGCAATTGATACGCCGAGGATGGCGTTGGCACCGAGCTTGCCCTTGTTTGGTGTGCCATCCAGCCGGATCAAAAAGTCATCAATCTCCTTTTGTTGCGTGACCTTGAGATCTGACTTGATCAGTGCGGGGGCAATTGTGTCGTTGACATTGGCAACGGCCTTGGAGACACCTTTGTCGGAATGTGAGACGCAAGAACGGCACAGGGGTGATATGCGCCGCACCCTTTCCAACATAAGCGTTCTTGTCACCATCGCGGAGCTCGACCGCTTCGTGTACACCAGTGGACGCGCCGGAGGGTACGGCAGCCCGGAAGCGACCTATGTGCGCTGTTATACAGTATGCTCGGATATTCAGTGGGTGATAGACATGCCCTTGGCGGTGTAAAGGTCGACCTCCACAGTCGGGTTACCGCGGGAGTCGAAGATCTATTGCTAAGGTGAGGGACGTATAAATGGGGAGAGAGGAGCGACTTTCCTGACGAGCGTGGATTTTGGTGATGGACATGGTGGTGTAACGGAACGAAAAGTGGGGTACGGATGAAGGGCCAGTTAGCTATTTACGCCCACCGAAATTGATCTCACTCTCCCACGCTGATTATCTCATCTCGTACTGTACATCAGCCACCGGCCATTGACGACAAAGCCATCGCCACCTCCGTAATGTTCCGTATTAAGCACCATTTCTTCTCAGCTGTTAGTACAACATGATCTTACTATCTTACCGCGCTCACCATGACGGCGATACATCCCCAATTTTCGAGTACAATTTGACAGTTCGCAGTTCGTCCTCGGCCGCGGATGAATCCTATTACTGTACATAGTGATTCTCAAATTCAATCAATGCAAGCTTTTCTTCCTTCTTTCTTTTGTCCTTCACGGCATTCTATCGGGTACGGTCGTTTACATCTATCACCACGTCTCTTCGACCTTCAGGTGGTTTGATTTCTATCACCAACGACCAAAGGAGAATGCGGATCACAGGCATTGCATGAAACGCTCGGATACTGTACTCGAGTATCGTATAAAGCGCCGATCTCCGAATGACATGTTGACGCGCCTGTCCTGTTTGTTCTTGGCGCATCTAATGCGATGGGAGCTCGTGCCAGGACATTCTGCGCGTGCAGCCTAAGAAGCGTTGTCTAATACTAGCTGGGGCTCTTTCCAGCGAAGGTTGGAGATGACAAGACAGTGGCGTGGGGGTGAAGAAACAATCACAGAACCGAGCGGCGCACACTAAGCCGATCTCGTAATGCCTTGCTTACCGCTTCCTCTTTCGCTCTCGGTTTCGATTCCCATTCCTCCCTTGCAGCGAGCTGAGCAGTGCGGCCTTTGCTCGATTTTTGTTCTTGACATTTGCGCTTGTGTAGAAATTTTCTGCTTTTTTCTGACGTGCGGAGTCAGCTTCTCAGTCATTCCAAAGCAATGTCCTTTTGATCCTCTACCTTGTTTGTTGTCATTCGTGTTTCTTTCTCAGTCTTCGCAGGCTCTTCGGACTCATCGCCCGAACTTTCTATAGCTTGGCAAAGAATCAGCCGTGAACAAGAAGAGCCACGCTTTTACGTACCTCTGGGAAGCGACGTTATCCCGGACCACTCTTGCCCTCTTCATCCTCCTCTACCTCCTCTCCGGGGCTGGCAACCTCGATCGGTGCTGTGGTTCTCTCTTCCACAAAAACATCTCCCCACGCTAATGGCGCGTCTTCCTCCACCTCCTCCTCATCATCGTCATCGGCCACTTCATCATTGTCTTCTTCTTGAACACGCCCATCCTCGCTCTCGCCCTCGAAGGTCAATCCCTTCTAGTGGCCGCAAATCTTCTGCAACAAACGTATTCTTCTGCATGATTGAACCAAGATTCTGTTTGACACCCGGTACACGTTTTTCTTCTACACTTTCCTTGCCCTTGCTCTTCGCAAACCGGGCACGCTCCTTAGCTTCGCGCTCGTTGAGCTCCGCAGGGCGCTCTGGCGGCGCAACGAAGTACGGTATGCGGCCGCGCACCCAGTCGCCCAGAACAATCTTAGCTGCTCCTTCGATATCCGGCTCACCACCCTTGAGTAGCCGGCCTTTAGCACGCGCGAGCGCATCGAGGAAGTCATCGGCTGCCCAGGAACCAGCCGCTGGTATGGTGAGTCCATAAGTGCGGGCGACATAGAGCGGCTTTATGCGCGTTAGGAGCTCCGTGATGTGTTCCGACGGCGTTGAGAGCGCTTCTACGCGGAGGACGCCTTTTAGAACTGTTGCCGTCTGTGAGTCATGAGCAGAGGTCGGAACAATTCCGGGACAGTCGATAAGGTAGATACGCCGTGTCAACGTAATGTATTGCCAAACCTAGTATTCCGTTTCATATCATTCGTCTGAAAGTCAAAAGGTCCTACGAATTACTGACCTTCGTTTCGCCGGGCACGGGTGCGACCCGGCACACCTTGCCACTTTTTAGCGTGTTGATGACGCTACTCTTCCCTACATTTGGGTAACCGATGAACCCAACCGAGATTTGTTTCTTATCCGAGTGTAGCTGGGAGAACTGACGCAGCAACTGAATGAGCGAACCCTTGCCGAATGAATGGTTTGGAGAAGCATGGAACGCAATTGTTGGATACCGCGGCGTGAGCTGCTGAATATATCGCGCCTGTCATCGAGTCAGACATCTCGTAGGAATACAGGATATTATGATGACATACCGTAACCCAACTCGGTACCAGATCGCATTTGTTAATGAGAAGTACAACTTGCTTATGCGCCTTTTCCTTTCGTATGTATTCCAAAGTGCTTTCACAGAGCGTACCAAGCGGGTCTCGTGCGTCCAGAACATGTAACAGCACGTCTGACGAGTCAATAACTTTGTATAGTTCTCCGTATATGCGTCGTGAGGTGCCCTTTGCATATATCGGTTCGATATAATCTGCGTGAGTCTGTTGGGTAGCCTCTGGCGCAGTCGCCTCCGCAAGATCCGCAGTCTCCTTTGATTGTGAGGCTTCTTCGACAGCGGCTGCGCCCAACTTGCCAAGCTCCTCGAAAGTGCCAGCGGCGATACGCGGGCGCTTGCGTTGGGCCTTGGGGCCGAAGGTATCCGCGAACGGCTCTATCTCAACGATGTGGGAGCGCTGTACTTTGTTTGGTCAGATGCGCGAGACGGGATTGGGGCAGAACTATCAACGAACCTTGCGCAAGTTTGGGTTCGCGGCATCGTCGAGGAGCTGCATTGGAAGCTTATTGCGACGCAGAAGCACAGAGTAAGGATCATGCTGCTTGGTCTGCAAGCTCGTGCGAAAGTGATCCAACGCTGTCTGTGAGATTACCCGAGTGTTACCTGCAAATGAAAAAAAAAAAGATGCGTGTAGATCATTAGCCAAGTTCGTCAAACACAAAGACAACGTACCAAACCACCGCCGATCTGGCTGTACTCTCCCGGGTGTCGTCTCATCTTCCCCCTTCTGAAATGCCGCGGCTTGGATGATTTTCCCGTCCCGGTCGCGCACGGCCTTGCCGCCACTAAGCATCTTGAGTCGCTTGACCTGCTTGGCATTGCGGTAGAAGTTCTCGCCTTTGATCTTTTGTAGAGAGTTCTGAGACCCGGATGAGCGTGTTTTTAAATCTGACGTTTGGCGCCATTTCGTACGACTGAGTCGTCGTCTTGGACAAAAGTTCTTGGGAGCGTGACTTTCGTAAATGGTATGTCGTTCCCACGTCTCTGGTACTGTACACGTGATCCTATACGACCTCATCTCGTACGGTATCATTCTTGTAGGCCTTGGAAAACACTGCTACAAGACATTCGGACAATAATTCATAGGTTATGATTACTCACGCTATCCGAGACTCGGAGGCTGTTTTAGGAGGTGCTGTCGTTGTTCTAGATTTGTAGGTTGACGCGATACTAATGCATGGCGGCCGGGATGCCATACTCTGGGCATCGGTTTCAGCTATTCCCGACTTTTTAATTTGGCATGGAGTCGTGGATACATGGCTGAAACGTGCCAAAGTCCCGGGCCTGTCTGCATCAAGTTCGAATGATGTCGCGATGCACCCATTCAATTGAAGACCTGTCTCAGGATATGGTAATATGACATGACACAATCTCGCCTTGACCCAGTCTGGCTACATACTTACCAGATAAGTCATGACCTCTCTACTTTGCGAAGCATCAATCATCCATGGAACCGAAAGGCAAAATAAATTATCTACGAAGCTGACATGACTGACGGAGCTGGATGTACCGTTGAAAGGACGCCGTGTTTCAGTGCACGTGCAACGGACAGCGGGGTCGTTTGATCATCCTTTTCGAAAACGCCGCTGTTATGAACCCGAGGCATCCAGAGTATAAAGCAGCAGACTTTTCTCTCCTTTTTTTTCACCAGTCTCATCGCTTCTGACTCTTCTATACATCTCGACCAGTCTGACCAACCCTAAGCACTATAATGTTTTTGAAAACCGTCTTCGCACTCTATCTTGCTGTTATCGCCCTCGCTGCTCCATCGGCTCCGCAGAATGATCATGGTTGTACGTCCTGCTCGAATTCATGCCCATTGAGCACATGCCTAACCAGACCAACGTAGCAATCAATGCCGATGTCATTGTCAAGGATGTCAATGTCCTCAGCAATAAGGATAACGTCGGGAGGGATTGAAGGTATCACTCCCCCAATTGTAAACGTTATGTTCTTTATTTCTCTACCACAAGCTCAATCTCCCATAGAAACGTGAATATACGTCACGGTGCGGCTTGGAACCAATATATTGGACCACCACGCCAGGCAGATACGATACTTGGAGGTTGCGTTTGAAATATACTATTCCAAATTATAATTTCTCGTTGTTGTAAATCTTTCGCTTCTTCGCAACACGTTGGAATGTCATGACTTGTTCGCTCAGTTGGGAGCTTCCAGAACGCACTGCGTCGCCTCTGCAGGTCCGACTGTACTGTAATTTCCGACCAAAGTGATCACCGTCGAAATGGTACAGTCCAGTGAGTGAAAGCCACGCGAGAGCAACGAACGACCCGTCCGGGCCGACTTCCGATTAACTGGCAACTTGTAATTCGCCACAGTGGACCCGAAGCACTTTTGAAAAATGCGATCGTCTCTATCTAGTTACTGGCACAAAACGGGGTTCGTCTTACGTGCTGGAGAGTCGGACGGGCTTCGTTATTTTCTCACGCTTCCTGGCTCGCACTGACGACTTCTACCCTGCCGCAGTAACCTGCGCATATATGCTCAAGAGATAGAGTATGTATCATAACTCGATTATCCACGGAATTTTCACGGCAGATGGACGTGAGATTGCGCGGTGCTCTCAAGAAATCTGGACTATCTGAATAAAGAGTCGCTCTCTTTCGGACCAGGAGCAGCCGCGACAAAAGTTCGTCATGCCATCTAGTAACTCGCTGGAGGGCCAAGTTGTCCAAGTGTGGTAAAAATAATGTGCTGCTGTTCCCAACTGCTATCTCACTCGGACGAGTAGCAGAATGTCTTTCTCAACCACGGGTCGATGTAGTCTTATTGCGCTGACACAGACGCTCAGGCTGTTACTTTACGAAACGGACTCTACTTGGAAATGACATGACCGTATAAGTAGTTAGCGATATGTGCTGTCTGTCTCTATCTGTCAGGCGCAGTCTATGCAAAAATGTTTAAATCATTACGTACATTCTGGCGCTGAATAATACAGCAGTCATCAGGATGATATGCCTGATAGCGTTTTCTCACTTAGCGGGGAGGCATTCAAAATTTGTCCCAGGTGCGTCCTATTATAACCCATGCCTTTCCGTCGTAGCGATATCAAGACCTTCAATATACCTATCTTGCTTTTTGCGAGCGGAGAACTTCGTCCTTTCCGATACCCGGGTGGAACAAACCCATCTATCTCGCAGTGTTCTGCGCCCGGATGTGCCATTGACAGAGCTAACAGCCCGCATACCCTCTCGTATTCTTCTCGACTGTCAAAGTAGAGCTGCCCTGAAAACAGATTCAACTGGATTCTTGTCTGCACAGGAGCTGACCACGGTTCTGCTGGTGGGTCTGGGATGGTATGGAATGTGAGATCGGAGAAGGAACACATAGAGAATGTGACTCGTGGGGCATATACATGTAGCCGGACTTTCTTTAGCTGGCGAATGATAGGAAGCAATTCATTTGCTTCATACGGGCTGATCACAACGATGGTTCTATCCTTCCCTGACCCGCTCGAGAGAATCCAGTTGACGGGGCGGAGATAATCCGTCAAGCTCTTGCTATCGGAACTGCGTATGGTGGCGATGAAATCAGCCGTTGCGAGTGGAGAGGGAGACCACTCAGGCTCGGTCGTCGAATTTAAGGCCTCTGCCATATCTAGAGGAGCCAAGAGTCGGGATATGTGCGAAGGAGGGTTCCCCGTACGAACAAACTCGCGGATGTCCTTGTGGATGATATGGAACGCCGGTTGAGCTTTCAAAGGGCGCTCTACTTGACGTTCCTGTTCAACTTCGTGATCGGCCTCGCGCTCTTGCTCTTCCGTCATCCTGACATCGACCAACTTCGTCACGCCTAGTCGTTCGATACTCTCTCTTATGGATGGGATGCTGTACATCTCTGGACTCGTAATATCGCCTGGTGTGACCGAGTACATTTCTTCCAAGGTACGTGACTCGCGTTGTAGCCACGCTTTTTTCATTACTTCCAATTCTTCAGTTGATTTGTACTCTTTGTACGCCGCGAAACGCCTATTGTGATCGACCCCCTGTTGCGCCCAGTGTGGAAGATGGTGACGGATGTCTTCACAGGTTTCGTGCATGGCCCACCGAAGAACGTCTAGCACCCGGATGGGATCATCAGAGGTCATCTCGCTTGCCAGTGGACGATGGCTACGAATACGCCTGTCGACCTCTCCCGGTGCGAAGAACATCACAGAATGACCCTTCCCTAGCTGACGCATTCGCATACAACCTACGTCTTGGTCAGCTATTTCCCATTTACCTACTCGATGAACGTACCCTGTACCAGCCTATCCTTAGTAACTTTCGGGCCAAGCGTAACAGCTGCGCGCATTCCCCTGGGAAACTTGAGATCGGTCCCTCTTGTATGGGTGTCGTCGAGATATACCACGCATTTTTCCAGCTGCCGGTTGAAGGGAGAAGATATGAATGGCTCTATTGTTCCATCCTGAGTGACCACGGTGAGATCATCAGAGTCGTTGAAGAAAATAGCAGCGGAGACATCCGGTCGAAGGGAGAGCCAGTGCCGTGCAAGGTCTTCATTCTGAAGCTCTAGCATCTGAGCTCCCACGTCCAGTAATACCCGGATTTCGGGATCTTGGTTGACCAGACGTTGTAAGAAGGCAGTCGCGGATTCGCGCTCCCCATTTTCTCCTTCGGTACATTCGTAATGGTCGTTCTCGGGAAGGAGGAGGTATTGCAAAACGAGGGCGTTTGTACCAAGCACAAAATCGGGATCTTCCTGAGTGATGGACGTGGGTAACAGGTACCGATTGTCATTTGTGCCGCTAAAGCCTGTTATGATGTTCTTCTTGTCTTCGACCAGATCCCAGGCGGACGTCGGAAGTTTGGATGGAAATTCTCGTGCGGCTCGAGCGAAGACTACCTGTGACAGGTAGAAGTCGACCACTCTTTTATTCCTCGAGAATAATGGTACAAGGATCTCAACGACTTGGGTATTGTCCTTCGTATTTACGCCGTTGAGCTGGCGCATCGCCGCAGGAAGGTCATGTCCTAATTCCACCCAGTGATCGTATTCCATCTTCGGGTCGTCAAGCTTGGTTAGCAATTCAAAGCACAGAAGCAATTGGTCCTTTGATAGGCCGCCGTAGTAATAACTGAGACAGGTCAAAGTGATAGCGACGTCCGGGTGACCGAACTCGGCTCTCAGGCTGGGCACATCCTGCATTCATGGTTAGCGACCTCCCGCTGCTAGATTGATAAACCATACCTTCGCACGATATGGTACAGCTAACAACGTTCTGCTGGGATCGAGGCCAAAGTCTACTCGCCAACGTCGCTCTTTAAGCACGTAACCAAGAATCCCATCACAGTCCATCAGGAGGCCACGCAGTAGGAGAATTCCTTTAAATAGGGTCGTTCCGGCGCAGTGCGAGTGAATCAAGTCGCGATCCTCGTTTGAAGCCTCCTTCTGAGATATGAAGCGGCGAGCAGCACCCCGAATTGCTGATGGAAGAACACCCAGAGGTAGATTGGATAGTCCCCCTCCAAGAGCATCGTCGATAATGAGTGAAGATATGTCACGGAAAATGACCGAATCGAGTATACGAATAATTGGAAACTTGAACCCATTTAGTAGGGTCGTATTGTCGATTGCGATCATCTTCGGGTACTTGGCATGCAATTTCACAGCATGCACTTGTAGTCGGCTGAATACCTGCTGTATTGTGGTCCATCGATTGGGGTGATCATCAACCGGCATCTGCTCTCCTGCAGTATAGACAAGTTGATACCGCACATGGAGAAGCTCGTCGCTCTCGTCAAGCACATCACGTGATACTTTGGTCACCCAGTCCTGCAGCACCCTCAATTCATGACCCACTGTATGTTTCTCGGCATTCCCGTCTGACTTCAGGAGAAAGTCGATGTGCATGAGTTTCTGTGAAAGGATGTGTTCAGGCTGGACAACCAGAACACCGCCCTCGGCGGCACATCTTCCATAGAGGCGTCGGATGGTATTAACCAGGGAGACATTCATGCGGAGGCTGCGAGAAAACGGAATATAGAAAATCGGTCGGTTAAGCAGGCCAGATAGCCGGCCAACGAGGAGCTGGAACATCTGGTTTGAAAGAGGCTTGAGAGTCACGACTCTCATAAGGTTTGAGCCATCCGCGAGAGTAGAAGCGACGAGAGGTACAATAACTGATGATTTTCCCTCTCCCATATTGAGTTGAAGAGAGATGTTCCGTTTTGAACTTGGAGAGATCATTTCGCGTGCGACAGCTACCTGAACCGGGCGAGCTACGAGATTTGCTTCGATCTGTTATAGCGGTCATCTCATCTACCTAGTTGCTTCTCCTACAACGTAATGGACGAACCTGGACTAGTAACCAATCTGGAGTCGATTCTGCCAATACGTTTCTGCGCATCGAGTCTATCTCCCGAAAAAGTTCCTCATGCTTTTGTCTCGACGAGAGCTCCAAAAGACGTCGAGACTGTTGATATTTGAGGAGGAAGACAGCATAACGTGTAATCACAGCCTTCCACCGATCAGGGAGTGTAGCGATGTGATCCTGGGCCAACTGATGCAGTAAGGATCGAGGGGTTACCCGAGGCCAAAGTCCCGCAATGCCGTTGGCTTTCTCCATATTTTGAGATGAGGCAAGAGTTGCCGAGATTTCGGAAAATAGTTTGTCTTTTCTTTGACAACACTCGTCGTTATAGTGACGCAGAAGCTCCTGCGGAGGAACGGCCCGAGTAGATTGGGAGGCATGTTGTCCCAACTGCTCGTGATGACTCTTGCTTAACTCATCCCCATACAGCCGTAGCAAGGGTTGTGGAGACTTGGAGTTACGAAACTCTTCAATGAGGGTTTCGAGGTCGTCCGAACTAGGCACCGGTGGGAAAGGATCTTCGTCTGCTGATGGAGTCGGACGAAACTCTTCAATGAGGATTTCGAGGTTGTCCGAACCAGGCACCGTTGGGAAAGGATTCCCGTCTGTTGATAGAGTCGGGACGTCGGTGCGAGACGACAGTACCTCGCAGATTGAGTACGAAGGTGCCCTTGAATCATTGGTGATGAATTGGGGGGAAAATACGTATGGCAGGGTGAGGGGTATGGAGACATTCCTATAGCGTTTCAGGATACTCTCTAACTGCTGCACGTGATTTCTAAGCTGTTGATTCCTGGAAATGGACCGGACGTATTCCTCAATGGATCGACGGCATTCATCTTTGTTGAACCAATTTTCGCGAAAATCCACGAATCTACAGTATGGCCACTGACGTAATATCGAGTCCTTGACCAGAGACGATTCTGTTCTGATGGCCGTGTAATATTTTGCCTTTCTTCGACTTTCGACATTCGTTGAATTCGTCACCTCAACTGTTAAGAAATGCGCAGGGATTGATGTTATGGGTAGAGAGGACCCGGAGACCAGGTTCACTAGACGTGTGGGTTCCGGGGTTACCCCATCTGAAAGCGTGTAGGGAGGTTCGGGGGGAGGGCAGAGTTCGCAACAGCCTTCATCCAGAGCAAGGGCTACAAAGAAAGGGATGATATCTGCGTATTTGGAATTGCTGTATGCGGCAGCTGAAAGGCAGAAGGATAATCCGATTTTCATGCTCCCTTTTACTGCATGGCGACAGAGATTGTAGATAACGAACCAGTCTTGTTCAGCATCGAAATCAAGCCAGTATCGACTGTAGCGCAGCGAGACTTCACCGCTGGCAGGGCCAAGCGAACGCCAAGAGCTCATGAGATCCCAAAGTCCTGGTAACCTGCGGTCGAGAGAAGGCTTGTCATTCCATATGGACCATGATGTTCGGTAGGCCACATGTTCAACGGCTTCACTGTCGGAAACATCCCTTGACCGGTATTCAATGTCGTCGAGCGATGATGACGACTCCGGGACCTGCAAATCTGATGGATAGTATGACTTGTTACGGGAGGCCGCTCGATTCAGCAACGATTGGTCGCGATTAGGGATGTCAAAGACAACAGGTTGATCATAGAAGGCCTCCAACGCGTGTGCATGGTCAAGAATGGAATGTACAAGCCGGTAGAAATCGTGGTGTTGAGACAGAGTGGGGAGGTCTTTCCACTCCACCTTGGCCATAGACCGTAGATGAGGTGGATAGAAAACTCTGTCTGGAGTCAGGTTGCTAATTGATTTCAACAGCTCTGCCTCGTGGTTGTCGAGTCTTTGAAACGATCGGCAACCAGCGCTTCGTAACATGTAAAGGGCCTCTTCCGTTCCTGTATGACCGAGCAACGGATCAGGAAGGCAGTGGCTGGTAAGCGCGTGCAAATAACAGAGATACAGCTTGCTCCTCAAGCTCGCATTGCTTTTGAGGCATCCAAGATCGGTGTCGACTGTGTACTCATGCCAGCGAACATGCTGTTCAGCACTAGTATCTATAGAAACGCCGGTGAAGTCACCATCTGTCCTAAAGGAGATCTCCCCTTCGGGAATGACGACCCTTCGAGGCAGGAGAGACTCTTCAGGGCTGTTAGGCTTGGGACACAGGACGAGCTTATTTTTCAATCCGAACATGGTTCCGAACGACTGAGTCTTGTCAACAATGTAACCTGGAATGCTTCGACACTCGAGCTCCCAGTTCGAGTTGACAATGAATGATAGATGCAAACGAGGGAGGGAAACATCCAAAGAGTGGGAGGCGTGGGTAATAGTGAGATATTCTGGGGATTCTAGGGGCGACAGCAGACTGGACACCATGTCGAAGGTCTTTGAACGAATATCAATGAGTTGTATTGAAGAACTGTCTTGACTAGGCTTCTGAAGTACGGCACGTGGGTGAGCGTGGGAACCAGGCTTGTGGACATAGAACCGCCATTCGGAAGGCGCAGGCTTCCATGGAGATCCAGCTGGACGGAATTCGAGTTCCCGTGTCTCCAGGTCGAGCCAGTGGACATATTCGTCAACAAAATGTCTAGGAAAGTCTCCGAAGAGAGTGGGCCGCGGAATGAGCTGTAAGATTTGCGAGTTTCCCGGACTTTGTACACTCCGTGCTCTCAGGATCAAATCCCCGTTATTCCACGAGAATAGGATCTTTGGTTCGCCTTAATCACTACAGACAGGCAAAGAAGAGTAAGTGCCTTACCTCGTATCCGGACACAGGGTCACGGTATTTATAGTCCATTCCGGGGATGTCAGCAGGACGCACGTCGAGAATTTTCTAAAAAAATCTCAGAAAAGGTTAGAGGCCGCAGTTTGATCGCTTACTGTGCCGAGTACGCTCGCGTAAGTAGGGTCTTCCACTATCTCTTGCGGGAGTCTTCCCAATGGTTTTCCATCGACGAGCAGTTTTCCTGTCAGTAAGTCGTAGTGTACTTCGTGTCCTCCCTCTGCGCCACAGGAGATCCACCGAACGTTCGGTTCGGGAAGTGCGTGCCAACGCGAGGAAATGTTCCGACGATAGCCCAGCCGTTTAAGGGCCTTATCATAAGCGTCGGCATGTAGTAACCCGGCTTTGCCGAGAACACCTGGCATCGATTGGCAAAGAGTGGGTTCCAAGTGATGCAGTAGCCGACGATGTTGACTAAGCATCCGAGCGAGATAAGGGGAGTTGCCATCTGAAAGAGATGGCGGCTTGTTGTCATGGACAATGACCGCACATTCCATGGCGACAGAAAAGTCTTCCTCTGTGGCAAGGACCGCGGGGAGGTGCTCTGAGCATACGTCGAAGGTTGAAAAACAAGTCGCGGCAATCATGCATAATCGGAGGCGCAGGCCCTCGCAGATCACTTCATCTTTAGTAGAGCTTAGCTTCTTGATTACTTCGCATACCCATTGATACGCTACATTTCGAGCGTCCTTCAACAGTTTACACGCCTGCCTAGAAATATCCGAGTCCGTTGTCGAGGCCAAAAGCCGGCTGCTGATGAGTGCTGGAGAGAAATGAGACAAGAATCGAGACAAGATATACCCGACGCACCAATTGTCCGGACCGTGACCTCCTCTAACCAATTGCTTTCTATCTTTTCAAGAAGGGACTCTAGCTCGCGTAGAAGCGCATTCCCAAAGCTGGAGATACCGAGATCTATATGCCATTCACGAACGCCATCTGACAGTGGTCCAAGCTGCCAAGCTGCCTGGGTAACCAAGGTATGAACTTCGTCGAGACGAAACGAGAGGTAAGGCGATGCCAGTTCCCTGGCAATGTTTAACCACTGTAAACGTGGGCCACTGCGTAACCCAGAAAACGCAAGGAATTCATGTAATGTGATTTCCGCGGGGCAGTCTGCCTGAGACGCGATAATATCGTTTGGCGTGTGTTTAGTGTCGGACACGAAATGATGGAGGTGACGATATGGACTTGATGTGGGAATAGGAGGCGTGCATAGCTCTGTGACACTGGACGCGAAGAATGAACCTATTGTCCAGGATCCGCGGGTACGGTCGAAGAGACTGAAGGATAGCCCAATATTGACCAATACCGAAGACTCTTCCGCGGGAATCCCAACTCTCTGGTAATGAGTCTGATCGGAGAACGACTTCGTAGTTGAACCGATGGTCAATCGGGAGTCTCTCTGATTCTGCGTCGCCCAACGAGAGAGGCCAGAGAAGGTATTCAAGAAAGCTTTGGGCGAATCGTGGGAATCAGGAACTGAGGACGGGCCAAGGTCGCGGAGAACCATGTAAGTTATATCACGCCAGGCAGAAAACGCAGGGGGCGGAGACAGCTCAAACACTGTCTGTTGTGCGTGCACCATCGAAGAGGGTAGCGGCCACTCATGGACGTGAATTTTCAGCGCCCTGGCTTTATTCTCCAGTTGACATTTCTCGCATATCCACCTCACGTGGTAGCCGTGGGTGTCGTACTCGTGATCCAGTTTTGAAGCCTCGGATGAACGTGATTTTGATGACTCGTTCAAATCATCTAGTTCTTTGCGTTTCGAATCCCGTTTTAGTTTAGCATCCTTGATAATTTCATCATAGAGGTCTTTGAGATATTCAGAACCACGAAAGTACTTCACAGCGAAAGATGATTCAGTGATGTTGTTTGAGAAAATTGATGTAATGTTGCGAGCCTCGTTATGTCGCCGGCTCAGATACTCTTCGATACGCAAGGCACGTTTCAGAGTGGACGACCGATGAAGGAGCAAGGGATGGAGGAAGTCGGAAGGAATCTCGGGTGAATATTGTTTTAATAATGGACACTGCTGGATCGTGAACGTATCCAGGACTACCCAGAGATCCATGATGGTCAGGATCATTATTGAGTTGTCTTCGGCATTGTCTCCATAGAGGCCTCTCGCACGATCGACATACTGCTGGATACACGAAGCAATCACATTCGGAGCATCGTCGTTACCTCCAGTCGTAGCGAGTCTAGCGACCCCCAAATTCTTCTCCACAGTGAATTCGAAGTCCTTGAGTGCAACGCATTGATCTTTGTCAACAGCCTCTGCAAGTCGACCGTTCGTAAATCGAGTGAAATCGCGTACGTCATTGAGGCGTGCGCCATCGGGCGGGGTGAACCCCGCTTGTGAGGACCCGTGCGAACCCGTGCGAAGCGTAGTCGCAAGGTAATCGTTTGAGTTATGAAGAGAGACCTCCGCATCTGCGCTGAAATTGAGCCCGTCAGGTTGCCATGTAGGAATGGTCGATCCTTTAGCCTGGAATGCCGTCCATCTCTTCGAAAGAAGGGCCTCGGTCTCTTCGAAGGACTCGTGAACAAGGTCATAGACGTGACTGGATACCGAAGGGCCTATCTTTGAAAGGCGTCGAGCCATCTTGGCTCTCATTGTATAGAGTAACTCGCTTGGGAAATCGCCGTGGACACAACAACGCAGAAGACGGGTGTGGAAGAAGAGCATGAACGGTTTGTAGAGATTGCTGACACGTAGGGAGGACTGAAGGGAAACTTTGAGGGTTAGCCACAACGGGGATCTTCGCCATGGCTTGTATGCATCATCCCATAAAACTTCGTCTCCTATACGCTTTGTGATGCGATCTACGTCCGCCAGTTGTCCACACCCCCCCAGAATTCCCATCAACAACTCGGATATGTACCTGGGGTGGACGGTTTCGCGAACCTCAACGACGTCAGATCCACCTTTCGAAGTAGTGGGGGTAGAGTCCAAGGGATCGACGTCCATTTGTACGAGGAAAGAGGAGAGCTCCCGGAGAAAGCGTTCGTCCTTGAATATATCCACGGGGACATGAATTGCAGGCCCTGGGTAGGAGCACAGCAGCTTCCCTTTGGTCGTCATTATGGCGGCATTCTGAGGCGAGACTTCGAACACCTCGAACTGAACGAAGTCATCGGAGGAAAGCCTGCGCACAATGAGAGCAGCATTTTGTGCGCGAATATGCATAGAAAAAACGTCTGATAGAGAAAAGTCTGATTGATGGCGTAGAAAGTGCGAGCTATATCGACATACCTCCAATTGCCATATCTGAAAGGACACGCCAGAGTCCGGCCTCCTCGAACGGAACTTTTGCGGCGCGACGAGCTAAGTCCATCATCTTGATCATATGATTCCACAATGGACGTTGTAAAGAAGGAATGTCCTGGAGAAAGTCTCGGGCGGCTCCTATGAGGTTGTCGCATAGCACCACATTCATTTCCCGCTCGATCTGCTCGCCAGGGTCCTTCTGGGGAAGCTTCGGGGGCATGAAAACGTGCTCAACGACCAAACGCAATACGAGATCGTCAGCGGGGAGGATAGACATGACTGTCAAGAACAAGACACAGATACGGCGCTAATGTGGCACCAGCAGAAACCCTGGGCCCATTACGAGGCCCTCATCGCCTCAAGTCCCGCCACCGTCACCGAAAGAGGAATGTGTCGTGTGCTTGCGAAGTGCTGACAAATGAAGATTCGAAATGATAATGATGTGAGAAACCTCATTGCCTGGTCAGTCATTGTATTAGAACCGTATGTTATAAACCTATGATCTCGCAAATGAGCTTGCGTGCATACGAAAGCGAGAAGATTGGCTGCAAAGCCCCTCACCGTAATTCCATCACCTATCATTTGCTTCCAAAAGCCCGCAGAAAAGATGCCTCGCAATTATCATGCATCGTTGGGAGGGAAGAGAAATACGGTAGCGCCCTGTTGTTAGTAATGGCAGTTAGTTCTCGTTTATTTACCGCGTAATTTGTTAACAGTGTTTCATTGCCATCTAGATCCATAGATCCAACTTGCGTATCGCAGACCGAGAGTTGAGCTCCGTAGACGTAGAGATAGATTCCGCCAAACCGTTTCAAGTTGGCACGAAGAAACTGACGCAGACAAGTTGGTCTATCGGCACGTGATTTGACCACATGTGATCACCGCCCTTCCTTCTCCGAGACAACGTCGTTAGCATATATAGCCGCTATCACAAGGCAGCCGTACGCCCTCATTTTCATTTTGTTTTATTCTCTCTTCCTCCGCTAACAATTTCTCTTTTGTCTCATTCTGTGTGGCCATTGCAAAACGACGCGTGCTCACTCTCCTTACACCGATATCGCCGTCACCTCCCCTCTTTTTTACCTTACAAACATAAACTCCTTCAGTAGGTAGTACCCTGCGTGTATTTAAGCAGCCCTCCAACTCGTCGTGGGGGGCATCGTTCCTTTCAATGCCAGTCTATCTCTGCTCACAATCTCTGTGTGCGCCTATCTCCTTACGTCCCCGTTCTCGCCGGCATTCTCCTTGCCTCTCATGTCCAACTTCGACGCCGCGTACTTCGCCGACTTCGACGCCTCTGTTGTCTCCTGTCCAAATTTCGCTCTACAGTAACCTGACACCGACGCCATGGTACCTCCAGTCGTCCCGTAACCTCCCGAAAGCCCGAAGGACGAAGGATAGACGGAATGCCAACCCGAGCTCATGCGCGCTGCGTTACGCACCCCCCAAAAACAATGCCCGAAACAACCTCATGTCCCATTCAAACTCAACGCGGACTCCAAGCTCCGCACAAGTAAGTGCTATGTAACGAACGCGCTACCTCCGACTCTGCCTCGTAACCTCGCCACAACACCACACTGAGGCGCTTCAGTCTCCTCTTCCCGCCCGCTCCGGCCCTAGCGCTAGCGCAACACTCATCGCCATCGTCGACCGCGCTATTGCACATATCTCCCGGCGGACGAGTACAAGTATCAGAGCAGGGCCCTACACGAGGCGGATGCGCGCACAAGTGCGGAAACGCGGCATATGCGTGTTCCAAGCGCAGTGACTCGAGGCGGGCACCAGTGTACGCTGTAACGACGGCGGTATCTGCCGTGGTTAGAGCTGATAGCGCTGTCAGCGCAGCATTCGTGTTCGTGCTATGTGCGGCGAGCAGCACAGCGAGGACGGCGTGCTCTGGCTGGCGTGTGAACTCGAGTGCGAGGACGCGTGGGTGAACTGTGAGATTTAGATTTGAGAGCCAATCGTCGAGAGCAGGTAAATGGGGGTTCCTAGTGCTAGGTGGAGGGGTATTACTGAGGGCCGGGTTGTGGTAGTGAGTGGAGGGATGTAGAGCACGCTGCCGCTGCCACGTAGGGATAAGTGTACAGAGGGAGGCACGTTAGAGAGAGGAGTTTGTTGAGTAGCGTTCTATCGTCGGACCAGTTTGCGAGGAGCGCCGTGAGGGGACCGGTGCGCAACATGGATATTTCCTCATCATCAAGGATGTGGTATGGTATGCTGTCACGCTGGCGCGTCAGCGTAGACTTCCAGCGTGAGTAACAAGCCAAGTCGAGCGTTGTCAGATTGGGAAACAAGGAGACTGCACGGGTAAAGGAGAGGGGCTGGAGACAGCGAGGTTGTCCCTGGTCCAGCGTTGCGCTGAGTGATCGTGCGTGTCGCTCAAGATTCTTTCCGCGCGGCCCATTGGATGATATTGCGTTGTACAAGGCAGTAAGTTAAAAGCCATTTGCTGGGAGCGGATAACGTCATGTCGAAATGGGAGCATCTGCGCAACTGGCGAGCAGCTTCTATTGACAAGAGAAGCGCTCAGTAATAATTGGTATCCTGGTGGCGGTCATGAGTGTATGAGTGTGATATTCCGTTTCGAGGACGACGAAAATGATCTCGACGGGGAAAGTGAGCGTGCGGCGGGGTACAACACGAGCGTATGATGATAGAAAAAGTGGAAAGGGACACTAGGCTAGAATGGGATGGATAACCGCAGGACTCCCTACGAGTATTTGCTGTACTGTGCAATATGCGTCAATTATGGGGATTTGACACCGATTTCGCAAATGCCATAGAACGCGAGTATGAGAGACTACGCTAGTTTCGGTTAGCACTACCCGGTACCTGTAGCACGCTGCCACAACCGAAGAGATTAGGAAAGGCGAAAGCAGCCGATGCGACACTCATGAATTCTGAGATTATACGCTCGCAGAGGCGAGATGTAGCAATCAACTTGAAGGCAGCAATCAAGACAGTTGGGCGGATGAGAGCCATTAAGGTGCCAGGCATACGCGACGAGCAGCACCATGCGCAACGCATAGACTCGGACTCACCAGGCACCACGATAAGTTAAAGTGCGATAAAAAGTGTGATGGGCATATGACCGATCATTAATTGGAGCCGATTATCCCCATATCGTACGGTATAACCAGCGTTCTCTCTCTGGGTGGTCGGCCCGGTCGAGTTTGCCAGACCCATCATGATGCGTATGATGCTTCGGTTTCAATTGAAATGACTACTGTAGGTACAATGCATGAGTACCCGCAGTATCGAGGCGGTTCAGCAAGGTATTCGGTGCGGGTGCAGACTGCGCAGTCACGGTGACAAAAAGAGACCGAAAAAGCTGTGTGAGACGATCGTGGGGCCGGAGTCGCTTGCAGTGAGGGTATATGCCATTGAAAGGTCTTCTACACAACTCTTTGACGGGAAAAAAAAAAGGAACGGGAGTCGACGAGGGATGATATCGACAGTCTTAGCCAATTCAAAGGTAGTCCAGGCAACGAGGGCGGAGAGACATGACAGATGTCCCTTAGTAAGCAATCGCTGCGCAACGAGGAAGCGTGCTCCACAGTTCTCCAGAGGCTGTGCCTCGTGACCTCATTATGCCCTCATGCCCGCCCCACCGAACTCGCGTCCGATATAAATTAACTGAGCAAGAGACTTGCCATGCCATCCCCTTTTTTCTTTCTTTCTTTCTCTCAACACTTTATTCGTTCCTACCTGAACCATCATGAAGTTCATGAAATTTTTTCCTCTTGTCTTTGTAACCGGGTTTGCTCTCGCCGCACCAGAAAATCTGGAGAGGCGGCAAGGTGCGTACTTCGTGGGTTCTGTGTCTACTCGAGCATAAGTTGATAAATGCTACGAAGTCCAATCAGAGGTTAATTCTGTTGTTTCTGACGGTGAGTCCTTATTATCCGATGCATTTCCTACATCGCAATCTAACTCGGTGAGGCAGCTGGGTCCATCCTCTCCGAGGCGACATCTGCTGCCAAGTCGTTGGCGTCGGAAGCAACATCACTCGGTGGCGAAGTTGCCACACGTGTCACATGTACGTCCTTCCGCTCGTTGACTCTGTGAGGCAGGTCATGTTGTTGACCGTATAATAGCGATCGGTGGCTCAGTTTTCACCGAAATAACATCGGCTGGTGGCGCAGCTATCACACTCGCTAGTAGTGGGGCAGGAGTTGTCACTACTTTTGCTGGGTCTGTCTACACCGTCGCAACCTCGGCCGCGGGTACTGCAGTGACGGGATCTGGGTATGCACCAACAGCAGTTCATTATTGCGATCAAAGCTGACGATCCCTTTGTTTTAGGAATGCGGCTGTGGCGAACGTTCGTCCGTTACATATTTCAGTGCCTGTGCTCGCTGCCCTCGTTACAACGGCTGGCGGTGTGTTATTTGGTGCTTGGGTGGCTGTTTAAGCGCGCGTCAGCAGCGACTGTTGATTTACATAATTATTTTCGGACACATTCATTGGTTACTGTGCATGTTGGTATCATAGCTCCCAGTATTCGTTCCAATCTAAATGTATGTTTGTTCGACATTTCTCTCAAAAAGCATGTGCTTTTAAAGCGGCCAGAAGAAGCTTGTCGGTATGTGGAATATCCATCTCGGGAATACTACAGCACACTGGAAAAATCGCTTCGCAGCGGTTCTGGACGTAATCATATAGCTCTACTCCTCATGAAGACGTCTGGTGGTGGGGAATCGCTTGGTCCCCTAGACATAATTTGGCTGAACTTACGTATGGAAGCAACGATGCCTCTCTCCCATCGTGAAATCACGAATTATGACATGAATGCACGAAGGCCGATAAGCATGCAGTACCCGCGTCTGACTCAGTGAGGTAAAACGCTCAGTCGCATTCTATGCCAGTGTTCGAGGATACTTTATTGAAACCACCTACTGTTTCAAGTTTCTACCGTTTTCCTTGAAGTTGCATCTACGCAGTATCCTCGGGCTGCCCCTGGGAAAAAGGGTAGCGGCCTATCTCCTCGTCTTCTCTCCCGGAACATGTCAAGCGACTTCTGACCTTCTGAAATTCTTGGGCGTTAGACTTGTGATCATAAAAGTCGACGCATCGCAAACTCCTTTCTCCTTCAAGTGCCACCGTGCCAGTAATTCCCCTCTCCACACTGGCCATGTCCATCCTCGCTCGATCTGACGTGTTTCCTCTTGGCATCTTAACGATTTTGTTTAGCTGGACCCTATTCGTATGGTATTCAGGCAAGAAACGTTTTCCGTACCCTCCCGGACCCAAGCGTCTCCCAATCGTAGGCAATCTATTCAGCATGCCGTCCACTCAGGAATGGGTCACGTACAGGAAGTGGTCGGATCAGTTTAGTATGACTTTGTGGTGCAAGCACCGTCTAGTCCACTGGCACATGTGTCTCAACTTGAACTGCATCTCTGTCAGGTTCTGACATCATACATACCGATGTGATGGGGTCACATGTATTTATCCTCAATTCAATCAAAGCTGCGCACGAACTACTCGACAAGCGCTCCACGATCTATTCAGATAGGTATGGCTTGAACTCCCGTTTCGTGATAGGGCTGCTCGTCTTTACCGTATGCTGACTCAACACGCTCTTTAGACCTCTTATGACCGCATTGCGGGATTTGTATGTCTATGAACGTCTTCATTGCTGGTGTTCTGACACGTCCACCAAGACTCCACATGGACTTCAACATTGGCTTTCTACCATATGGGCCTACTTGGCGTCACTTGCGCCGTGAATTCCACATCAACTTTCTTCCCACCGAACTGGAGGCATTCAGACCCTTTGAGCAACGGGCGGTACACCGCCTCCTTCGAAATTTGCTAGCTTCCCCGAATAAGTTTTCAAAGCATCTCAGGCAGTGAGTGGCCCACTGCCATTATGCATTGAGGTTTATAAGGTTGACCGCCGGAGATAGTATGGCTGGACAAATCATCCTGTCGGTCGCTTATGGGATTGATGTGCGTCCTGAAGGAGATCCTCATGTAGAGAACGTGGAAAACGTTTTACGTGCTTTGCAACTCGGGTCGACTCATGAAGCTACGATTTTCGACACGATCACTTGGTGTAATACTTTACCGTTATCTTCCCTTATCTAATGAACGAGATATTAACTGGTGCATCGCGCAGTACTCCGTATGCCGAGTTGGTTTCCGGGAGCAGGCTTTAAACGGTGTGCGCGCAAGTGGTGTCCCATCGTCGACAATGCTATACAAGCGGCATTCGACAAGGTGCAGGGCGAACTTGTAAGTTCTCCAGGTGTCTCGCGGCTCATTTCGGGCCGCGTACTGAATGAATGTATGGTTCACTAACTCCGCTAAGGCTTCCGGAAAGGCGGCTCCATCGGTTGCTGCGAATATGATATCAAAACTTGATGAGCACTCGACCGAGCTTGACGTTTTTGCCGCCAAGGGTGTCCCAGGGTCGATGTACATTGCCGGCACCGACACCGTGAGTGAAGTGCTTCAGGGCGAGGTCCACATAGTTTTTAAAGCTCTCTCATAGACTGTCGCTGCCCTGGAGACATTCATCCTAGCAATGACGTTGTATCCTGAAGTCCAGCGCAAAGCGCAAGCCGAGATCGATCGCGTAGTTGGAAATTCACGTCTTCCGGATTACTCTGATCAAGATGAGCTTCCATACGTCGACGCGTTGCTTAAGGAGGTTTTACGCTGGCACCCTGTTACCCCGCTCAGTATGTCTCTTGTCTCCATGCGCCTGTAACGTCAACTGAACAAGATTGCACAGGCCTTTCGCACCGGGTCACGAAGAGCGATGTCTATGAAGGCTATTACATTCCTGCAGGTTCGATATTAATACCAAATGTCTGGTATGACCCCTTCCCCCTCATATGCATCATATGACTCGTCGTGTCAGCTGATGTTTCTCAGGGGAATGCTACACGATCCTAACATCTTCACCGAGCCCGATCTGTTTAACCCAGAACGTTGGTTCTCTCCGTCAGTGCCTGCCTACCCAATCCAGGCGTTCGGATTCGGGGCGCGGCTGTGTCCCGGTCGTTTCTTCGCCCGCAGGAGCATGTGGGCGGCTATCGCTGGAATATTGGCTGCGTTCGAGATTGTGCCTACGGAGGATGGTCCTCCAGAGAAAATATATCTCTCTGGGATGATATCGTGCGTAGGTTTAATCATAGAATCGCGGAATAGACCAAGGGCTAATTAAAACGGTTCGCGATTTGGTGCTGGTAGCTACGCAAAGCCGTTCCGGTGCTATATCCGTCCACGCTCTGAGGCAGTAGTTTCGTTAGTACGCAACACCGAATGTGAGGAATGAGGTGATGGCTCGACTTGGCTAGAGTTTGTAGGACGATGTTTTGCGTAGGCTTGGCCGAGTGTTCAGGTGATTGCACGTGACTTGTTGGGCATGTGACAAAAGCTATCCCACGCCACAACGATTTCGCACCACAACGCGTCCGGACGCCCTACTTTACTTCCTTTCATCGCAATTAAACTTTTCTTATTCTATCATGTCTTGCAGCCTTCGTACAAAGGCAGAATGGTTCAGGGAAGGGCACACTAATAGCAGAGTCTCTGCATCTGGAGCGCGAGATGAAGAAAAAAAAAAAGGTACGTACGATAGTCGTATTGAACGTAACTGGTGAGGACGTTTGTTCAGTACGTGTTTGTTCCTAGACCTTGAGCGCTTGCGCTTGAGCGTCAATGTTATCTCCGATGGAAGACGAGATCCATACGTGTCGATGTGTCCTTTCGGGTTGTCCGGCCTCCGCCTCGGGGCAACCTAACCGAAGCGCAGCGACAGCGCCACAGTGCATCTACTTACAGTACAGGAGCTCTCCTCACACCACTGATCGCGGGCGCCCTCTCTCACGATTACGGCATGGTATAACTAGGGACCAAGAGTTGTCCCTGTATATAACATCAGGATCGTGTATCATCACTTCATTGTCCACGACAATCTCTTGAGCAATGGCTCGTTGCAACCGTGACGCGGGATGTAATGGGGGGACATTGGCGCATGTGATTCGCTACTTGGTCACTTCTTCTCTCCCAATGTTTACTCGTGTACTCGGTTTATAGCGCCTATGTTGTGCTCTCTAATAAGTTCAATACCCCTTCCCTGGCAATGTCTGTTGAAGACTGATATAGTCATGGCCATTACTCGATTCACTCAAGTTCGTAACGCTCCTTTCGCTTTGTCTTTCATTTTCTTCTGATCATGTTCACAGTTCTACAAACATGAGTCGAGCGGCCAGTACGCACTTTGCAGAGCTTGAGGAATCCACATGGATTTTGAACACGATGAACTGTTTCGTCGAAGGCTGCAGACACCGGCACAAAATTGACGTGCAATTTGAATTAATATGCATGCGTTCATTATCATAGTTTCTTGTGATTACATTCGGCAAAGCTCGTGAATTATGTGATAAGTAGAATATGCAGATTCACAGTAAAATAAGAAAGCAAAGAATGTAAGGTATCGTCCACGGAAATCGGCTTCCTTGACACATTCTATATGTAAAGCCAAATCTCCGAGTCCAAAATTGCGCTTCGCATTGCCTGAACTTTGTACTACCACCGGCCTCAGGGTTAGACTGTCTCACGTCGACGTCGTACAGCCTGAGGATTCTTATGTTAGCCGCGGTCAAGAGTATCAGCTTACGTTGCCACTCACGGTCGGAGATGATGAGACGGAAGAGATGAGGGTCGACGTGACGACTGCGGAGGAGAGTGGTATAGTGACGTTCATTTTGCCGCGCTCGGGACTTCAAAGAACATGCCCGCGATGGGCTGGGGGAGATGACTGGACGATATGTACTCTGTAAATTGGAAATCAATATCTACGCCAAGGTCGGGACTGCTCTGGTTCGCGGGAGGCGAGAACGAGGAAGGTTGGGGGAATAACAAGATAACATAGCGATGCACTCCGGTGCCCACGGGCGGTGCAGGTGAAACGTAATTTGTGACGACCAACCCGCCATCAGTTGACACATTTAACGAGGGGCAGGCCGAAGAACTGGTTTTCAAAGTAGCGGAATTGGCGAGCCAGTGAAGGACCACTCCGTTCGAGTCGTTCGTGCCGATAGCGGCGGCATCGACCATCATGAGGGTAAAATTCCCGGTGGTAGGGACGCTGGAATTCGCGGGGGTGATTGTGACATTTGGCGCCGTGGCCACCTGCTGCATCGAAAGGTTTTGACCTGGTGAGATGAGGCCAACACCAGGGAAGGCAACATTCATGGTGGCAGAGGGATTGAAGGAAGACAGAAGGTCGGGGACGACGTTGGAAGTCTTGAAATCGGCTTCAATGGGGGCGGGCGGGGAGCAGGGGGCGGCGGACGAGAATAGAACCATTCCGCTGAGGAGTGCGAGAGAGGTGAATATCATGTTGTCACGTGAAAATAGCGCAGTAGAGAAAAGTAGAGTAGTAGAGAGAAGACGAGACTGGTGAGGACAAGCAAGCTGAGCATCGCGATAGCTCATTTTATAGCACAGTGGGTACGAATAGGGGGCAAGTCAAGTTTTGGGTGACAATGACGGTGTTCGACCACTTGAGACCAGCTGAAACGACCGAGATGGCCCATGGGCGTGCCATGAGTATGGTGCCGTGTTGGCTCAGTCATCATATCTCCTCGCATGTGTAAGCGTTATACAGTAAGTTACACTGCGGACATTTTACAATGTAATCCAGTTCAGTTGCAAAAATCTGACCAATCTCTCAAAATAGCCGACTGCTGAATTGGATTACATTGTAAAATGTCCACAGTGATATATATAACTCAGTCATTGATGAGCGCCAGCATAGCATGGCGCTCAAAAGTCTTGGCGTCGATATGACACGATCGTGAGCCATTTGTATTATGGCACAGCCGCACAGGTACCAATGTGTACATCCAGATGGGCAAAACGCACAGCGGCCAGGATGTTGGAGTCGGAGGCCTGGGAGTCGTTTGTTGATGTTATTTTCGCGGCGCGAAAGCAGGCCCCCTGTCCTTCCTTATAGTCAACGAAAAAAAGGTCGTGTGGGTCAACAGTGGAACACTTTCATTTGTTTGCAGGGGATTCCGGGCCGCTGACGCAAGTCCGGGTTAGCTTGGACACAGGGCGTAAGAATCTGCACATGTCTGCGCAAGTATCGGGAGTGGGAACCGCTGGAGCGATGCAGTGCCGATGCTGATGCTATGGTTCTGAGGACCATTCTGGTTCGGGATGGTGGACTGTCGTAATAATGTTCTTGTTGCTACTCTGGTCTTGGACACCTCCGAGTTGAGAGACGTTAAGGACATCGAGTTAATAATCTCGTTATTGAAGTTTGTTGAAGGATCTTGACTGGTACTGCTGGGGCTGCGGCCAAGGTAGACACTGCGCAGTCGCCCTGAGCGCAAGGGAGAGGGAGGCAAACAGGGGACAATAACGAAGAGACAGTGACGAGAGCGACATGGAGGGCTGTTCCACGGAGTCGAAACGGAAGGGAACAGACACGCAAGTACACAGAGAGAGTAAAAGAAAGCAAAATTCCGATTATAATGCGACGCTCTGCTCAACTAGAACAGCGACTTTAAATACACGCAAGTAACTACAAGCGAGGATCCAGAGTCATGCCAGTGGGGGAGCGTCAAATATACCGGATGAGAAAGGAGTGTGCTGTGCAGGAAGTATAGCTGAGGAAGAACGGAGGGAGAAATAGTTAGCATAAAAGAAAGATAAACCGGGCGAGGGAGATGGAGAAAACAGATGAGGAGTGAGGGAGGAGGTAAGGGAGGGTGAGAAGGTGGGGAAGGTAGAATTCGTTTGCGCGCTGGTGGTCGAACCTGAGAGGAGGCGATGCGTGTGGCCCGGATGTTTACAAAGATTGAGCACATGTGACAAAGCTATCCCACGTCAGTTGGCTGGGAAACCGCAGCACACCACCGTGAAACCAGTACTAGTGTGAAACCCTACTTCCTTTCATAGCAATACTAAGCTTTTCTCATCTTTCATGTCTTGCAGCGGTGCAGGGAAGGGCGCACTAATAGCAGAGTCTCTGCATCTGGAGCGCGAGATGAAAAAAAAGTCGTATTGAACGCAACGGGTGAGGACGCTGTTCCTTTTTATTAGGGCCCGTTCGGTACAGTACAGTAGCTCGCTGCCAAATCGCATCCAAATTTAGCAAAACCGACATTTTGCGATTTTGGCGGGCTGCCGGTTTTGAAACCGGAGCTACCGATCGCGAACGGGCTAAGTAACTTACAGTAATTAGGCCATGAGCGCATGAGCGCCTGAGCGTCAGACTGTCAGTGTTATCCCCGATGGAAGACGAGACGTGGGTCTGGCTCTCTCACCTGCTGTCGGCCTGCAGCTAGCCTCCTCCGTCTTAGTGATCGCTGCGTGCGGGACCCCACCCGAGCCCCTTCTCAACTATCCATACACTTGATGCGCGGAGATGTGATGTGGCAGTGCTCGCGAGTCTATCATAAGTTAGGCGAGGAACAAACCGAGGAGGATTGTCTTTTCGATATATGATAGGAGGTTCGATGGAGGTTCGATCAGATTACCAACGTACTGATTGCGGTAATGATGGGAGTGAATGCCTCATGCCTAGACTTGTGTTCGAGCTCGAACGACTGGGACATCCTTTTCAAGTACCCAAAATCATAGATTCCTAAATACAGACAAAGGTAATAGTACAGACAAACAAGGTTGTGTGTGGCCATAGAACGTGGTCTGACTGCGTATCGTACGGCAAAAGAAGTCTCTATCGTGAATGACATATTGATTGTAGTGCCCAAGCCCACCGCTTCTCTTCACTCCGAAATCCCTGTAATGTTTGGATTCGTTCAAACGTAGGGCGAACATTTCTCTTAGAAAAACCGTAAGGCAGAACGCGAGAGCGACCATTCTCAAAATGACCTATCAGTTCCGTGATGGTCAGCACTGTGCCCTCCACGTCGTCCGCCGTGACCTCTCTGTTGGCTTCCAGGACATCCCCATCCTGTGCAAAAGCTCGGGAGAAGAAGTTCGTGGCGCGGAGGAATGCCTCTTTATCCTTGTTAAAGAAGGTCATGACGTCCCGTTTTAGGACGGTATGGGGACGAAGTCGCGGTAGTAGTCGATAAAGGACTGTATCCCAATGGCAGATCGGCGAGACCACCAGCATGGCGGCTATGTCGTGGAGAATATCCAATATAGTGACTTCGGATCCCCAAGTGTCACCATTTGTGATACCTGGGCCGATTACGCCCTCAGGGTCGACATGAGGTGAGAATATCGGAGTTGAGAAATGAAGTTTTGGTGGGGTGGACGGGAAATCGCTTGGGAGTGTTATTGTGCCACAATGTGTGCCCGGATACCACAATGACTGGGGTGATGATATTGACCAGGAAAATTGATGATCGTGATCACTGACTTGCACACAGATGGTTGTTGTCCCCGATTGGTCGGCAGGAAAGGATGCCAAGTAAGAACCCCCAAGCCAACGAGCGCCCTCACATTCACCCACGCAGTGCCACTTGGTATGGGGCCGAACGCCCCCTCTCAAATTATGGAGTTCTTGAAAGAGTGTGTCTGCCCGATTGTTCTTGGGACGGGTAGTCGTCGGCCACATACGACCTCCGTCACGAATTGATCCTGCCGGTATAGTCAGAAAAAATTCCTATGACGCTACCAAAATGACACACACCGATTGGGTTCTGTTGCGCCAGAGGGGGAGGAAACTTCACAAGTGATTCGGGGTTATGTAAGCCAACGTTCGAACTATACACATCGGTTGACTTCGGTTGAAGAAGTGAAAATATCGCATAGAGAATTCGTGTGAAGAGAACGCCGTTTGTGGAGTCAGGCTTCGATATCTCGGAGTGATTGCACCTCGGGATATCATACACCGTCTCTTTTTGACAGTTTGTGACCGCGTTTTCCTGGGGGACAATCTACCAATCAAAATTTGTGAGAAGGCACTAAAGGGAGATTGAACAGCAGATTACCATGAAGCCATGGGTCCCTGTCGTCTCGCGAAATGAGAATAGAGGGCGCAACCCCCAAAGATTGTTGAACTGCTCTGCTATCTGGGCAAGAGTTGAGGAATTTGCCTGTAGAAGAGGGAGAAGTTGTGACGATCCCGGAATATGCCTAGAGATTGAGGTTGCTGCGGTGGCTAAGGGAGAGCCGCGATGGGGAGTTCCTAAGAAAACGATCCCGACAGTATTACGGAAAATGCAATTCCATCTACTTTCAGTCGAAGAGGCGAGGATCATAGCCTACACCGTTTTCATTAGATGCATCAGAGAAACTGGCACAATAGACATACCTTTTTCACCAGAATTCCACCCAAACTATGTGCCACAAAAACTATGGGTTTCTCGATGGTAGCATGACTTTGATCGTGCTGCAAATTTAGTTTGATATCAGTATAAGTATAGAGACTGCAATAGGAAAAAAATATATGCACCGAGAGGTGACTTGACATCTCCATGAGGAACTGGGTTGCATAGAGGTGGAAGACATCCTGTGAGCCCAAAACCGTGTGCGCATTATATCCGTATGTCCACACGCGAACTTGGGGAAGGCGTCCTCCGAGCCATTCTAACCAGAATTTCCCGGATTTAGTTTCCCATGTACGGCAACGATGGCCCCTTAGCCCATGAACAAATATCACATCTGCAGAGTGTATCAGGGGATTGTGGATGAGAGCAAGTCCATTGTCGCCCTGATGCATAGCTGAACAACGATGTTTGAGAATGGTCGCAACAAGGTTATGTGGAGTACCTGGTACTTATAATGAGATTGATGAGCGAGCCAGATGGCAGTGACGGAAGGCAAGGTGATGAGAGCAAGGCCAAGGCGTGTACTTAGCGTGTAAAGGCTTCGGCGCTTTAGCAGGCACGGTGATTGAGGCGATTAGACGGTGCGCTTGCACACCACAGCCAGACAAACCTACTTCGGAATTCAAGCTTCAAGACCAATCCTTTCCGGCCCTCTGTCTCGGCCGTACAGACCGCTCGGGCATTCTGGTTCAAAATCTATCCGGTCCTGGCGGGGTGTCCGCAACATTTTCCGACAGGACCATAGCAGGTCGCTAGACACAACCATGTGAACTATACTTTCTTCGTCTTCCGCAGGGACAATGCCGCTGTGTGCCCATTGAGAGGCGCGGGGGTCAGGTGGATTGGAGGAATGATCGAGCCGATCAATAGTTGAGTGGGGCTTTTCGGCTTGTGTTGAAGAAGCAATAGGGGGGTGTGTTGTGGAGCGGCAGCACTGAGGCCAGACGCACCCATCCGCAGCAGGTACGGGTGCAGGGTGGAGAGAACGATCAAAGAATACGGCATTGATGGGGCGAGGTCTGTCACAGGTAAAGATAGCGATCACATTCGTGGGAAGTCAGCGAGCTATATCCGCTCCCTCAGCTTATTCAACTCGATAAGTGAAAGTGCTGGCAACTCTTCACAGAAGCTACAAGTTCCGGGATCCAAATATCGCTAGCCAATATTTAGCTCTCTGGAGGGTGCGGCCCTACAACGAGCGCCTGTTACATATTCAAAATAAAGGTCCGGCTTTGTAGTGGGCAAGTGCAGCATGTAACCCACCACCTGAGAGGAGGTGGACGACTCAGAGTGGAGTCGTACGTTGGGACATGCTGGGTGTGAAGCAAAACCCTAGCGGAGACTGAAACCGAAATGAGCCCGTCCGGCCCGGCGGCGGGGCCAGTGTTTTACGCCCTTACCCCTCTTGTCACCCCTACAGTACTGTAGTAAGTTAATCGGAACGTTTCCTCCCCGCATATGTCCTCGTGTGGAATGTATTACGGGGCTGAATGGGAGGCAGTAGTGCATGTGTTAGGTCTTGCTTGTGCGCACACCTTGAGTCCCTCAGTCCCTGTCAAGTTCAAACAGGACATAAGGACTTCCAGTCCTTATTTTGCCAGGGCGGGCGTAATGCAGCATGAACCTAGCTCCGTTCACGAGGACCATTCCAGGCTTTCGAAAAACCATACCTTTTCAAGTTCACCCCAAGGCCGTCACCTTCATCCATAATTATATCACATCCTTCCTTTTTGTTGTAAAAATCTCATTGCCCCTAATTGCAATAGGGCAATAACCGACAACTAGATAAGCATTTCTACATCAAGCGTAATCAAAGGTATCTCATGGACATAAGACTGCCCAATAATCTGGTTGAACTACTGCGATTTAGTAGGGGAATCCAGCATAAGTCTGGGGGAAACACGATGACTCACATAAGAGAGCACGAAATTTCTCAAGACACTGCCGGTGGCACCACGACGGTTCTGCCACACCTAATAACTGGTCGGGATGTCCAAATTCAATCCGTCACCGCCTCTGTCGTAAACAGCAGGTTACGAAGAGTCAAGTCTTTGTCAAGAATTCGCTGATTTTAGTGAGGACGTACACTATGCTTTGAAGATATGGAGAAGAGCTTTCGGGGTAGGAATTGAATAACAGAGTCAACAAGAGAGTAAAAACATATACGAACAGATTAACATCCGAATAGCCGTCGGTCGACTCATGAAATTTAAGTAATGAATCGACATTAAGAGTATCGGATTGTTCGGCTAGGTCATCAGATCAGTTAAGCTCGTCATACTGTGTGGCGGGTAGAAAGATGAAGCAGATCGCACGCAGTCCAAATTGCGGATTGGGTATCGGAGTTGCAAGAGCGGTGAGCGCAAGCTGCGCAACAAAGAAAAGAACAACAGCGGCTTTCATGACTAGTTAGGTTGCAGCGTTCGCAATATCTGGGAAGGAAGGAAAAGTGGGAGAGCGATGCCGGGAAAGAGAGTGTTGTACCGCGATTTTATACGCGAAGCTAATGGATCGTCACTGAAATCAACCATACTGTGATATAAAGTGCAGCGCCGAAAACAAGCCCTATCATTCCATAAGAGGAATAATTGATCAACGTCAACTTGAGTTGTGTCACGATACTGTGCTGATTTCGCTTCTAGTGGCCTTTGAAATAAGTTATTATGACGCTCTGCTGGTGTAGAGCCATACAATTTCATGAAGCCCACGTCGTGCTTCCTCTCTCTTAAGTTGCCCACGCTATTTCCCAGCACGTGCCTGTGAATTTAATTCTGGCTGACAGCACTGACATACTGTGGTACCAGTACCACCCATCGGGCATGGTCGTGAGAATAGAACCACCGTATGTCTCTCGTTTGTAGAAGAACGATGGAAGCGTCAGGGCTGTGATGCATGTCGTAGGGCTATTCTCCTGTCTTGGAAGCGCATGTCAGCTAGCTTCCTGTGCGAGGTAACTTGGAATCGATTGTGGTTCTCATGCAGCAGAGTTATGCTAAGGAAAGTTTCTAATGCATTCATGATACTGTACACCTTCCATTCTGCCAACCTACTGTTACACCAAGCAGCGTGCCTCGCCTTTATTTCGCGTCGAATATGATACTGTACTCGAGCTGCGAGCACAGTAGGCTACGCACAACTTGAAGTCTCGACGGAAGCACGAGTATAGTATACAGTATGCTGGAAGTGTGACGAGCGCTATGAATGGAGGCACGGCCAGACAGCATACCAGACATTTGTAGCAGCAGCGTGTCATGAAAAACCTCCGCAAGCTGAACATTATCGGCCATAGTAGCTAGAGGTGTTTGATGCGATAGTACAGGTGTGTCAGCTCATTCAAGATAGGGTTCCAGATGGGGGGGCGTACTAGTAGAGAGATGGCGGATGAGGGCTTCGTGCAGAATTAATCGATGACCTATACCCCATTGCCATACCCGTCACTCTACTAGCTGAACTCTGCTCGACGTTTGCCATCTGTTCTGTCAGCAGTCCGTGCGTATATACACATTTGGTCTACTCCCTTGGGATAGGCCAGGATAGTAATGACAAGAGGACAACACTTTCCAGGATGAACTTGGATTAGTTTGAACCATCGCGTTCCATCAGTGTCAGAGGTTCTGATGGCGGTGTTTTTCCCATGCCACAATACAGTACTGGAGGAGAGGCCACACTTAAAAAACAATGCCGAGATAACGATTCTATGTTGGTGTTCCCGAGACCATTTTTGACCATTCGTGGTTCGGTGGCACTGGCAGGTACGTAGCACTGTTCCGATGTTACATCCGCCCACGCTTTGAAGCGGCAGCTCGTTCATTTGTTACGCAACACTGAAAGTGAACAATACAGTGAGGTTGTGGCCCATCATGGCTAGAGTTTGTGGTGATACATACTTCGCATAGGCTAGACTCAACGATATCCGATTGAGGACCATGTTTTGTCGCTTTCAGTTCTAATAGAAGCAAGACTCGGCGGAACAAAGGCTCAGCTCGTTTTGATATCCGCGCGCATACAGTCAGAAAGTGGGATTCAGGGAAAATTGGTGCTGGGTAAGGCACGCAGGAGTTCCGTCCGAGTCTCCTGTATTTGTTTACGAGCCTATGGCCCGTTTATGTGGCAAAGTGAAGATAACTGAGATCGTTTGGGACGAGAAGTGGGCGAGCCGGTCTGGTCACCGGCGGACTCATTGTGTGACTCAGAGAAGTGACAATGACTGCTGCACGCACTTCACCGTCAGGTAGCCAGCGAGTCAACGGTGTAGCACACCTCCCAACGAAGTGTCAGTGGTTCGACCACACTGACACTTTGTCGGCGCGTGACAAAGCTACTAGTATCCGCCACTGGCAAATCGCATCAGAGCGCAAAGTTCTGGGTCCACAATGGGGATGAACCACAACTGGACTAGCTAGATGAGGCGACCTATTTGAAGGCGACAGTGATGTTCGGATCCAAGACAATCCAAGTTCAGAACCCACTCCCCACTTCCTCTCAACCGTGAACAACCTTTCCCATTCTAAAATGTCCTACAGCCGTCGACCAAAGGCAGAAGGTCGTAGGGAAAGGCCCACCAACACCAGTATCGCCGCATCCGGCGGAGCGCGAGACGTGGAAAGCAACGAGGTCATGTCGAACGAAACAGGTGAGGGCGTTCATCCTTCTTTGACCTCGAGCTATGCCTAAATCTTGTTCGCGTAAACCCTGTTCGCGGTGGCCAGATACTACAGTAATTGATCAAAGAAGTGCCAGAACAGGAACAACCGACTCGGAGATGTTCATCGCCGAGGCCGTTAACGAAGATTGTGACTCGGACGCGAGCACGATCACAAATCCCCGTATGCAGGGCGGCAGTGGAGTATCCGAGAAGGGACTACCAGGAGGCGGAGTCGCGTCCCTTATTGAAAGGAATCTAGACAACGTGGCATCGACCTTGGAGTGGCGAGGGAGGGTCCCGCACTCACAAGAGGCCACCCGAGCTACTAGTTCCCGCCGGCAGCATACGGCTAAGGAGCGCTCGCGTGCATTATCGGAGATCGAAATTGAGCGAATACGACAACATTATCAGAAACAGGAGAGGATTCTGAAGGGCGAGATCGTGAAGCACGAGCAGAGGTATGAGTGGGCGATCAAGCAGTTGGAAGAGGAGGAGAAAGATAAGGAGGATTATTCCGTCGCTGAATGGTGGGAGGTTCAATCGGATTACCAGCCCACGGAGTGCGGCAACGATGGGAGCAGATAACAGTCAGATAACTTAGGCTCCGTTCGGCAACCAAACCTCGGTTGAGGTTTGAGCTTGAGCTTGAGCTTTGTAAGCGTAAATAGCTGATGTAATCGTACACGACACTCTTGTCACATGGTCTGGATAGCCCAGGTTGAGGCACTAGAATATGAAGTGCTATCCAGGTTGGTTGGATCCACGGCTAGGTAGCTCAGTGGTTAGAGCACCTGGTATATATCCGGGGGGATCTGGGGGGGCCTGGGTTCGAATCCCCCTCTGGTCACTTTTCTGTCACATAATGGTCGGTTACGAGATGGTCATGGTACGATTACATCAGCTATTTACGCTTACAAAGCTCAACCTCAACCTCAAACCTCAACCGAGGTTTGGTTGCCGAACGGAGCCTTACTGTGTATCGTAACGTAAGCAGTGCTGTATTCTAAGGGGTTATCAACCCCCGAAGTTCTGAGGCCTAAAAAAATCGGGTGTTAATAACCCCTTAGAATACAACAATCAACGTTACAATCTAGCCAGTACAGTAGATCCACGCACATGCTCCAAGCGTTACAGTATCCCCGAGAATATCCTCGCATCTGATTACCTGATCAGCCTTGTGTAGCTTGCCCTATCTCCATCGTTTTACCCATATCCGAGTCCATGACTAGCCCGCTCACTCCGACAGAACTTCAAGAGATCCTCGGATTCACGACCGACCTCGCGCGTAAAGCGGGAGCGCTCATACTTGAAGGCTCTCATGCGATCCAACGTGCGTCGGGCCCGGGAAGCGTCGGCGAGAAGAAAAACGCGGTCGACCTTGTAACGGAGTACGACGTTAAAGTAGAGGAGCTCGTCCGGAATGATATCGCGCGCGCATATCCGCGTTTTCACTTGTAAGCGGATTCGTTCTGCTCCTTCCGTTGCTATCCAGGGGGTGCTGAACTCGTGTCTTCTTTTTTTTTTTTCTTCTCCTAACCTCTTGTTGTATAGCGTCGGCGAAGAATCGTACTCTTCTGGGACCCGCCCACCCCTCACGGATTCGCCGACCTTTTTCGTCGATCCCATCGGTACGTTCATTCAAGTTCCCCGCTTCTCATGCAGGACCCATGCAACCCTATCTTATCTTACTTTTTTCCCAATACGCTTGATAATAAAAATAATCGCCCTTTTTTTTTCTCATCCCCCCCGCGGAATCGGGACGCACTGGCAGATGGTACAACCAACTTCGTGCACGGCCACCCCTATGCGTGCATCTCCATCGGCCTAGTCGACCAGCGCATCCCAGTCTTAGGGGTGATCTACAACCCCTTCCTCGAGCAACTCTACAGAGGCGTGCGCGGCGCAGGCTCCTTCCTACACACCCACACGCCCGTACTCGTCACCGGCACCGACACCGAACTTGGAGCTCCACAGCGCCTTCCGCTCGCACCAGCAAGCGCCCGGCCGTTGCCCTCGCTGGCGGGTACGCTCATCGCGGTCGAGTGGGGCTCTGACCGCACACAAGAAGCAATACGTCGTAAAGCGGACAGTTTTTCGCGTCTTGCTGCTGCGCCGCCTAATGGCGTCATGGCTCACTCTCTGCGCTCTGTCGGGAGCGCCGCGCTGAACATTGCGCTTGTTGCACAGGGCGCGTTGGACATGTATTGGTCTGTCTCCTTCCATCCCCCATTCTCCTTTTTTTCTCATTCCGCTGACTGACTTTTTTTGTTGGTGTTGGTCGCGGGCTTCCCTTAATGCTATTGTAGGGAAATCGGATGCTGGTGTGTCTTTCTTTTATGTCATCAGCGCAGGTGAACGATTATGGTGACGACGACAACAATGACGGGGTTGCAAATCACAAGGCCGTGGGATGTTTGTGTGCGTCATTATCTTTTCCGGTTATATCCACACGCAGCTCATAGTGAAGTTTTTGGGGGATATAGGCAGGCATCGTGATTGCACAAGAAGCAGGAGGCTTCGTCACGGGTTCCAAAGACACACCGCATGACGGTGTTGTGACGGAATCAATTCTCACTGGCCGACGCTACCTCATCATCCGCGGTGTGGCGGGAATATCGGTACGTAGGGGTCCCTTCAAAGTTTACCGAGACTCGACGCACAACTTATTTATTATCATTCACCCAGGGGGAGAGCAGTCTAGACGCACAGAGGCGCATTGCACGGGAATTCTACGATACAGTCGAGGATATCCCCCTCGATGAATAAAAAAAACTGGTAGAAAGGAAGTGTCACATTGTTGCAAATCACTAGTGTTGGGATGGTGGTAAAGTGTGGTGCGTAGTGCTTGTAAATACACATCATTATCCAAAAGTCGGTGATGGAAGCTGTAGAGTATCTTGTATGCTATAACTCTTACCCAAATGACAGTTGGTATACGTATGTACATGCATACATACATCAGTGAGTGATATAAACCAAGGGAATGGGCCGGGGTAGGGTAAAAGGGGAGTGAGCCAACCGTCTGCACAAGAGCTAGATTTTTCGTTGGAGGGGAAGGGGTGTGTCAGTCGACCAGCAACCCTACGGTAGCACGCTAGTTAGCGCAGCGCTCGCGCCCATGGCAGCACCAGTACCAGCACCCGAACCACCCGAACCATTCGAACCAAAAATTGAGTTCGGCATACGAATCTTCTGTGGTGTTTTGTGACTACTACCACTCTCCTCTTTCTTCCCAATGCCCAAATGATGGTGTTGGTCGTGCTGGTGATGAGAATGGCGATGAGGATCTCGATCTTTATCTCGCCCCCCTCCTCCGAGTCCGAGTCCAAGTCCAAACAAAGGCGCAGTGAGACTCAATTTGCGCGCAGCGCGCCTGAGTCCTGCCGCCGCAGAGTTGGAGGAGGACGATGTAGAAGACGAGGGAGCCGGAGCCGGGGTGTCACTAGCAGACTGTGACGGAAAGTTCATGCCGCCGCTCGATTCCGGTGCAGATGGGGATGGTACTGTTGTAGCTGCTGCTGCTGCTACTTCTTGTCGTTGGCCTTGATGTTGTTGATGCGGACTCGTGCTCCGCTCGCGCGGCGAACTGCTGCCACTGCTGCCGCTGCCGCTTCCATGCGCCGGGTGTCGGCGTCCGCGCCAACGTCCCGCGAAAAACCTGAGACCCGCGGGCGCACGTAAGCGTCGGTGCCCATGCCCATGCTTGTGCTCGTGTGGGTCACGTTCGGGTTCGTGGTCATCGCTAACGACATCATCGTTATCATCATCCTCCCCCTCATCGGCATCGTCTACCATCGATGTAGGCTCACCAGTATGATGACGAAGTAGTACCGCCGACGTGGCGCTACCGCTTGATTCACCCGGCGGTGACGCAGGTGAGATACGCCATGCAGGGAGAGGGGACGAGCTGTCCACCTCTGCTTCTTCACCTGAGGCGGGGAGCGGTGGTGGAGATCGAAGCTCGTCATCGTCGGTGTTGCTCACTAGCAGTGGTGGAGGCTGGTGTTGTGCTAGAGCGTGTAGTGTTCGGGTTGCAGGTGGAGAGCTTGAAGTAGAGGATGGGGTTGAAGGTTCCCAATCGGTCTGCCCGATCTGCGGGGTCGCCGGAACTGTCGGGAGTTGTCCTGGTGGTTCTACATGATGGTGATGGTGGTGATGATGGTGGTGGTGGTGGTGGGCGTGATGGTGATGGTGAGGATGGGGGTGGGGATGGGGATGAGGTGGAGGGTGTGATGACGAGCTAGATGCCAAAGAAACACCCGCGGGAGGCGCGGTCACGGTTGCTTCTGCTTCACCGAGCGTCGTGCTACTGTTGGTGCCAGAGCCAGACAGCCGCTTGACATGATAGCCAACGCGTGCGCTACTACGACGCCATAGCGAGCTAGCGCCCGACACGGACGACGCAGCATCAGACTGTGATGGTGCCGCAGCTAGCGCCGCAGCGGACGTCGTAGCATGCCCAGGAGCTGTCGATCCCATGTCTTTATCTTTGCTCCCCTTGGGTTCTTTCTCCTTGTCCTTGTCCTTTTCCTTCTCCCTCTCCTTTTCCCGCTCTTCCTTCGTAGGTTTGGCAGTCCGCCGTTTGAACCATAGACTTGGCCTGCGATCAAACTCTTTCGACGACCGTTCTTCATCCCTCTCCTTCTCTCCGCCTTTATCCTTATCCTTGTCTTTATCATGCTCCTTCGTATCCTTGCCGTTGAGGTACTGCAGAGGAACAGGTGGGACAGGGGGTGGTGCATCCTCGGCTGCACTTTGCGTAGAAACGATTCCATCTGACGTCGAGGGTCGGGTCTTTGAGCTACTCGGTAAACTGCGAAATGTATTAAACAACCCTCCATGCGCACGACCTGAAGTTGCAGTTAGGGTATTCGAGGAATCCGGAGCCGGAATGCGAATTGACGGAAGAGACTTTTTCCTAGACGAGAGCGTTGCGGAAGCTACAAGCGGCATTGTGGCAAGGGAAGGGGAAGATGGTGCGGTCAGTATTGGGGGATGCGGTGTCGGCTCAGCTGCTGGGGGGGTCGCAGGTGACTCTCCCAGGCCAGGCGGAAGTGCGGGATCAGGAAGTTCCAATGATGGTGTTCCATTCGTCGTTGTTGCATAGGCGGGCGAGCCTGCGATGGTAATGTCAGGGACCGTGGGACCAGCAGGCACCTTTATACCCAAAGACACAGGATCTAAGTCGACCGCTTGGTAGTAGAGCACATACGCGCTCCCAGAAGTGGCGTCGCCGAAATACCTAGGAATTTCGCTCTCCTTGATCGCTTCAATTTTATCGTCGTCGAATATGAGCCACGAATGAGGTCCCTTTACAATGGCAACGTAGTGTCCATGATGCGGGCCGCTGCAACCGACGCAGTCAGCAGATGCATTACAGGACGGCACATACCACATAAACGCCATACCTGCCGATATGTACGACAATTCCGAATAATTCATACAGCCTATCAGGGTCCTCTACGTCGTCAACGGTGTTAAAAAGGCGCAGCTCAAATGGGAAAGCGACTCGGTAAGTAAGTTTGACGAATTTCTTCAAGTCCTCCTGATACTTGAAGCGCTTTAAATGGAGTGCAAGTACATTTGGGAGTTTCTTTATCTTCATCCTGCAACAGTGTCATGTGTCATCATCAAGGGAGAGGGTATAGATGAGACGACCGTACCGCTTTTCGGCCTCCTGCAGTCCGCAACAGCTGTCGCAGAAAAACTTATCCCGCTGGCACAACATTTCGCTAGCGCTAAATTGGCGCAAGCATGCAGTGACACTCGAGTTTTGCTCGATATCAATCGAGAGATCGAGGAACGATTCGTCACGGGAAGATACCTTTGCCAAGCATTAGCGAGTTCACGGGCCGGGATCCGGCCAAGCGCAAGAGCAAGGGCCGAAATGATATGATGGGTGCATGCAAGACTCACCGTTTCGCAAGTCAGACACCGGGTTTCTGATGTAAGTGTGCCCTCGAACAGCCGATGCACTAGGGTACCACTGTGGTGCGGAAACTCGGAGTGTGCAATAGTGATTGACGCATTGTTCGATACCAACGTCGCCACAGCAGTGGATGATACTGATTGCCAAGCGAACGTGGGAGGTCAGCAGGGAGACTCAATACATAAGGTACTGGTGTGCCTGAAACTCACAGTCCTCGCGGGAGGCGTTGGAAGAAGGAGTCTCCTTGTCCTTGTCCTGATGCTGATGATGCATGTCGTACTTTATCTCCTCGACGATCTTATTGAGAAGGTAGTTGAGAAACTCGTGCGCGTCTTGGTGCATGACGCCACGGAAGTGCTCATTCACATCGCGAAGCTTGTCGATGAATGCACGTGGTGCAACGGCACCCTTATCAGCTGGATTCCTGGAAATGAACACATAGAGGGAGCGGAGAGCGGAGAAGAGGGTCGGGGGCGCTGAAGGAATGACAAGGGTTGGGGTTGGGGTTGGGGTTGGGGTGGAGAATGGGACGTCGGATGCGGTCTTTCCTCGCTCAGATTTACGGCGCGGGAGGATAGGGTTAGCGGTTGGCAACGTAGGTGGTATTTGTCGGGATACGGCGGCTGGTAGGGGTGGTGCGGAGATGTCCGTGGATTGAATGACAAGGTCGCGAAAGGGGGGGCAGAAATAGAGTGCTTGGAGTACAGAGTTTGCGTAACTGTGCAGGACAAAAGACGGTTGGAAATGTAGGGTAGGCAAGAAATATGGATGAGGGAGAACTAGGACAGCAACGAACAACGCACCAAGTATTTCCAAACTTCACGGGATCAGAAAGGAAGTCAGAGAGAGCGAGAATTTTGCTGGAAACGCAAATCGGGATCACGTACATTCTCTAAACCAAACTGCTTCTCGTCGGCGATGGAGTGGGTCGAGTGGACGGTGTCGTGGTCGACGGCGGAGGATGACGGTGTTTGTTGGGGTGTAGCAAATGATATCCATCTAGCAGCCTTTCCTATCGCCATGCTTTCTGGCGGCAGAGGGGTATCGGAGGATGGGTAGAGAAGCGACGCGGACGACAGTATGATGGTCGACGTAAGGGACGACTTGACGGACTCGCACTGCCCTCCCTTCATTTCAAACGATCCATTATTTCCGCGGAGCCGCCAAACCCGGCCACACCCTCTACACTACACCGTATTGACCCTCAGGATGTGATGTTACTTTAGCTTTCTCAGAATCCATTCCTAGGATTCCCGGTGCCTTGCCCATTCAGCTGGTTGGACTTACTATGCAGAGCATAGTTACCGCGGTCTTCGCCTGCAGGCAGGGACCGTCCAACCAGATGTGCATCCGCCTATACCAGCTCGGACGATCCCCTCCAAGGATGGATGACTCTTTGGATGATGGGACAAATCGTGGCACACGTCACACTCATGCGAAGCGATCGCATCCTCTAAATTATTCAACCACCCACACTCCATCGACATCCTCCAGCTCCACGGCCAATACAGACAACTTGAGACATGACTACAATACACGATCTTGTTATGATAACTGCCCGAGACACGCATTATTGTCTAACTCCCAAATGTAAGAGGTACTTCGTCGATGCTTCATCGATCCATCCCGTGTGACTTCCGAAGGAAAGGCACTGAAAAGGTCTTCGTGGACAACCGGATCTCGGTCGTCCACACTACCGGTATTTATACACTCCGTAGTACATCTTTTTCTCAAATACACTACGCTGCATGTAGCACAATCTACGGCGCGTCCCCATAGTGAAAAAATTCGGTAGAGTGAATAAAAACGGCAGGCAGTGGCGCGTAAAAAAGAAGGATCCACCGTCTCCAACATCTAGACGTCCTGACGCCCTGCGTGCCAAAAAAAGAACAGATCAGCCGGTACGCAGGATGAGGTGCACACCGCTCTGCGTGTCGACAACGTCACTGATCTCCCCAACGCGTAGCGAAAACGCCGCCTCTTCGAACGGCTTCTGCATCTGTCCCGTGACCAAACCAGCTCAGGTCGCCATCGTGATCATGCGATGAACAATCCGAGTGCTCGTGCGCGAGTGAGCCGAACTTCTCTGCGCTCGTCCCGATCTCAGCTTTGTAACCCTTCAGGATAGCGATGGCATCCTCCTTCGAGCGGGTAATATTTGACTATATCATCAGAATATGGTGTTAATCAAACGAGGACAAGTTATGTGGGTGGAGAGAAGAAGAAAAGGCCGTGGGACTCACCTCTTTCCAACTCGATGGTCGGCGCGAGCCACTATGTTTGACTAGGATGTGACTTGCCCGGACTTCCTTAACTTTCAGAAGCCCTGCTCCCGGAAGTTTCTCGACTTCTTCCCGCGTCAGTTCTTCCGGGGGCTCCCACACGGATTGCTGCGTCTCCGTGTTGAAGAAATACGGCACCTTTCGTGTATTCGAGAGACGAACTTCCCAAGTAGACTGTGTGCAAATCCAATCCCTGTCTTTCTTAATGCCAAGAAACGAAAACGAGTCAACGTACCATGCTTTGGATTGGGGGATTCGAAACAGAGTTCAAGTGTTGAACTTATTGAACAAGCCGTGATGGTTGATCTTGAGTCACGTGAGATAGACGAAAAGTACTGGACCCTGTCCTACCGTCACGGTGACTTCGAGGTGCAGAATGTTATGGTATCGCCCCATGGTCACCATCGCGAGCAAGCGGGAAAATTTCCACCTTTTTCAAGACGCGATTAACCAAAAGGCGGTTTGGAACTCGGAGGTGCTTTTTCTTGTTGTTTGCTGTTCAACAACCATGGTGGATACCATCGTCCGAGCGACAAGGCTGAAAGCCACCGTGCATTCCAGTGGAAGAGACTAAACTGATGCGGAACCCTGATACAGTAACTGAAGAGTATAAGCGGGATGGTGTTGTCTCTCCTCTATGCTACCCGTCTCGTCGTTGTCACCTCATCTCTGCTTCTTTGTCACCTTGACCCACTATGACCACATTAGTGCTTAGGCTCACGGACCATGGCAGGTTGGCTTGTTCAAGCTATGGCGTAGATATGCGGATACGACATGACCCAATATCAGTGTGCGGTGGCTATTCCCCCTTGCGCAATGAGGAGAATGCATGCATTGGGCCTCACACATGCCACATGTGAGCCGTCCACTCGATCAAGTCCCCCTAGATTCCATTCGCGGTGTAAGGACAAACGTACGTCAACGCAACGGTCACCATTCCTTAAAAACCAAAAGTCCGCTAGAGCACCTAGAGTATAAAGCAGCAGTCTCTCCTTCAACTTTTTTTCCCTCACCCCGGCCGGCCCTGTCTTCCAGGTACTCTTTGGATAATCTCGAACCCACTGAACCTATTGTGAACACCACTGGTATGATGTTCATCAAAACCGTTCTTACTCTCTATATTGCTGCTCCTGCTCCAAAGGGTTTCCTATTTGACGAAAGAGGTACGTCCTCTGCATGAATTCATCTCCATTAAGTACTGTACAAGCTTAATCAAACCGTAGCGGCGGAACATTCCTCCTTGGGGTGAACTTCATTTTTCACCTTGAAGGTATCGCACTCCCCAAACTTTATAGTTAGTGATATTTAATCACCTTACTTCTAACACCCAAGGATCGACACAAAATGCGACCTTCACAACAAGGTGGACTCTAGGAGTTACATTGGCTGATATAATACCATACCGGATTTCCACGATCCTTTGTTAGTAAATCCCGACGCCCCTTTGACATTTATACAGTAAGGAGGAGACGGACACCATTTGTACTAGTAAAGTGCTACATAGGGTTCTGTACCCAAGGCGCACTTTAATGGATTCAAAAAAAAAAAAAAAAAAAAAAAAAAAAAGGTACTACTGTAGTAGCTGGACAAACATACCAAACATCTTGGACACAAGAAATTGCCTGTGTGATACGTGTTCAAGTTTCGAGGGCAGGGGTTGCTGCGGTCAATCGAAGAGCGTGACAAGGGCACGATCTAGCTACAGTATATCCAGTACGGAAAGGTCGCGCTGCACACGAGTTGCTTAACGGAGCTGGTGGCTGCTATATCACCGCCATGGTTGGAACGGGACCTCGCTTAAGAGCAGGAGAAGCACGCGGTTCATCCAATAGAAATTCGCTCTTGCCAGTCGGACGTGCACGCAGGCGGTGGAACACTGGTGTTGCTTTGCGGGTGGGCATTATCCAAAAAAGTTATTACCTGAGCATTTTCTAGGTAGGGTTTTGGTATAAGGGTATAACTGGCTCCTCGAATCAAAAAATGTGCGAATGTCTGTCTGTCTGTCCGACTCGTACGTAGGGGGCCAGCTTGCCAAGACGAAAGAGAGGGGGTGTCTAATATATGGGGTGCTGATAATGCTGTCCGTACCCACGATGTAAGTTATGATTAAGACACAGCATTGTACGCGCGGGGGGACGCGGGGCCTCTCGCTTAGTCCAACGAGTCCAAGTGTCCCCCTTTACGGGGAGACAAATTAGTCCATACCATACCCGCCCGGATTCTTCGTCTGCCAATTCCACAAATCGCGGCACATTGTCGTGAGGTCCTTCTTTGCACGGAACCCGAGCTCCTCTTCTGCGACTGTGGGGTCTGCCGTCAAATCTGGAACGTCACCGCGCCTAATGGCCATCGTCGTCAGCGGGGTGGGGAACTATAGAAACAACAATGTAGACTCAACGTACCGACGGCCGATGATGTTGTAACGATAATCGAATCCGGTTTCCTTGCGCATTGCTTCAACGATCTGCAGCACGCTGAAGCCCTGCCCGCGCCCGAGGTTGTACGCTTTGTACCGTGCAGGCGTCGGGCAATTGTCAAACGTAGTTGAGCCGGGCGCGAGCGCGTCAAGTGCGAGGACATGACCAGACGCGAGATCAAGTACGTGTAAGTAGTCGCGTACACATGTACCATCCCTTAGGTAAAAAAAAATGAAAACACGAGTCAAATTAATATTCATGGCGGAAGCGAAAAAGAAGAAAAAGAAAGAACGCACGGGGTGGGGTAATCGTTCCCGAAGACCTGCAGGGTTGACTCTTTTACGCGCCCTATGGCCATGTGAGCGAGAAGTGGGAGCAGGTTACCTGGTCTCCCACGGGGGTCCTCGCCGATCAGACCGGATGGGTGCGCGCCTGCCGGGTTGAAGTACCTTAGGGAGATGGCGCGCCACCGCGGTTCCGCTGTGCCAGCTCAGCCATCCGTCCTCGGCATGATATAAAAAGCAGTGCATACCCTGTGTGAGATCATGGATGATCGACTCGGACATTATCTTAGTCTCCCCGTATGGACTAGACGCCTTGAGTCGCGTTGTTTCTGGGATTGGCACCACGGGAGGCGTGCCATACACGGTCGCGGAGGACGAGTAGACGAGTCGGGTGCAGTCAAATTCGGACATAATTTGAAGGAGGTATATCGTCGCGGTGACATTGTTGTGGTAGTACGTCACTGGGATCTCGGATGACTCGCCAACCGCTTTGTAGGCCTGTTTGGCGCCGGATGAGTGAACCTCCTTCTCGGCTGGGGCAAAGCGCATGGAAACGCACCGCTACGTGAACGACACCCCAAATCCCCCCCTTGCCGTACTTTTCAAAGATGGCGCGCACGTCTGCGGGGTTCGTCAAGTCACACCTGTAGGCATCAATAACGGCCGACTCTTTCTCTATCTCTGATGCATCTGGCGGCAGAGTACTTCGGGCTAACTCCTCTAGTCGTGAAAATGCTCTGGGGTATGAGTTGTGGAAGTTGTCGATGCTGACGACCTTGTATCGCCGTGTTTCTTGAAGGGAATGCACGACGTGAGAGCCTGCCACGTTTTTGGTCAGTCAGGCTCACGAGTGAAAAAAAGAATGCTCACCAATGTAACCGGCACCGCCGGTGACGAGGACACGCTGTCAAAAAAAAAAAAAAAAGAAAAAAAAAAGTGAGTTGATATATGAGGGCGGCAAAAGAAGCCCATACTCTGAGGGAATGTTTCTCGGTAGAAGGCATGTAGTGAAGACAGGTGGTGGCAGGAGTATGTATGAGAGTAAAAGAACAAAGAGCTGATAAGTTAGGTAGTTTATAGCGAGGTCGTAGCGGATGAGACGGTTAGGATTAGATGAGATGGAAAGGGAGTGTGGGAGTTGAGTCCAAGGACGTTTGAGTTTTGTTTTGTTCAGGTTCAGTTCAGCCGAGCCAATTGCAACATCGTCTCATGTAAATTTTTTTACCGGATCCCGACACTCTATTTCCCACAACGTACTCAGCCCCCGTCTCGAGCAACAGCAGTACTACTTTTTTTACATCACTATCACTTCATTCACTGCCAATGCCGCTCAAACATCGACCATTTGAACCCTCAAGGTCTGCCCTACTCCGTTGCTAGGGCAGTATTTTCCGCTTTCGTTCCTTACCTTCGCGCTCCCCTCCTTTACGTCATCCCCCTCGGAACTACCCTGAGCCCATCTCCACCGTCCGCGTTCGAGCTCACCATACAGTACACAGTACAGTACTGCCAATGCCAAGTCCATGGCGGTGTAGAGCACAGTATGTTCTGACGACAGCCCCACGTGATGTTACCTCCGCAGTCGCGCTGTTCACATCCAGAAACTGGTTTGCCCCGCGCTGTGCAGTCTTCTTTCCTTTGCTGACAAAGACAAAGACCCACATGGACCGTGACGGCAACATGCGCAACTGCGATGATTGGACGAAAGGGCCGTGCTCATTTGATCTCGGGACTGTACTCACAGCTACGCGCATCAGGATGCCATAGCAAATATTGATGTGTTTCCTGATAACGCGAAGAAAGCTCTTGCTCTTGACAATGCTTGTATTTATTTGAATACCATGACCTTGTTTGAAACCCCCGCTGGGTTGCTTCGCTCCAACATCATATTCTGTATACGAGCAAGACAGAACTCCACACGACCCGTTGGACTCCGCGAAGAAGTGGACCGAAGGCATACCCACATATTCTTCATGATGCCCACAAGATCACAGTGCCAAGTTGCTATTGGAGCCTGATTGTTAGCTCTGTCAAACCTATTTCCCGCTCTCGGCATGAAAAGAACAACTAGTACTACTATATATCAGCCTGCTTGCCAGTGGCCACCCAGCTCGGTTCAAAGCATGCGTTGACTCGGAGCCACTTCCTTTCTGTATCGTCTCTAACTTACTTTGCTCTGCTTGGATTTGGACCCGTTAGACTACCCCAACCTAATACGTGGGAAGTCACCAAAATGCAGATCACAGCACAGCACAGTAATCGAGCACAGTCTCATTACAGACGAGGGCGCTTTCAAGGGCGCTTCTACCTTTCTGTTTCACTTTTCTATACTGTATGACAACTTATAACCCTTTTCGCGGTTCCTAGGTGATCACCTGATACTGTCATACTGCTGAACGCGTACCGTTTCACTTTTGGCCGACGTCAAGGCGCTTACAACGAGCCAGGTTTTCCTTTAATCGTCACATTGACTGCTCGCTCGTTCACTGATCAAACAAACATGCATTCTTCATCCTTCGACACAATTATCTACCTATGCTATGCTTCAACCTCCGTCATTGGCAGTACAATAAAGGTAAACTGTTCCCTGGCCCGAAAACACGGGCACAGTTGAATATACCCGAACATGTGAGGCGATTCTGGCCGAGGAGCCCAACCATGGCCAGGTGCCCTTCGAGTAAGTTATAGCAAAAGAGCTCTCGCTGTTCAAGAAATTTCGGACTTTATTTTTCTCTGCGTTTCTCTTTTCTCCTTCCCTCTCACATACATAGGACGGCATTGTCACGTCCCGCCCTTGCCGCGCAACGCGATGGGACAGGGCACATACATGCCCTCATTACTGCTGTATGTCTAGCTCTAGCTGTTTCTTAAACCCTCCAACCCTTTGGCTCTCGGGTATACCTCGCCTGCCTATCCTCCAATCCGCATCTTATCTCCCCCCCCCCTCCTCCCGCGCTACTTAACTAAACAACCAGATTATTAATTTATCGGGTATTTGACGTTCTGCACATGGGCAACAATATAAATAAACCAGTTGTATCTTTTCTTTTATCTATTCCCCATTGAGCTATCTGGACTAACTGTCGTATCTCTTACGTAGATTTTGTCCTTTCTTGACTTTGTCCGGCGCACTTCACGTGTCAGCCGTGCTCTTACTTGCGTGGGCTACATCCAGTAACCGAAGGTCAAGGGATAGATGTACTACTGTGCTCGCGTGCGACGTCGACTCCCAACCTCTCATGAAGTAGTCAAGCAAACATGTACTGACATAGCCGGGCGTAAGTTTCCATGTTGCAAGTACTAGTGCTCGTGCATAGACGCATCCATCCACCGTGACTGCGCAGCTAGTCAGAATGACTCAAGCCATGAAATTCGTTTCTGGCCTACAACTAGTTTGTGCATGATCAGTGCGAAGTATCTTCTCGGCGCCCATTTTGAAACAACTAGTAAGCAATGGAATCATGGTGAGGCTTTGTGCCCATTCTTCACGCTTTAGCTATAGTATTGCAGTTTCCTTGTTTCAACTTTCAAGTTCCCGCAGCGCTCAACTTGACCTGTTACTCACGTTCAAAGTCCACGCTGATACACCAGCGTGATAGCAGGACCCTTTTCAACGACGAGGAAGTATCGATCTTGCGCACGGGTCCCCTAATCACAGTTCTTCGCCTCAAAAACTGGTCCGACAATAAAACTCTCTACCACACCTCCCTCCGCACACTATCCCTCCGCGGCAGCGGTAGAACGCCTTACGCTCTACTACATCGTCCCTCCACCCACCACTACCACCCCAGCTCTCACTGCAGTAATAGCCACTTCGCTCCAGCCGCTCCACCTGATACTAGAATCCACATTCCGACGCGCACTCCTCAACTGGTTGCACAAATCCAATCCCACAACTCGTCCATAGGTCCTCGCACTCGGGTTCACACGCCAGCCAGAACTTATATCATCCTTGCAGGAATGCCCGCTGCCCGCACACGGCACGAACACGAATGCTGTGTTCATAGAGCTCGCGCTACCTACTCTCACCACAGTGGATGCCTCCATCGTCGCAATGTACACCTGTGCCCGCCGCCTCGAGTAGTTGCGTTTGGAACACGCATGTGCCGCTATTCCGCCCTTGTGCTAGAGCCGGAGCGAGCGGGAGAGGAGACTGAAGTGTCTCAGTCTCTCAGAGTGATGCTGTGACGGTGACGAGGTTACAGGGCTAAGTCAGTGATAGTGCATTCGTTATCTCTCGCTTGTGCGAAGCTTGGAGTCCCCGTTGAGTTAGAACGGGACATGATGATAAGGTGGCTTCCAGCATTTTGGGGGGGTGGTGTAACGCAACGCGTATGAGCTCGGTTTGGCATTACCCGTCTATCTTTCGTCCTTAGGGCTTTCGGGAGTTTTCGGGACGTCTGGAGGATAAGGCCATCACCTTGCCTATAATTGTATCACACCGTCTTTTTCGTTGTGTATGATTCTCGTTATCTTGACTATCGCCATGGGGCATTGAACTTGGACCCCGGCGACAACTTGATAAAAAATCTGTATCAAGTGCACTCTAAGGTATCTCATGGACGTAGCAAACTTTCGAATGATCTACCTCGGTTTATTAGGGGAACCAAGCATAAGTCCCGGCCCGTTGCCATTACGACCAAAGTTGTGCTCATAAGAATCGTCTTGAACGACACCCTCTTGTTCCAACTTGTTTGGCATGTACACTACCAGTGAGATCGTGTACTTCTGAGGTATGACAATGTTGGCTTGGACGGCCACGTCATGTTTCCTTCGATTGGAGGATCGCCGATCATCGATCTCCTTGAAGCGAAGGCCGGCGGGTAATTGAGGCGGATTGTCCATGTCATTTAGCTCCCGGACTGACAGATCAATTTCGTCCCATTGAGAGTACGACATTTCTCCGTAGCCAACCTATTCTTACTTCCCCCTCTCTTCCTGGAAAGGTCTGCCGGGGTCCCTAGAGTATAAAGCAGTGTCTCGTTCCGCCCTTCTCTGATCAGGTTCGCCTTCCCTACAATCAACTTCTTTGACCTACCGCGAGCACTATGATGTTCTTCAAAGCCGTTTTTGCTCTCTACTTCGCCACCATGGCATTCGCTCTTCCATGGATTTCTAATCCCGGCTGGCATGGTACGTCCTGCGAGAATTCATGGCCATTAAGTACAAGGTTAATCATACCAACATAGAAGGTCTTGATGCGGGTGGCGACCCGGGAGACGTTCTCAGCCGCGGTGTCACACATGAATGAAGGTATCATACCGCCCCTGTCTTTATGGTTTATGACGTTAACCTCTCTTCTAGAGGCTCGACTTAATTATCCAAAGGACTAGTGATCATGGACGGGGTGTAGAATCAGTATAGAGCGCGGTGAAATCTGTGAGGACGTGTTGATAGCACCTGACTCAAAGATAGTCATGTCATGAGTCGTGTTCCACGGCCTCTTCAGTTACAGTACAATTTTCGAGCCAATTTTGAAATGTAAGATCTTTCAGGAATAACTTTCCAACCGGAACCAGTTTGAGTCCAGGTTACTGTACAAGATCGTTTGCAACTTGAAAGTCGCGGCCATTTCCCGTGTCAATGAAATTGTTTGTTTCTCATCGTTCTCCTCGGTCCATGATCTTAATATTTATGTATGCCACGGAATCAGGGTCGATATGAGAAGGGATGAGACATCGAGGATAGCGGGGATGGAGATTCGGTGGTTTGAAATCGCCTACGGTGGTAAATTTCATAACGACAGACAGAATTAGCAGACTGCTCAGCTACCTGTGCTCAAACGGCAATACTTTCCGTACCTCAGGCCAGCGCTCAGAATGAGCACGCTGACGCTTGCTTCGAAGTCAATACATAAAAAAACAGCGCTATTGAAATCGGTCGATCGTTCCTGGCGTCATCATGTAGCTAAGATAGGGACCGGGGAGGGTGAGACCATGGTACTGAGAAAAGGAGAAAACAAGAAAAGGACTGACAGCTGAGAGAAAGGATAGTGAGAGGGAGAGGATGCGGCCAAGATGACGTGGACAGCAGTTCTACGGCGACGGTGACAGGTTAGAGCGAGATTTGGACCAGAGACAATAGGAACGTCGAGGTCGGCGAAGTACGCGGCATAGAAATCGGACTTGAGAGGCAAGGAGAACGCCAGCGAGAATGGGGACGTGAGGAGGTAGACACACACAGAAATCGTGAGTAGAGAGACAGACTGGGATTGAAGGGAACGATGCCCTCCCACTTGTCGTAGGAGGGCCGCTTAAATACACGCAGGGTACCTACTGAATGAGTTCGGGTTTGTAAGGTAAAAAGAGGGAGGTAACGGCGATATCGGTGTAAGGAGAGTGAGCACGCGTCGTCTTGCAATGCACGCACAGAATGAGACAAAGGAAAAATTGCTAGTGGAGGAAGAAAGACTAAAACAGAATGAAAATGAGGGCGGACGGCTGCCTTGCGATAGCAACTACGTTGTCTCCGAGCGAGAGGAGAGGGTACAGTAGGGCAAGGGAAAAGGAAGGCCGGTCACAGGCGTCTCTTTCTCATCACGTGCCTGCGTCAGTTTCTTCGCCCCAAACCGGAACCAGCGACGAGATTTCTATCTCTACCGTACTGTACGTCTACGGAGCTCAACTCTTAGTCTGCGATACGCACGTCGGATCTAGATGGCAATGGAACACTATTAACAAATTAAGCGGCAAACAAACGAGAACTAACTGCCATTAATAACAACAAGTCACGACCGTATTTCTCTTCCCTCCCAACGACGTGCATGATATATTTTTTGCAGGCTTCTGGAAGTAACTAGCAGGTGATGGAAATATGGTGAGAGGCTTTGCGGCCAATCTTCTCGCTTTCGTATGCACGCAAGCTCATTTGCGAGATCGTAGGTTTATCAACAAGTCGCAAGCACACATCCTTCTTTCGGTGACGGTGGCGGGACTTGAAGTTGTGAGGACCTCTTAACCCAGGGTTTCTGGTTTCTACTGGTGTCACATTAGCGCCGTATCTGTGTCTTATTTTGACAGTCATATCTATCCTCCCCGCTGATGATCACAATTTTGACGTATTGCGTTTGGTCGTTGAGCACGTTTTCATGCCCCAGGAGCTTTTCCAGAAGGATCCTGGCGAACATATCGAGTGGGAAATAAAAGTGGCGCTCTGGTCTTGGATGATAGCTTGTAGTGCCCAAGACACCCAAACCAATGTGAATGGTGACAGACGTTACCATGTACTGTAGTGCAAGGTGAAGATCACAGTGGTGCAGAAGGTGGTCAATGCCACTTTCGGAACTTGTTCTATTTACATATTCGTCCATTTTAGGAAAATGTCAGCGTAATGCTTGTAATATGGAGGAGGACAGGCTCGACATTCCGATCCCGTGGTCGCAGCCTGGGGTGACCCACACCTCCTTCCTCGCGAGTTCCGCCTGGCGCGGTGACGTCGTGGTGAGAGATAGGATGTACGCAGAGGCCAACGCGTGTTTTCAGCAATGAAACACCACATCCGGCAGTTTATCAATCGGTCGATCACCCTGGTCTTTTTTCTTACCCTGATGGCGACTCACTTTACTCGTGTTCGTGGCTGAGGGCAGGCTGCTGGGAGGATTGGGCGAATGAAATAAAACACGGTGAGTAATCGAGACACTGGTTTGGGGCCGATCGGGAATGAGAAAACTCAGGTATATATATACTGTAAGTACGCAATTTTGTTCGTTCAGGGAAGGCTGGTGTCTGTGGTCCTCAAATTGTAACCACATAATTTTTAGGGACTTGAGAGAATAACAATAACTACATTTAAGACGCGATGTACGCTCGGTTTTCTCTATCTTGTATCTATATAGAGGTACTGTAGAGTAAACGAATTTACGGAAGAAAGCAGGAACTGTACCCGGCATGCAATGCTGTATTCCAGTACTGTACTCATCCCTCCATCTTGACATCACCTTCTACGTCCTTTGCAGCCGCATCGTTTCCAAGCTTCACCGCCGCGTCTTGCGCGCCAACACCCTGCTTACCATCTGGCAACGGACTAGCTCCATGTTCCTGCGTGGCAGCATTCTCGCGTGCTTCACGCTCGCGCTCAATTTCTGCCGCCAGCGCCGCGATGTCACCTACCCCAATCTTTGCGAACTGCGCAAGGTGTTGATCACGGGCCGTGCGCAGGGCAAGCCACGCCCAACGCTGCTTATTCTGCAAACGACAGAAAAAGAAGATAATCTCAGATCACGTGTTCGGGCTTTTTTCTAATAGAATGAGACGGTTACCTCTTCCAATTTCAGAATATGCTCATCTGGAGGCGTGGTGACGGGCGGTGTGGTGGGTGCGGGCGCCGGAGTCGGAGTCGGTATACGCTCTGTTTGGGCAGGCACCGGTGTTGGCGTAGTAGGCGTTGGCGTTTGTTGCGTTTGTGACGATTCTGATGCTTTGGATGGTGACGCTGACCCTGGTTTCGCAGGAAGTGAAGGATGAAGGGGACTACCCGTAGCCGTAGCGGGGGTGGCAGGCTTCGTCTGTTCAACAGCAGTTTCCTGTGTCGTTGGCCCGGGTGTACCTGTCGATGTCGCTGCCGTTTTGGCACGCGCGATAGCGATGCGCTCGGCTTGGCGCGCGAGGGTTTTCTTGCGCATCTCAATCCGGTTGTCCTCTAACTTGATCTTCTTTACAAAGTCCTTTACGTCTCCGGGCCTAAAAATAACATAAACAGCATCCAACAAATAATGCTCTGGCATACGCACTGGAATGGGTTCTCTAGATCCCACAAATCTCTATAACCCATCTCCCAAATCTCCGTGAGGGGTGCCGAGCCAAGCGCGTGCGGCCATTCTTCCGGCTCCGCGCGCATTGCCTCCCTTGCCGCACGTGTTCTCTCTTCCAGAGTAGAACCCGGCTCGGGCTCGCGGTCGAACGGGGAACAGAGATCGTTCTTCCATCGCACCCAATTGCGTTCCCGCTCAAGCACACCTGTGACAGCTTCTGCGAACACTCGGCCGGCAGGAGCCGTCTGCCTGAGCTCCTCCTGCGCTCGCACTATTGTGTCAGAGACCCACTGCACTGCGTCGCCTTCAAGTGTAAACTCCATTTGAAGCGAGCGATTGCGCGGGGAGATCCACGACGCCTTGGCCTCTTTCGTAAACGTTTGCAGGTGGTGGAGGAGTACAAGCAGCTGAAAAAGGAACTGCCTTCGGAAGTGGGTGTCTGCTATCTGCGCATGTCGTCAAATCGTACTCGATCCAAGACGGACAGAAGCATACTTCGAGGTCGAGGAGATCAGGACTCGTCAAGAACTTAGCAAAGAAGTATTCTTTCTCGAAGGTTTGCTCTGCAGCAACCTCCGTTTCCCGCTTCCGCTTAAAGGGGTTTGCTGCTGCAGCGCCAGTCATGACTGTGCGACTACCAGTGAGAGCACGCTCTTTCACCGTTGCCTCCTTGATGACAGGTAGTACCTTGCTGACTGCTTCCTGGAACTCGCCGAAAGTCTGCGGCAGAGCAAACTGTGATGGCTTGGAGAAAGGGAGTTGGAGTGACCAGAACGTATTATAAAAATCTAAGATATGCTAAGTAACAGGAGAGAATATGAAAATTATATACTCACCCTCCTTTTTTTCCATCGTCTCCGTCGCTGATTTGGATGCCGCAGCAAGATTTTCTGGATCCTGCCCATCGATTGCCATAGTATCTTCGAGCTTTACTTCCGCTCGATCCTCGGCCTTCTGATCCTGAACCTCTTCTTCACGAGATATTCGTACAGTGTCCCATGTTGGACCATACTCGCCACGTAAGTTCACGCCGCTGCGCTCGCCGAGCGGGAATACGCCACTAAGGAACGTGAGGATACGGCCACAAAAGATGGTATTTGATCCCATCTTGGATAGGCGGCGCAGGAGGTCGTTGAGAGTACGGAGGAGTACGAGGGCCTTTCCCTTTTGGGGGACCATCCCTACAGTGAGACGGATGGCACGCGACTCGATCCAGGAGAATATATGCGAGCAAGAGGAGATAGTTTGCGTTTCGAGGAGATCTTGGAGAATGTTAAACGGAAATGCTTGCTCACACACATCTGCTTGAGTGTGTTAGCAAGGAGGTATCCTGACAGGAAAGGTTTCACACCTTGTTCGGTGAAGGTCAACACGAGTTCCAGCCTATCCTCCAGCTCGTCGTAATACGTGGTGTCTGGATCGCTCAGTGCTCTCCCTTCTTTCATCTGAAGAATATGTCACGCAACACTATGCGGCATAAAATGACTACTCGCGCGTACTGCAAGGGTAAATATCTCGTTCTTGAGTGCTAGTTCCCATTGACCTCGCCTAACATCCAAGGACGATTTTGAGGGTGTATCTTGTAGAACTTCTGACACGAGCTTGTCAAGCTGGTCTTTTTTAAACGGTCGCGATGGGAGTAACTTTAGTAAGTGGGAGAGAGCAGCATCAGGAGAAGCGTGCACCATGGAGAGAGGAGAGAGGCGACAGGTCATGGGCCTTTTCTATTTTTGTTCTTACAGTATACCATGACTAGCTCAAATTCAGACAACACTACATCGCCTTCCTCTGTCACCGACGCCTCAGATTTATTATCATCTCTTTCTGGCGATGTCGAACATGTCTTCGAGTTGCTGGCGCATGACGTTCCTGACGACGTTGCGGACCAGGACATCGGAACATTACTACAGCAGCTCGACCGCGCAGACTCCATCGGCCAAGACGTCGAAGGGAAAGTTGATGCAGTTTTAGCCAGATTGGATCACCTTCTTTCTACACTACAGCACGACGAAGAACCTCAGGCCGTAGATGCGCAAGCCGGCAAAACTGGGCCTCAGGGGACGGACAAAGATCGGGGACGTTGATTAAAATTTGTGTCCAAGTGGTTGTTGATAGGTTCGTTTGCATCCAAGAATAATTTGCCAACTCGAAAGATAGTACTGTACTGTCTATACTGATACGACTGTTATTAACCGCAGGACCTATCTGTTCGTATCCTTGCTGCTCTTTAGCGACCATACTCATGAACATGATATCCGTTGAAAACTTATCACCCGCTAGTGAAAGCATGATCCACGATGGAAAAACGCTCCTTTCTCCCTTCCGTATCATCTAACGACTACTGCGTACTTTCCTGCGACGTTTGACTGTCTCCCAAGTGCGCATCGCTCACCCAACCATGCCTATACTAACAATGACCCCTACAAGGAATACATTATCAGCCTAGATAGACGTGCAAGCGACTTACACCCCGAGGAATTGCAACGTTGGCTGATGGGGCCTAGATGTCGCTAAGAACCCAAGCCAGTTCTTTCGGACAGATGTTCAGTTTGCTCGGATCTGTTCTGCCTGTGTAATCCAATGAACTCTTTGACCGATATTCGGCAGGTGTCTGCTGTGAGATGAAATGGGCGATTGCCTCTAAAGCACCGCGCAGCGAAGCGCGTGTCCAAAAAGAATGACATCTAGGCTGGCGATGGACAGCAGGACCGGCCTCCGTCCGCCCAGTCCCCACGGATACGAAAGTGATGTTGGGCTAGACGTCAATGAATGTTCACCTCTTTTCAAGCGATTTGAACAAAAGGTTAGAGTCGCGGTCGCACATTCTGGTCAAGCTGCATAGCCAGACTTCGCACGGGTCAACCACCTGACCTCTCGATTCTTCGCTTGGCAGATTCTCATGGTCAACTCGGCCAGGAAATCCTAGGTTTTGCCTTGGTGCGATCTGATAACTTTCTATCCTGAGCCTTCTTAGTACCTCAAGGACGTGTCTCGAGCTAGGATAAAGCACATCTTCAAATGGGGATTTTGAAACTAGGTCAGCCTCCACCTAACCAAACCTTGTAGCATGTGAATCTGAGACCGTTTCACCGACCCAAAAGAGTCATTCTCTTCTTTTTACGTACGACCTTATATCCGAGGTGAGGCAGTTTAAAGTGATGTCCGTGGGCCAAGCCGCGGATAGCGGCCACACCCCCAGGTTCTGCGCCTTTTCACCGACTTTCCGATTGGTCTAGATATAAGTTATCACGAATCGATACGGTCCATAGAGAGAAATGAACTCTGAGGAGAAACATCGTTATGTAGTCTCCTGTATTGACGTATTGACAGAATCGATCTATGTATTACACAAGACTGATGATCGCCATCTATCGCTGTACTGAACACCCTTTCTTCCTATGTCTACCAAGCAATCTATGTATCTAGGTAACCATTTACAGTCCTCGTCTATTTGATGACTAATAAGACTGCGCCGCTGTTGCTGCAGTACCAAACAAGTTCTTGGTATGCGTCAGCATATTCCTTTATCCAGAGAATTCTTCCTGACCGTACCTGTAACTGAGCAGGATATGCGCCGATGAGCTCGCCGAGCTTCTGGCCGCGCTGATACACGTAAAAACCAGGGATCTATGCGTACACGGCATTCACGCATCAGAGGATGTGCCTTATTGTAAGCGAGCTCCCGAACAAAAAGCCGCACCGTCTGCCCGCCAACGTGCTGAACGATGTCGTTCGCCTGGTCGATGTCTACCCTGTAAAAATCGACGCCCGCAACCGAGCCAGAGTCTGCAGCGCCGTCGAAAATCGGCGTCATTCCGCGGCAGGGGCCGCACCAGTACGCCCAGAAGTAGATGACGGCGACGCGGTTCGCGTTGATCTGCAAATTAGAGAGTGATAAGACAAAGGGACAAGAAAACGCATGGGCCCAACTGCACAGCCCGAGGGCACCACGGCTGTGAGCTTACGATGCTGTTGTACTGTGAGAGTGAGGTGAGTGGGATCACAGCCATGATCGCGCGTCACTTTGATTGAGCAAGCCTCCTCTAGAATAGCAGACAAAACAGAGATGGGGAGGTTAAGGGCAATGATTTACAAGGCCAACCGGAACCTTTTATGTACGGATAATAAGCTTTTCGTGCCACAAAAAACGGGTCAACGCATTGCTGTTCCCAAAGAGTGGCTAGATCCCGAACGATAATGGCTTTCCGAGGTTGGTCAGTACGCAGTGGTGAAGGCCGAGATCGGATCGCACAAAGCTGACACCGGACATTGCCTGGGCACTTGGACACTATGAGTGGCGCCACAAATGTGCACCCGCGGCCACAACGAACAGCGGTCATTGAGCGGAAAGGAAGGGGGATTTGAACGAATACACGGCGAATTTCAGGGAGCAGTGGCTCAGGGGAGCTAGTCGTGTACAAAATTGGACTAGAGACAGGAAGAAGGTGATGGCGCTTCCGTGTCCGTATGAGGAACGCCTCTTGGACGTGTTCTGGAAGAACCGGCAGCCACAGGCGCCCAGATAGTGATGACACAAGTCAGAAGAGGAAGAGGGATTCCGAAGAAATATGAGTCGCAGAAGTGATGAAAACTGGTCATAGGACGTACCTTGATAACTGCCATGATGCTCGAGTGAGGAATTACGTTGAGTGGGAGCCGCTGGTGGGTTCTCCTGTGCCTATTGTGCTTTAGGTTTTATCATTCCAGTTGTAATACTAGAGATTAGGTATTTTAAGTTATCCAGAAGTAGCAGCTCTAGTCGAGGAAGAGAGGGAGGCTGTAAATTTTGGGATTGGGACTCTAAGGGCCCTTAGCTCCGCATTAGTTCCACATAGCATACCACGCGCTTACGCGCCAGATCATGTCACCGGTGCGACAGGATGACGGAACACGACAGCGACGGTGTTGTATGCACCCTCTCTTAGCGTTTCCTTTCATGTATTGTGTCTAAGAAAAAAATGCCAATGCAACAGTTATGGAATCATTAAGGGATCGGTTACGGGTCACCAGTTAGGCCTAGTTGGGTTTCTGGCTTGTTTGCTAATCGACTTACGGCTTCTGAGCAAAGTGGAACGACTATACCAGGTCAGGAAGGTTATGACCGGGAATATCAGTGGTCAACCTTTGCTGGCGAATTCGTTGAAATTAGATTGCTCATCCCTCCTATGGATCTATGGGTGAGGCGTGAGCCAGAGAAAATTCCAAGACTCAGCTATGAAACAAACAGTGACCTTGCGCTGTTTTTTTCCCGGTTGTGAGTCCTCTCCTCTTCAGAGACCCACTAAGATGTCAAGACAGAAGGTCCATTTTGGGAACAAGAGAGGTAAGGGACCAGCCGCTTTCGACCACAAAGAAGGTAAGTGCAGACCCAGAATTCTCTGGGAACATCTCTCTGACAATTTCGCACAGTCATACAGCAGATGTGACGCTGCGCGCCGATACGGTGTTCAGAGTTGCCCAAAGGGAATGACCGACCCTGGGGCCTGGGTAAGTATACAGTACGTGTTCAATACTACGGAGGTAGAATGGCGTGATGACAGCCTTTTGACATATGTAGTACATCAATGCACCCTGACCCTGGATAAGCACGATGACAATGACGTGGTTTAACTTACTGTTGATGCACCTGTCGTGATGGTGAGAGTCAAGGACGCCGCGTGACTCGGAGCGGAAAATTGCACCGGAAAGCGGAACCGGAAGAGGGAAGAGGCAAGCGAGGCCGCCGGACTTGGATGTCCTTGTGTTGAACGCTCAACAACATACGTGATCAGGGCCTCTCTGCACTGAGCCACATTCACACACGTTTTACTGTCATCCATGCCGGCGATCGCTATCCAGCATGTCTCTACAGACATCCGCCGAATTGCTGGACAGGTCCCTTCAACAGACACATCTATGACCTGCGTACCTCACACGTCATCTCCGCTCGATGATACCTCGCCACTGGCCGAAGATACCACCACCACGACGAAGAAGAAGAAAAAGAAAAAGTCCAAGAAGTCGACAAAGTCCAAGGGTGAACCCAGTGTTAAACCTCTCACTGAAGAAGATGACGACGAGCCCGGTCCACTGGTGTTGCGTATCAGCCGCAACAAACATTGGCGATATATCAGTTCATACCATGTATGTTTTCCCCACTTGTCCTCACTACCCTCCTGCATCATGAGAGAATAGGGCCCATGGCTTCAGCTCCCGACAGAGCTCCTCGAATCTCTTCTCGTCCTAAATCTCGATCCTGCAACTTTCCAGCCAGAACCGCGCACAGCCCTGGTGCCACCTCCCAAACAACAGCACCCCTTCTCGCTTATGCGCAATCGTGGCTACGCGAGTCTCGGCGACTCTTCTCCACCCGATTCCCCCCGACTCTCCATAGCATCCTTATCGTATCCGCCACTACCTGCTCCCCCGCCTGGCAAACCGATCCCACCACCGATCGATCCGGGCGTTTTCCGTTCCGTTACCACTATCCGCCGCCTCATCGATGAAGCCTCTGAACTTGCCGTCCGCGCCTCATCAGGAATGTCTGCAGCTGCGCTGGGGTCGATACGAGGTGGCGCCGGTCCAAATATACACACAAGCCCCTGGGCTCTTGCCCAGTCGCTTGGCATGAATCCTCTAGGAGATCCGGGCGGGGGAAGGAACGTCGCAATGTCTGCAATGCGAATTCATCGACTGCGTGCCCTTGCGGTGCAGAAGCTTGCTGCCGCCTATAGGGCCGACGAGATTGCCTCCAGTGTGATGGTAATGCAAGGTGGCAGTATATTTGAAGATATCGCAGAACGCGTTCTCAAAGTCGGTGCGTCATCCTCTTTTCCGAGCTTTTGTCACTGTGAATCTCACCGATCCGTTAAAGACCCGAATGACGCAGACGCCAAGTATGTTCATTTTTTCCACGAAAAGATACCCTCTCGGTTGGTCTTTGTCACCGTCCTTTTTGTGGATCCTATTCACCTGAGAGGATAGGCAGCTCGCCGAATCCACTACGACTGCTGTTCTCGATGAACTCATCAAGGCTTATCCTCAACGTCTCGAGCTGTATCGTACACGAGGAATTGTCCGAACTTTCCGGGACGAGTATTCTGCCGCTGTTAAGGATTTCACTCACGCGCTTAAGGAGACCCGAGCGTTACGCAAAGCCCGTTCCTTCCATCGCAATGGCAGTCACGCACAAAACAATAAAGGAAAAGGTGACAAGAGGAAAAGAGATGACAAGAAGAAATCTAACGGACAAGCGCCTCCCAATGGAACTAGTGAAGCGGATGGAGCAGGGGATACCTCTGAGGCCGAGACGCCCCCAGTCCACCCATCTGTTCTTCCCGATGCCCCAGAGCCCATCGAGCCGCAGCTACTCTTCCTCCGTGCCGCTGCCTATCTTCAGAATGCTATCTTCCTGGTTGAGGAGAGAATCCTGAAACTTGAAGGAATCTGCAAAAGAATCTCAGGGGAAGGGGCGGCGGAGCTCCGTCTGTGTTACATCCAGCACGGACGCTACGGGGGCGTCGAGATCGGAAACCCCGCAGGGCCACTCGGTAAGAGTGATGGACCGAAGCTTCAAGCGTACCGGGGTGTGCTCGCCGACGATGCATTTCGCGAACAAATTGGTGGGCTGCTGAAGAAGAGCATACGCGACCATGAGCGCTTCCTCGCTCACTTTGATGCGCTCGAAACGCCTCCGCCACTCGGATCGTCTGACAATGACGACGATACTACTGCCAATTTTGACGGCATCGTGGAGCAAGCCGCATACGCATTCTTGCTCTCCGAAGCTCTGCGTCCCGGTTCGGCCGGGACCCCACCGCCCGCGCCGCCCCCGAATACTGCGGTGTTGTTCACGACGTACCACCCGCTGTTGGTCGAGTCGCACTTCTCCATGCTGCTCTGCCTACTCATGCTTGGTGACTTTCCCGCGCTGCTTCGCGCGTTCATCCGAGCTGCCACCGTCGTCGATGGACTTGAGGGCTATCCAGTCTTCCTGCCCCCGCGCTCGATGGCGCAGGTCGAGTTCATCGAGACGCTTGAGCGTCTTGCGGGCGGCTGGCGCCTCGGCGTGCAGCCTCATTCACGTGCGCGTGCGTACGGGACGAACGGCCATAGCAACGGATACAACGGTAAGCTCGCCATTGAGCCGCCCCCGGTGCCAACCTCTTCTCTTCCTGCTCCCCCTCCGCCCCCTGCTCCCGTCGCTGCGCCTATCCTCACTGTCCTCGGATCTACTTTGTTTGATCCGCTCTTGCCATCGACGTCTCTGTCTGCTTCAGGATTCGCGTCCGGGTCGGCATCGGCATCCACATCCACGTCCGCTCTGGCGCTGGCAGCGACGCCTTCTTCCTCTCCTGCACCCGCACCTACGTTGCACGGAAATGTCGGCCTTGCTGAGGTCCTCGATTGTGCACGTATCATCCTCGCGCCTGTCGCGGAGAGGCAGCGCGGGCGGGCAGAGCAGAACACATTGGAGAAGCGGAATCTTTTGTCTTCTTCCTCTTCGTCCTCTTCGACTAACGGTGATGGCATGGGGAAGAACCCGAAGGCGAGGGCGAAGTCGCTCCCGATTAATATACCCTTGCATGGGCCGCGCGTCGAGGTTGTGCTGGCTTGGCTTGCCGCGGTGTGGTTGGTAGAACTTGAGAGCGTGGCTTTGTCGGAGTCGGATGTTGTTGGAGAATAATGGTGTCAGTGGTGTGGTGTAGAAGTGGTGTGGTGGTATCAGTATATGATAGGCAGTTGCCAGCTAGTTTTTGTTTTCTTGTTCGTGCCCTTTGCGTGAGCTTGGATAAGGTATGATTTTGTAGCAAGCCATGGGGGTTGGTCACATGGATTCTCTAAATGTTATCTTAACGAAATATAGGCGTGTCTTGCCTGATAATGAAGCTGAGGCTTGTTAAGGTGCCTCAGAGGGGATCGCCCGGTGTAAAGATGCGCCTACCAATGCAACTTGCCAGCTTGAAGCAATCATGTAGAAGATTGACGAGGTGGTATTAAACTTCAGGTACTATTAAAAGAGTGAACGTTATAAAGCCCTTTCGCAAATCTTAGATTCTCTCCTCCCACAGTCCGCTTTGCGTCATGACCAGTCTGTACTACGGGTATTTAACTTGAATTCTAAGCTGCGCGCATGTTGACGTTTCTCCGAGAGCCGAGCTTCTAGAAGAGAGATCAACAAGATGCCAATGAACTATAAAACAAGCCTGCCTAAGGGAAGAAATGATACCTTTAAAGTATGTACAAGTTATCGGCAACATCTTTGATGATATCATTGCCATCAACCCCTACAGCTGTTAATAAGCTTGTTGCACAATGGATATGAATTCACGCGGGAACGTACCAACGTCACCAACCTCGACTACGTCACGCTTTGGAGCAGCGAGAGCGATGGCGGCGAAGTAGAGAGCGAAGACGGCTTTGAAGAACATCATGGTGCTCGCAGTAGGTCAAAGAGGTCGAGATGGGTGGAAGAGTGTAGATGGATGACGCTGGTGAGAGAGCAGCAAGCAGACGATGCTGGTGAGAGAATGGAGACAGCAGACGCTGCTTTATACTCGAGATCCAGAGGTTTCAAAGAAAGGGTGATTACACGATGTCCGCTCTAATGAGACAGATCGCGATTTTCATGAGATATTCAGCGTTCCACCAGTCTGTTAATTTAGGATCTAAGTGATACGGACTAAGTTCACTTGCTGAGATCGATTATCCGTGATTGAGTGATCGTCCAAGGAAAGTGATATGACATTATGTATCCGAGTCGCGTCATATCGTATCTCAATGCCCACGCTAAAGTTGAACTCGAAGAGCATGTACATGTGTCGGAAGCACGAGGGACGACATGACATGTGACGCCCTGAAAGTACATAATTTCCTGTCGCTTACGAGGGTTCTCATGAACACCATATGGTCAATTTGAAAATGTCAGTAAGTCAAAGGGAACTGAGGAAGGCGAACAATGAAGATTATACGATAGTTTACTGTATGTGAAAAACAACCTCGTCAGGAAGTGTATAAATCGTGTTAGCTGTAAATTTACTTGAGAGAAAAATTGAACACACTTCTATCTCCCCGAACTCCGAAGCGCTCCAAAACGCGCCATGCTCTTTCAGTCGAACTCCATTAGATCTTCATTAGAGTCCATGTGCGCGCATGTGCCCGCCAAGATGCCCGATTAGTCTCTTCCGTTGGGATGGAGCGCATGGCAACACTGAGGCGACGGGACAACCTCACTGGCACTGTAAATGCAAGGTCACTTCAAGCTTTCTCCTAGAAGTTCACATGGTGTTACCACCACGTTGACACAGGACAAGGATAAGAGAATGACCTTTTGATTACAGTAATTCGAATCGTCATGCATCATGTTCCATATCGCTGCTATTTGAAGCCGGGCCGATATTTGTACTAAATAGTAAATACGTGGGAATGGCATACCATATTAGACGCGGCACGTGCAGGACCTTCTTCGCACCGCTAACAAGCAAATTCATCGGTCTGGTATGGCCTTGCCTCTATAGGCTGGAAGTTTGACCCCGTTGGCATTAATAGTAGAAGTTTTTGTAAAGATATCTGAGATATCGATGAATATGCTTTTCAGATAACTTAGCGGTGTGACGAAGGTCTTGCACGTGCTGCGTCTAATATGGTATGCCATTCCCACGTATTTAGCACAAACATCGGCCCGGGGAAGGGGGAACTTCAAATAGTGGCGATAGAACATGGCGCATGACGATTCGAATTACTGTAATCAAAAGGTCATCTCGGAGATGCCATTCTCTTATCCTTGTCCTGTGTCAACGTGGTGGTAATGCCATGTGAACTTCTAGGAGAAAGCTTGAAGTGACCTTGCATTTACAGTGCCAGTGAGGTTGTCCCGTCGCCTCAGTGTTGCCATGCGCTCCATCCCAACGGAAGAGACTAATCGGGCATCTTGGCGGGCACATGCGCGCACATGGACTCTAATGAAGATCTAATGGAGCTCGACTGAAAGAGCATGGCGCGTTTTGGAGCGCTTCGGAGTTCGGGGAGATAGAAGTGTGTTCAATTTTTCTCTCAAGTAAATTCACAGCTAACACGGTTTATACACTTCATGACGAGGTTGTTTTTCACATATACTATCGTATAATTTTTATTGTTCGTCTTCCTCAGTTCCCTTTGACTTACTGACATTTTCAAATTGACCATATGGTGTTCATGAGAACCCTCGTAAGCGACAGGAAATTATCTCCGAGTTCAACTTTAGCATGGACATTGGGATACGATATGACGCGACTCGGATACATAATGTCGCATCACTTTCCTTGGACGATCACTCGATCACGGATAATCGATCTCAGCAAGTGAACTTAGTCCGTATCACTTAGATCCTAAATTAACAGACTGGTGGAACGCTGAATATCTCATGAAAATCGCGATCTGTCTCATTAGAGCGGACATCGTGTAATCACCCTTTCTTTGAAACCTCTGGATCTCGAGTATAAAGCAGCGTCTGCTGTCTCCATTCTCTCACCAGCATCGTTTGCTTGCTGCTCTCTCACCAGCGTCATCCATCTACACTCTTCAACCCATCTCGACCTCTTTGACCTACTGCGAGCACCATGATGTTCTTCAAAGCCGTCTTCGCTCTCTACTTCGCCGCCATCGCACTCGCTGCTCCAAAGCGTGAAGTAGTCGAGGTTGGTGATGTTGGTACGTTCCCGCGTGAATTCATATCCATTGTGCAACAAGCTTATTTAACAGCTGTAGAGGTTGATGGTAATGACATCATCAAAGACGCTGCCGATAACTTGTACATACTTTAAAGGTATCACGCTTTCTCCTTAGGCAGGCTTGTTTTATAGTCCATTGGCATCTTATTAATCTCTCTTCCAGATGCTTAGCTCTCAGAGAAACTTCAACATGCGCGCAGCTTGGAATTCAAGTTAAACACCCGTAGTACAGACTAAATCATAACGCAAAGCGGACTCAGACTGTGGGAGGGGAGAATCTAAGATTTGCGAAAGGGCTTTATAACGTTCACTCTTTTTAATAGTACCCAAAGTTTAATACCACCTCGTCAATCTTCTACATGACTGCTTCAAGCTGGCAAGTTGCATCGGTAGGCGCATCTTTACACGGGCGATCCCCTCTAAGCCACCTTAACAAGCCTCGGCTTTGTTAATAGGCAAGACACACCTATATTTCGTTAAGATAACATTTAGGCTCCATACAGCAAACGGGATAAATCTGGGATTTGGATAAAACTGAATTGAAAAGCTTAGTCAAAAATCCAGTTTCAATTCAGTTTTATCCAAATCCCGGATTTATCCTGTTTGCTGTATGGTGCCTTAGAGGATCCATGTGACTAAACCCCCATGGCTTGCTACACAATCATACCTTATCCAAGCTCACGCAAAGGGCACGAAAAAGAAAACAAAAACTAGCTGGCAACTGTATGCCGATACCACCACATCACTTCTACACCTTCCCACTGACACCATTATTCTCCAACAACATCCGACTCCGACAAAGCCACGCTATCAAGTTCTACCAACCACACTGCAGTAAGCCAAGCCAGCACAACCTCGACGCGCGGTCCATGCAAGGGTATATTAATTGGGAGCGACTTCGCCCTCGCCTTCGAGTTCTTCCCCATGCCATCACCGTTAGTCGAAGAGGACGAAGAGGAAGAAGACAAAAGATTCCGCTTCTCCAATGTGTTCTGCTCTGCCCGCCCGCGCTGCCTCTCCGCGACAGGCGCGAGGGTGACACGTGCACAATCGAGCACCTCAGCAAGGTCGACATTTCCGTGCAACGTAGGTGCGGGTGCAGGAGAGGACTCGGAAGAAAGCGTCGCTGCCAGCGCAGAGCGGACGTGGATGTGGATGCCGATGCAGAACCCGACGCGAATCCTGAAGCAGACAGAGACGTCGATGGCGAGAGCGGATCAAACAAAGTAGATCCGAGGACAGTGAGGATAGGCGCAGCGACGGGAGCAGGAGGCGAAGGAGGAGAGAGAAGAGAAGAAGTTGGCACCGGGGGCGGCTCAATGGCGAGCTTTCCGTTGTATCCGTTTCTATGCCGTTCGTCCTGCACTGGCACGCACGCGCAGAAAGGACTCGTCGGAGCGAAACATTTTCCTGGACTTGTGGGGCTTCGCCGGGTCCGACTCCGACTCCGAGTCTCCGACGACAGTCGCGGACCCGGCCCCAAACCAAATTATTGAATGCTTGGCTGGGCTACGGATATTGGATCGATTCTTCCGTCTTACTTGACTGATCTTCATCTTTTATTTATTGCAGAGCAAATGCCTCCGCTCCTGCCGCATCCACACGCGGCCACCGCCTCTAGGAAACCGCGGTACAGCGTGATACCTTTTTGTATTAATGACGCGGCCGCCATAGATCAGTCCGGTCAGTACAGAGCTCAGATGCGCTGACTGATATGGTGCGAGTGTACTCTTATTTCTCCCCCTTGCCTTGTGCGCCTCGCCCCCTACCGCCAACTTCCATCGTCACTAAGTCGTGTCTGTGGGGAAACACAGTGCACTGCGGCAGATCCAAGCAGAAGAACCACAACTTCCCAGTTGAAGCAAACGTGTGGAGGGTTAACGAAGTTGATTAAGAACTTTGAGTACTATTAAGGGAGAACAAAAACCCCTGCATATGTAGATGCTCCCCTTCCATAGTCCGCCTCACATGATGGTCTAGTCGTCTAGTCTGTACTACGGGTATTTGCTTCCATGCAGTGTGAATGCAGACGTTCGTTGAGGTTCAAGTTCTAAAAGAGAGATTGACAAAGCGAACTATAAAATTAGGGGAGGGATCATGCCTTCAAAATACATCCGCATCGTTGGCAATGCCTTTAATGATGTCATTGTCGTCAACATCTACATTTGATAAGCTTGTGCACAACATTAATGGACATGGGTTCACGCGCAACTTACCAACATCGCCGACGCTAACGAGTCCACTCTGCGGCGCAGCGAGGGCGATAGCGGCGAAATAGAGAGCAAAGACGGCTTTGAAAAACATCATGGTGCTCGCGGCAGGGAAAAGAGGTCGAGATGCGCTGAAGAATGTGAGAGCAGACGACGCTGGTGAAAAAACGGAGAACGCGACGCTGATTTATACTCGAGACAACCCAGCGGAGTTTTCAAAAAAAAAGGTAAAGGTGGTCAGGCGATACAGTATACGCTCAAATGAGACGCACTGCGCTTTCCAAAGAACTGTCAGTGTTCTACTAGTCTGTGAATCTAGGATCTAAATGATATAGTCAATCGACGTTAGCCTTCGCTACTTGAGATCGATGATCGGTGACCAGTGATCGCCCAAGTGAAGGGGTACGACAGTATGTGTCTGAGTCGCACCACACGGTACCCCGAAGCCTGTACCGAAGTAGAAATATTTACAAATCACGATGGTTGTTGCGAACACCGCATGGTCATAATTCCAGTGGGTCAAGGAACAGAGAAAGGGGCTATAGCAAAAGTGGAAGACAGCCTCGCCGGGATGCGCACACTGGCAAGTCGCATTAGTTGTAAAATTACAAATGAGAGAATTTGGACATACTTCGATGTCTCCGATCGCACCATGCTTTCTCGGTCAAACTCCTCTAGATCTTTACTTTATTGGTGGTCCATGCGTATATGCTCGTAGTCTCTTCCGTTTGGTAGGTTTTCGCAGATACCATGGGATGCATTAGCAATCGACGCGAAAAGACGATCGCACAAACGCAAGTTGGTATTCACATGACCAGAGAGCGGCAAACCCAGGACAGGGATCAGAGGATGGCACCTCAGGCCTCAGGCCTGCCTCAGGGATGGGCATTTGGTTGGTTTGAACGCTGTACAGTACGTGGGTATACTAGTATCAGTGTTTTAGAGGATGATACAAGAAAAAAAAACCCAGTTTGGCACGATTCGGACGGAGCTCTATTTGCCGAAATGTGGGAATGACATACCATTTCGATAGACGCGCAAGAGGCTAGCCTAGACACGAGATGGCACCTCCAAAAATGACATCGTCAGGTTCAAAAATACGCTCGTCTGGTTTTCGAACTGCTCTACAAAAAAACTCAAAGGTGACAACCTCCACTATAACGTTAAAGAGGTCATTCACAAGTCTACAACAAATGTCTCATCACGTGCCGCACAAAAATCCAACTTTCCCGTGCCTACTGGCATACATTTTCGTTCTGACGAGCCCTCTATTATTAGACGATGTACTCTACAGAACCCAACCCTTAAGTCTGCGATACGCACTCTGGATGGCAATAGAACTCACGCCATCAAATTAGTTGAAATGGACGCGGCCCGACTCTTCGTCCCCTCTTACCGACATCCGTGATGAGTGCGAGGCATCTTCTCAGTGCCCTTTCCGAAATGAGATTGGACGCACGGTTTAGCTCCACGGTCTCTCCCGCCTACTAGTAGTCCAGTTCGCGCGTCAAATACATCATATTCTCCCAAACGTATAACGGCCATGGGGCGAGAAGCTCCATATCCGAGGTCCTGTAGCTTCTCTCCTTCTAAAAAAACTACCAGAAGATCTAGAGCGTGTCATGGTGAGAGGATTTGTACCAAATCTTCACGCTATGGAACAAAAGAAAATCTCATTATTATGTCACAGTGTTACGATTACACGTAAACGATGATGGGGACAATATAGACCCACGCATCTTCATTTGTCAGCACAACCCAAGCAGGTATTCCCGCGGCGAGGCCAGCAAGAGGGGTTTGTAACGCAAATTCAGTGCCACATAGGCGCCGTCATTGTGCCAGTGCTACATAAGCGCTATCTTTGTATGCTTGTTCTCAACAGCCATGTCCATCCTCATTGCCAATAATCCCGATTCTCTTATTTTGCGCTCGGTTGTCGACCATGTCTTCATGCCGCCGAAGCTTCCCCAGGAAGACCCTGGTGATCAGGTCAAGCAGAGAACGGATGTGGCGCTCTGCGATAACCTCCTAGAAGTTGCGCGAGATTTCCTCCCAGACGTTCCTTCTTCACAATGTTCTTTGTGGATGCATATGATCAAGATGATTAAACTGGCTCGTTGTGCCGTAGAAGTCCCACTCGAGGAGGCTAGCCTCCAAAATGTCTTTACAAATATGGCGATCGGAGGTATGTCCATATAGCTCACACTTCGTTCCGCTTTCCATAAGACTCTTTTCCATCAGATGTTTTTTCTATGCATATTCGCGCACAGAATGCTGCTCTCATTGTGCGCAGGCTTTCCTCCGATGACTTCGTTCAGTTCGAGGTGTTCGAAGTCTCGCCTCAGAATGCCGCCATAATGACGACCAAAGGGAAGCTGCTGTGCTCCTACCCAGGGCCTACAATTCAGGTCCCCGTGGATATATTTAAGGACGAATGCTTTCTCCGGGAGCTGTCCTCTTTCCTAGTACAAATGGATGCAGATTGCTTGGACTCTACCCCTACCGCATCCAAGGCAGGATCTGTCGTCTGCGAGGTTCGCGAAAGCGTCCATCCCAAGTACATATCGGAATTATTGGTGGGAATTCTCAGGGGTTACGGTCAGCCCGCAGTTGTAGATCGCATCACAAAACGCATAGGAGACGAAATCCTTTGGGATAATGCGTACAAGCCATGGCGACGATCTCCATTATGGCTTACCCTCAGGGTTGCACTTCAGTCTTCCCTACGTGCCGGATATCTCTACAAATCATTTATACTCTTCTTCCACACCCACCTTCTTCGTCGTTGTGTCCGCCAAAATTTCCCAAGCGAGTTACTCTACGTAATGAGGGTCAAGATAGCTCGGCGTCTTTCAAAATTGGGCCCTGCCATACCCCATTACGTCTATGAATTCGTCCAGGATACCTCCAGAGAGACCGAGGCTCTTCTTTCAAAGAGATGGACGGCATTCCAGGCTAAAGGATCGATCTGTCCCACATTGCAACTCAAAGAACTTGATTTTGTCGCAGACGCGAAAATCTCTCTTCAAAACTCCTACAACTATCTTTCGAAGATGCTTCGCTCGGATTCGCACGAGTTTTCGGAGGTGGGATTCACCCCTTCCAACGGAACACGCTTCAAAAGCGTACACGACTTCTCACAATTTACGAACGGTCGACTCGCAAATGCTACTGACAAAGATCTACACATCGCACTCAAGGACTTCGAGTTTACTGTGGGAGAGAGTTTGGAATCGTGGATCACTGCGTCTAGAGGCAACAATGATGCTCCGGATGTGATCGCTTCGTGTATCCAGCAGTATGTCGCTGGTGCGAGACATCTATATGGAGAAGACGCAGAAGATAACTCGATAATGATCCTGACCATCATGGATCTTTGGGTGGCTCTGGATACTCTCACAATCCAGCAGTGTCCCTTACTGAAACAGTATTCTCCGGAGATACCCTCCGACTTCCTCCATCCCTTACTCCTCCATCGGTCATCCACCTTGCTGCGTGCCTTACGCATCGAAGAGTATCTGTGCTGGCGACACAAGGAGTCTTGCAATTCTACGTCAATTTTCTCAAACGATGTCAAGGAATCTTCTTTCGCTGTCAAGTACTTTCGTGATTCCAAAGATCTTCAACGCCTCCATAACGAGATAATCGCGGATGGGGAAAGAAAACGGGCCCAGAAGCGCGCAGAACTAGATCGTTTGAATGAGACATCGAGATCACTTCTTCAGGATGCTTCTCGGATGAATCACGAGATGTCCAAGAGTAGTTTCTGGGATGACATCCACAGCAAGAGATGTCAGAAATGTCGACTTGTCCATCAGTCCAAATCGCTGAAAATCTGCGTCCATGAATGGCCACTACCCCGCTCGACGGTACATGCACAACAAACAGTGTTTGAGCTATCTCCGCCCAACGTGTTTTCTGCCTGGCGTGGTATAACTTACTTGATTCTCCGCGACATCGGTCTGTCTTCAGTTCCTGATTTGCAAGGCAAACCCCAAATTCTCTTGGATTCGTTCTCTGGCCTCAGTCGTTGGGTGGCACTGCGTCCGAAAGACCACCGAGTGACAATTGGTTCAACTACGAAGTCGTTTTCCGATCAGACTCACTACAAGAAAATTAGGATTCCCGCGGAAGAGTCCTCGGTGTTGGTTAATAATGGTCTATCGTACAGGCTATTTGACAATATTCGTGGATCCTGGACGATCGATTCGTTCTTTGAGTCCAATGTCTCGGAGCTGTGCACACCTCGTATACCCTCGTCAGGTCCATACAGTTCTCTTCATCGTTTCGTGTGCGGGACTCAACACACACCAAACGATATCATCGCAGCTCAGGCCGACTGCCCTAAGGAGATCACCCTACACGAGTTCCTTGCATTTTCCGGGTTGCGCAGTGGCCCACGTTTACAATGGTTAAACATCGCAAGGGAACTGGCATCACCTTACCTCTCTTTTCGTCGCGAGGAAGTGCATACCTTGGTTACCCAAGCAGCCTGGCAGCTCGGTCCACTGTCAAGTGGCATTCGCGAGTGGCACATAGACCTTAGCGTCCCTAGCTTCGGAAATGCCCTCCTACGAGAGTTGGAGTCCCTTCTTGAAAAGATAAGAGCCAACTGGTTAGAGGAGGTGACAGTACGAACGATTGGTGCGTCAGATATCTCTGACCGCGATTCTTGTCTCATTTCTCTTTAGCTCTTATCAGCAGTCGTCTTTTGGCCTCGACAACGGACCCAAACATTTCCAGCCGGGCGTGCGCGCTTTTGCGAGATGCCCGAAATCTGACATATCGATGGATATGTGAATTGGAGGAGAAGCTAGAGTCTACACATGATGAAACATCCTGCGCAGGCCTTCGACGTCGATTATTTATGCTCGCCGCGACTTGTTTTTCGACTCTCGATGTCTGTTCAGAGCACATCCCCGCGATCCTCACCACAGAGGAAGATTTCTCCATCGCAATACAATGCGCGGTTATTGTCCATGACAACACGTCGCTATCTCTATCAGGCGACAATTCCGTTTATCTCACCCGGATGATCAGTCGCCATCGCCAGTCACTATATTCTTTGGAACCCATTTTTAGCCAATCGTCGCATGCAGGCGCTTTCGATCATGCCCTTTCTCGGCTGTGGCTAGGCTTTCGTCGGCACACTTCATCGAGTTGGCATATACTGCCCAGACCGAATTCTCGGTGGGTTTCTTGTGTTGCCGAAGGACGGCACAAGGTACACTACGATTTATTGACGGGCAAATTGCTCATTAACGGAAAGCCGTTGGGAAAGCTTCCGCAAGAGATAGTCGAACACCCTACATATGCGAGTGTACTTGGCACGGTGAGTGGTCAAACTGGGGCCTTCCTTACCTTTCCTGAGGTCTTTTCAGAAAATTCTTGACGTGGGTCCTGCTGACATCCCTGGAATGGGCTTCATGACTCGATCCACTGTTTCCGGATACCAGGTAAGAGGCTTTTCTCCTTTCGCATTCTTTAATGACTAAGACCGATTAAAGATCCTATTCTCGTGGAATAATGGGGATTTGATCCTGAGAACAAGGAGGCCAGGAGACTCGCAAATTTTGCAGCTCATACCACGGCCCAAGCTCTCTGGCGATTTTCCTCGACACTTTATTGATGAATACACTCACTGGCTCGATCTGAACTCTCGCGAACTCGAATTCCGTCCAGCTGGATTTCCATGGACGCCTAAACCTTCTAACTGGCGGCTCTATATTCGTAAACCTGGTATCTACCCACGTACCCTACTACTTCGGAAGCCTAGTCAAGACAGCTCCTGGATGCAACTTGTTGACATCCGTTCGAAGACCTTCCGTGTGGTATCCAGCATGCTATCGCCACTAGAGTCCCCGGAAAATATCATTACCTCCTACACCGCCCACTTCTTGGAAATTTCCCTCCCTCGGTTACATCTATCATTTTTGTCAACCCAAACAGGGAGCTCGAGTGTCGAAGCATTCCCGGTTACGTCGTTGATAAGATTCAGTCGTGTGGAACAATGTTCGGCTTGCGGAATAAACTTATCCTGTGCCCGGCGACCAACAGCTCTGAAGAGTCTCTGTTACCACGGCGCATCATCATTCCCCAAGGGAAAGTCTCTTTCAGCTCAATGGGCGACTTCACCAGCATTTCCATAAATACCGATGACGAACAGCATGTCCGTTGGCACGAATATACGATTGACACCGACCTTGGATGCCTCATGAGTAATACGAGTTTGAGCAGCAAGCTGTACCAATGCTATCTGCACGCGCTAACGAGTCACTGTCTTCCCGATCCACTACTCGGTCACACTGGAACAGAAGAGGCTCTGCACATGTTACGAAGCGCTTCTTGTCAATCCTTTCAAAGACTCGACGGCCACCAGGCGAAGCTACTAGAATTGATTAGCAACTTGACGCCAGATAGAGTTTACTACCCCCGAGGTCTACAATCGATGGCCTTGGTGAAGTGGAATGACCTCCCAGTACTATCGCAACACCACGACTTTTTCGGGGCTGTATGCACTATCCTCGACCACGCGCAGTTGCTGGAGGCCCTCTACGATCAAACCATAACCTTTGACAGCCATGATCGCGATCCATCACTGTTGAATCGGGGCCGCCTCCCGAAACAAGTCATACTATCCATCGGACTTGCAGATTTCGGAGCAGCCATCATCCGTAGATGACCTTGAGTACAGGTCAAGGGATGTTCCTGATTCTGGATCCGCTGAACATGTGGCCTACCGAACATCTTGGTCCATCTGGAATGCCGAGCCTTCTCTCGACCGTGGGTTGTCGAGTCGAAAACTCTGGGATCTCATGTGTTCTTGGGGTTCACTTGGCCCAGCCGGCAGCGAAGTCTCGCTGAGATACAGTCGATACTGGCTCAAATGCGATGTAGCACGAGACTGGTTTGTTATCTACAACCTCTGCCGACGCGCAGTAAACAGGGACCTTCGAAACTCGAGAATCAAGTTGTCCTTTTGTCTTTCAGCCGCAGCTTATGGCGAGCCCAGGTTCGCAGACATTGTCCCCATCCTAATAGTCTTTGCTCTGGACCACCGTTGTTGGATTCTCAGCCCTCCACCGGAATGTTCTTATACGCTTTCAGATGGGGTAGCCCCGGAACGTACACGTCTCGAGGTTTTTGGTATCCAAAGTTGCCTTACCCGTGTGTTCAATCCCTGCGCACTTCTTCAAAGAGGCAGGAACATCAAAGAAAGCCAAAAAGCGGCGAAAGGAGGAATACGATAGGGCCATCAGGATGCAATCATCAGCAGTCGTGGACTCGATATTACGTCAGTGGCCAGACTATAGTTCCGTGAGCTTCGGCGAGCCGTGGTTCGACAAATCTGAATGCCTTCGATGCATCAAGGAATATATCCAGTCAGTTTCTCGGAATGTCCGGCTCAGAGATCATGTTCTACGGTTGCAAAGCATCTTGCAAGACCATTTGAATGTCTCAATACCCCCGGCCGCAACCACACCATACCTATTTTCACCGCGATTCATCACCCGTTATACAAAGTCGATTTCGTACTCAATTCGCGATGTATTCTTGCTCCGCACCACTGTTCCAAATCCATCGATCGATGGAGAACCTTTCCCATACCCAGGTCTCAATACCCCTCCCTCCGCAGAAAGAGAAGGCGGCCCACCATCGGTTGGCTCAGACAGCCTCGGGATTTTGATCGACGAACTTCGATACTCTCGACAGCCGTTGCTACAGCTCTACGGAAATGAGCTGGATAAGAGTCATCGTGAGTTCATCGAACACAGTACCTCTCAATCTGCTCGAGGTGCTCTTCCATCTCATGAACTTCTACGCCTCTATCACGACGAGTGTTCTCGCAGAAAAGACAAAGTGTTTTCCGAAATTTCAGCAGCGCTTGCGCCATCTCAAAACGTGGAGAAAGCCAACGGCATTGCGGGACTTTGGCCTCGGGTAACCCCTCGATCCTTATTGCGTCAGTTGGCCCAAGATCACATCGTTACACTCCCCGATCGGTGGAAGGCGGTGATTACACGTTATGCTGTCTTCCTCCTCAAATATCAACAGTCTCAACGTCTTTTGGAGCTCTCGTCGAAACAAAAGCATGAGGAACTTCTCCGGGAGATAGACTCGATGCGCAGCAACGTATTGGCAGAATCGACTCCAGATTGGCTACTAGTCCAGGTTCGTCCATTACGTTGTAGGAGAAGCAACTAGGTAGATGAGATGACCGCTATAACAGATCGAAGCAAATCTCGTAGCTCGCCCGGTTCAGGTAGCTGTCGCACGCGAAATGATCTCTCCAAGTTCAAAACAGAACATATCTCTTCAACTCAATATGGGAGAGGGAAAATCATCAGTTATTGTACCTCTCGTCGCTTCTACTCTCGCGGATGGCTCAAACCTTATGAGAGTCGTGACTCTCAAGCCTCTTTCAAACCAGATGTTCCAGCTCCTCGTTGGCCGGCTATCTGGCCTGCTTAACCGACCGATTTTCTATATTCCGTTTTCTCGCAGCCTCCGCATGAATGTCTCCCTGGTTAATACCATCCGACGCCTCTATGGAAGATGTGCCGCCGAGGGCGGTGTTCTGGTTGTCCAGCCTGAACACATCCTTTCACAGAAACTCATGCACATCGACTTTCTCCTGAAGTCAGACGGGAATGCCGAGAAACATACAGTGGGTCATGAATTGAGGGTGCTGCAGGACTGGGTGACCAAAGTATCACGTGATGTGCTTGACGAGAGCGACGAGCTTCTCCATGTGCGGTATCAACTTGTCTATACTGCAGGAGAGCAGATGCCGGTTGATGATCACCCCAATCGATGGACCACAATACAGCAGGTATTCAGCCGACTACAAGTGCATGCTGTGAAATTGCATGCCAAGTACCCGAAGATGATCGCAATCGACAATACGACCCTACTAAATGGGTTCAAGTTTCCAATTATTCGTATACTCGATTCGGTCATTTTCCGTGACATATCTTCACTCATTATCGACGATGCTCTTGGAGGGGGACTATCCAATCTACCTCTGGGTGTTCTTCCATCAGCAATTCGGGGTGCTGCTCGCCGCTTCATATCTCAGAAGGAGGCTTCAAACGAGGATCGCGACTTGATTCACTCGCACTGCGCCGGAACGACCCTATTTAAAGGAATTCTCCTACTGCGTGGCCTCCTGATGGACTGTGATGGGATTCTTGGTTACGTGCTTAAAGAGCGACGTTGGCGAGTAGACTTTGGCCTCGATCCCAGCAGAACGTTGTTAGCTGTACCATATCGTGCGAAGGTATGGTTTATCAATCTAGCAGCGGGAGGTCGCTAACCATGAATGCAGGATGTGCCCAGCCTGAGAGCCGAGTTCGGTCACCCGGACGTCGCTATCACTTTGACCTGTCTCAGTTATTACTACGGCGGCCTATCAAAGGACCAATTGCTCCTGTGCTTTGAATTGCTAACCAAGCTTGACGACCCGGAGATGGAATACGATCACTGGGTGGAATTAGGACATGACCTTCCTGCGGCGATGCGCCAGCTCAACGGCGTAAATACGAAGGACAATACCCAAGTCGTTGAGATCCTTGTACCATTATTCTCGAGGAATAAAAGAGTGGTCGACTTCTACCTGTCACAGGTAGTCTTCGCTCGAGCCGCACGAGAATTTCCATCCAAACTTCCGACGTCCGCCTGGGATCTGGTCGAAGACAAGAAGAACATCATAACAGGCTTTAGCGGCACAAATGACAATCGGTACCTGTTACCCACGTCCATCACTCAGGAAGATCCCGATTTTGTGCTTGGTACAAACGCCCTCGTTTTGCAATACCTCCTCCTTCCCGAGAACGACCATTACGAATGTACCGAAGGAGAAAATGGGGAGCGCGAATCCGCGACTGCCTTCTTACAACGTCTGGTCAACCAAGATCCCGAAATCCGGGTATTACTGGACGTGGGAGCTCAGATGCTAGAGCTTCAGAATGAAGACCTTGCACGGCACTGGCTCTCCCTTCGACCGGATGTCTCCGCTGCTATTTTCTTCAACGACTCTGATGATCTCACCGTGGTCACTCAGGATGGAACAATAGAGCCATTTATGTCGTCTCCTTTCAACAGGCAGCTCGAAAAATGCGTGGTATATCTCGACGACGCCCATACTAGAGGGACAGATCTCAAGTTTCCTCGAGGAATCCGCGCAGCAGTTACGCTTGGGCCGAAGGTGACTAAGGATAGGCTTGTTCAAGGCAAGTATGTCGACTATTCGGAGGAAGAAAAACTGACCAAGATATAGGTTGTATGCGAATGCGTCAGCTAGGAAAAGGTCATTCGGTGATGTTCTTTGCACCGGGAGAGGTCGACCGTCGTATCCGTAACCGTATTCCAAGACGAGTGACCTCTGATGGTCGTATCCAGGTGATAGACGTCCTTCGCTGGGCCATGCAGGAAACTTGTGAAGACATCCGTCACCACCTTCCATACTGGGCGCAGCAGGGGCTGGACCACCATAAACGATACGCGGCATACACGGAGCACAAATCAACTGAAGACTTGGACGTTCTGAAATATGCGTGGCTACAACGCGAGTCACGTACCTTGGAAGAAATGTACTGGGCCACGCCAGGCGTTGCAATGAGTCCCAAGATAGACAGTATTCCGTCGTTGAATGAACGGATCAAACGACTCGGCGTGACCCGGCTAGTGGATGTCAGGATAGCGGAAGAACAAGAGCGGGAAATGGACCACGAAAAGGAGCAGGAGCGTCACATAGAGCGTCCTCCGAAGGTCGAGCCAGCACTCCATCTTATCCATCCGGACATCCAGAACTTCGTTAATACGGGGAGACTTCTTCGTCGATCTTCTGGGCTCGTATCCCCACTCCTGGCTCCTATCGATATGGCCAATGCCTTAGATTTGATGACCGACTGGTCTCCTTCTCCACTAGCCACGGCAGATTTCGCCATCACCATTTTCGGTTCCAACGGGAAGAGCCTGACGGACTATCTTCGCCCCGTCAACTGGATTCTCTCGAGCAGATCAGAGAAGAACAGCACTGTCGTTGTGATCAGCCCTTACGAAGCAAACGCGCTACTACCTACCATTCGCAAGAGCAGCAAAGTCAGGCTGCACGTATATGCCCCTCGAGTGACATCATCCATGCGTTCTTTCTCGAGTCTCACATTCCATACTATACCGTCCGCCCTGGCGCAGCCGTGGTCATCACCGGCGCACATACGAACGGAACTGAATCTATTCGCAGGGCAGCTCTACTTTGACAGTAGAGAAGAATACGAGAGGGTGTGCCAGCTGCTCGCACTGTCCATGGCACATCCAGGCGCAGAATATTGCGAAGTAGATGGATTCGTGCCTCTCATGTATCGCACCGGGAGAAGCTCGCCGTTGATGACAAGTAAGATAGCTATATTGAAGAGGTTGATTGGGCTACGACGGAAAGGCATGGGTTACAGTAGAACTCACCTAGGACAGATTTTGAACGCCAACCCATTAAGCGAGGAGACTCTATCAGTCATATCGCCTTGATCAGTACTATTACGATGTAACACCAGAACAACTCTGTAGACTATTTCTTGTACTATGAAGATCTTGTATAAATAAACTGCACTCTAAGGTTCCCTAGTTTATCATAGAGCCTGAAGTTCAAAGAGGCTCGATTTTCGATCGATAGTACGTCTTATGTGTTTCGTTACCCCATACACGCTCAATGGCCAAAGAGTCCGACTGCCCACTTCTACTCCGAAAGCACGTCGCGCGCATATAGTACACATGTAGTACATATGCCAAGCTCAAGCTCACGCATACCGCCTCACATCCTCCGGCGTATGTCCCACCGGATCATCCGACGCAGCAAGGTTGCATTGGTGGAAAGCGCGCACCTGATCCGGCTTAAATGCGCCAACGACAGCGTGCAACACGCCACGGTTATGGGACAGGAAGAGATCCTTTTCCTGCCAGTCGTGCGGGTACACCAACTAAACGTAGAGGCGCGTGAGTGAGTCCGCGTTAGAAAAGAAAGAAATGAGAGGGACGAAGAGAGCACGAACACTGGGCGCGATGGCAGGACGTTGCATCTTGTATAGAAGATCACGCACTTCCTTGAGGTCCTTGATATGTGCGCCATCAGAGTAGAGTGCACCTTCGCGCGATGCGCCCTCTGGGAGTGGATCGATGAGCAGCTCTTGCGCGGCGCATGCATTCACCTGAAAATGCAGTGCGCCAGTCACCGGGTTCTTCCATGTCTACGAGGCTCGTAAGATCAGCGGAGCTAATTACTGGCAGTTGACAAAAGGGAAAAAGGGGGAGGAGAGAGCGTACCACGGGCAACACTTTGATCTTATCTTCTGTCCAAGGAGGTAGCTCATTTAAAGGGACTTCCTTACCCTCGCTCTCGATCGTGAGTCCCGTGCTGTGCGCAGCGGCAGGCTTCATCCATTCGAACGGATGGGGCGCATAGCGCACTCTTGCGCGTACGGCGACGCTCTGTAACTCGCGCGGGAGTATATCGAACATTGTCTTCCCCGAGACGAACGCCGTCGTACCGAGCGGGACGGACAGCGTATCGCCCGTTCCGTCATCATACCGACATATCTGCTTCGGGCCCTGCGGTACTTGGATCCCGTACAGAGTCGTCACTTTGGGCGGGGAGAGATCGTAGAGCGCCGCATCCATGTGCCACCGAAAGAAGCGCGTTATACCTGCTGCTTCATCGGCAGACGAGACGGGGTTCTTGTGGAAGGCGGTATGGGAAGGGTGTTTAAGCACTGCGGTCTCAATGCCCTCGTGGTTATAGACGGTGCCGTTGCCGATGAGCTGCACCTGAGGAACATGCGGGATGGTCTTGAGGTATGGATGTAGGATGGACTAGTTGGTCTTTTCAGTCTTGTTATTCCCATGCCCATATGACTCGGACGTTGGGTCAAATGCCTGTGGAATGTGACGGGCGTAAGCGCTTATATTTGCCATCGGGTGAGGATATAGACTGCACCTTTGTCAACGCATATTGCTGCTCTGGAGAGAGATTTACGTTTCGGAAGAGGAGGGCATCATACTGAAAAGGGATAAAATCAGAGAAAATTCCAAGGCACACACTTTAGCACTAAAAAAACGTGTTTATATTTTGGTACCTTGTAGAGTAGATGTTGAATTTCCACAAATTCGGAAGGGCTGAGGTGTCCAGGATCGACGCCGATGACCTGTCTGCCAAAGTTGGAAATTTTGGAAGGATCGGCTGAAGGAGGGAGTGTAAGAGGCACAGTTTCGATGGTCATCTCTGGAGGAGTTTCCGAAGAAAACACGTGGGAAACCTGAAAGGTTACTATAAATTCTTCAAAAGTACCCCTGTTGGAGACACTTTCAAGGGCTTTTTCGGACGGACAAAAACTCTGCCACGTGCACATGCACGTGAATTCGCGCGTTTCAACCCCCGTTACTATAGTGTTCGGCGGAATTGAAATTGCATGTAGAAGTTGAAATCGATTTTTCTTGAATTTAAATCACAGCATTTCTGCTCCAGACTTCTACGGGATATATTGTTATAGGTCTCTAGCATGTACATGTAAATTGGCTAAGGTGTGCTGTCTCAGGAATATATTGCGCAATGGTTACCGAGAATCAAGGGGGTGGCAGAATGCGGATCCCGAACCTAGGGTTGGGGGGGGGGGGGGGGGGCTTGGTACCGAAAAAAAAAAAGTTTGACGCCTGGGAAAATGGCCCAAAAAGGCAATCGAGCGCCCAAATGGAGCAGGTAAACGATGATCATTGCGGTGAGTTCTTCAACGCGAAGTCATCGAATAGTAGACACTGAGGCATTGGAATTCGGAAAAGTCGTTTCTCCTCATCAATACCCCACAGCATGCGGTCGTATGTTTCGTCCAACGTCTTTGGAAAGTCATCCAAGACCCTCCAGATACTCGCAGGAGGCGTGCGACGCAGACTGTCAGCCTGGCAGACAACCCACCTAAACCTACAAGATCATGTGACATGTGAGTGTCTGAAGTCCAAAAGGCGAGCAATAGAGATAAGGGGAACAAGAGAAGGGAGAACGTGCAGTGTAATAAAGTGCGGGACTCAGTATTTGCTTGTCGAAGACAAACTGCGCCAGGTTTTAGAGAGGACTTTTTATTAGATCTAGAAGTACATTCGGGGTATGGGGACATAGAACATGATAAACCTGGCTATTTCCTGTCTACATAAAATGAGGGGCAACCGGAAGATATGGGCGCACAGTTTGTCAGCGTTGAGGAGGTTGAGGTGTCGATCGAGGCTTGCTTGTTTAACGTTCCGCTGGACAGATTCCTGGCAGGATACACCAAAAGTTGGTGTGTGGACAAAAACGTTGAATTCATGAGCCATAGATAGGTGCAGACCGTAGAACAAGCGTAACAGAACGAAAGAATCCAACGCTGAGTAATATGCATCCATGTTATTTATTCTTGGAAAAACAAATATACGTGGGTACAACATACTACTTTAGGAAGGTGGGGGGGGGGGAGGGGGGTCACCTGGCCGAAATAAAAAAGCTCTACCCTTAGTACTCGATTTTCATCCCACCACCCCCTTGCCGAGAATGAGAGTCAGTGATTTCTGTCAAAAATAGATCCTGCAGGTCCGAAATTGCACTGAATCACTCTGGAAAAATTCTGCCGTGATCATAATACATTTATCAGTGGCGCATCCAGAAGCATTGTTGGAGCGGCCCGAGTGGCCCGAGCGGCACTTGAACTTTGGATGTGTCTGTCACGCTCATGGATTATCTTGCTCACTGCATGAGCACAACAACTCACAGTAATGAATATAAAAGTGGACCACATTAATATATGTATTATGATCACGACAGAATTTTTCCAGAGTGATTCAGTGCAATTTCGGACCTGCAGGATCTATTTTTGACAGAAATCACTGACTCTCATTCTCGGTAACCATTGCGCAATATATTCCTGAGACAGCACACCTTAGCCAATTTACATGTACATGCTAGAGACCTATAACAATATATCCCGCAGAAGTCCGGAGCAGAAATGCTGTGATTTAAATTCAAGAAAAATCGATTTCAACTTCTACATGCAATTTCAATTCCGCCGAACACTATAGTATCCCTCTCACACCCGAAAAGAAAGAAACATTTCTTTCCAGATGTACACCTTAGGTGCAACTTCCAATGCAAGGCTGTTTTCACATGCAGCGTCCGTGCACTCGCGACCCGAGGTTTGCGACGGAGATCAAAGGTGGCCTTCGAGCTATTCGACACGGATAAAGACGGCGCGGTTGACTACCGCAAGTTGAAAGTAGCCATTCGGGTTCTCAAGAAGCGTAAGGATCTCAAGACGGATCGCAGTCTACTCGAGTGTAACGAAATCGTCATGATCAGTTGCGTCGTATTGCGTTCGCCCCGTTCTGTCTGAGAAAGAAATGCTGGTATTTATTTTGCGCAGTGATTGAGAGGATTTCAACGTATGTTTACAGCATATCCCCGCGGTCCTTGTCACAGAGAAAGACTTTTTCCATCGCCATGTGCGCGGTCATTGTCCATGACAATACACCGCCATGCCTCTCGGATGTCAACTGGTCCGTTGTGCCACGCAGGAATCATCTGATGACATTCGTCACCATCTTCCATACTGGACACAACGTGGGCTGGACCACCGTAAGCGATACCCGACAAATACCGCGCCCAGATTACTGTAACTGAAGTCTTGGAAATTCATTCATACTCTGACATCAAAGCCGGCTGTTCACACCGTCATCATCACCTCCACCACACCAACAGCCTCCTCCCGATACTACCACGACTTCTGATTCCAAAGACCATAAACCCATGCCCCTCGAGTCGCGTCCTTTATGCGTTCCTTCTCCCATCTTACGCCATCCGAGACTCACCTGGCCTGCACAATCCGAGTCGTGGTCAGCACCTGCGTATATACGAAAGGAGCTGGATTTATTCGCAGTGCAGCTTTACTTCGACAAGTAGAGAAGAGTACGAAAGGGTGTGCCTGCTACTCGCGCTGTTCATCTCCGGGCGCAAAATAGCTATATTGAAGAAGTTACGGTGGAAGGGCATGGATTATAATTAGGACATATCTCGGACGGATCCTGAACGCCAACCCACTAGCCTTTATTCTACACAATCAACGGTATCATACAAACGAGTCTGGTCATGGTAGCGCCGGAAATATTGTGATTGATGTCGCTGGAGCCAAACGAGGTGTGTCAAGAAAATGGTATGGCGGTAACTAAATGATGCCAAATGTAAATGGAATAGGAAGTATAGGGGGACTGGAAAGCTGTCGCGCGACAATAAACTGCCGCATGGGTTCCGGGACTCGGTCAAGTCCCGATGGCTGCAGATCTTCCAGCAAAATACTCTGCAGGGCGGTTAACACTTCAGTTACTCTTTCCCTAACGAGCTCTTGTAGGGTGGGCGCAACACGTGGTACAAATTCCTGGGATAGGTAGAGATTCTTCACACTGGTAAATGTATGAAAAAGGTCAAACCATTGGTTATACTCGATATCGTCTTGCCAAAGTGGTCGCCGAAATACATCTTCGAGTATGTAGAGGTGTTCCATCATGGGATTGAGAGAGCCCGAAGGAAAGACGAGATACAGACCTGCACCAGAGACGACACAGCCGCCAGTCTGACTGACTGCATGAGATTCCCAACTGCAACCCTAGACTATCTCTCTCTGGGAATGTGATGGTCGTGCGCGAATCGGAAAAGATTACACGTACTTCGTCGTATGCCTTGAATTATGGTGTGCGACTAAGGAATTAGGCGAGTTGTGGAGTGCCGAATATGAGTTGATGGAAGAGTCCTTCCATCAACTCATATTCGGCACTCCAACGAACGTCACCTCGGTGAGAGCAGGGAGGACAGAGCGTGTGGGCGGAGGATGTCGACCTTCCCAGGGAGGGCGCGATCGAGGGGATTTGAATACAATGCAAAGTAGTTTAAGCCTGGAGAGGCAAGTGACCATTGACTCGAGGAATATCGCGAAGGAAGAGTATGACGCGGTTAGGGGCAGACAAAAGTAGTTTCTGTAATAAAAAGAGATTAGGTGTTTCAGCGCCACGAATGTCTTCTGTCGGAATGGCCAAATCGATTTCACATACGCGATCGTTATGCCCAAGAGCCGCGATAATGTTATCCTCGGCGCACTTTGAGGTTGAGGGGGGACTATATTGCTCTATAATTATATACAAAGGTGGCCAGAGAACCAGCTTCTCCCTGGGTGGAGACAGATGACAGACACGCTTTTGAGTAGGGCTATTCCGAGTCGAGACGTTGTTAGTTACTTCAGTACAGTAATCCGGTGAGCGAATTTCCCTTGATATACCAGTGAGTTATCAATGAGGATCCAGAGTCCGGGAGAGGGCAAAAGTTGAATTTGCCAGTGCGGCAACTCTATGGAGCAAACATGAGCAACAAACCCTATACACTGACATCTGTTCCAACAACATGCACTATCAACTCTCGCCAATACCGAAATAATCAACTTCGCAGCAGGTAACCCAATTCCTGTACCCCCCATTCCACAAGAAACCTGGTGAGGACGTTCATTTCCCACCCGTGCCTTTGACTCGCTCTGCGAGAACGACGAACTGAAGACGCGATGAATCCATTGCGTGGTAGCAGCCGCCCTCCTCACTGCACACACGGTCCCTGGCTCATGCTACTGTAGACCTTGATGGCGACAGGTGGCACGATAACAACGGAGATTCGGCGGGGTGGAAGAACTACGACCAGTTCACCCTAGGGTATCTGGCCCGCATCCGTGAGTCCCCCATCACGCTCTTACTGAACATTTAAGGGGGAAAAATATCCTCTGTACTGTAGGTCGTGCTCAGCTTGCATCACCCCATCGTATCCGTCTACTGCTGCTCCTTCATCCTCCGCGCGCACGGACATCTTGCCGCCACGACGACACCATCTATCTCGGATTCGTCTCAAGAAGGAGGGCATCCCTGTTGCGCGCACTCGCCAGAGGGGTTGCAGGGAGGAGGGAGTACCGCTGGTCGTGCTGCTCGAACCATTGATCCTCGGAAGCCTCCCAGTTTCCTTGCTGTCCACTGTGGTGACGCTGCTCGGCTTGCCGGGCGCTGCGGCCGGAGCGTGTATCGTGTTATCGTGGGTATTGGTAGGTGGGCTTGGGGAAGTCGTGGAGAGGGCACGGAGGGAGCTTGCGTAGTTGGGGGAGAGGGTGGTTTAAGGATCGATGAGAAGGAACAGGAGGATGAGTTGGACCGGTACGGTGCCACCCTCTACTGTGACTCCGAGTCGGTGGGTTGGTTTAGGTGAGTGTTGGGCGTTGTGTACACGCGCGCGCGTATGTGCTGTTGCGGTGCGTTTTTTGATTGCTTATCGCATGTTGGCCCACAGGACACGCGTTTCACTGGCTTTGTTTTTTTTGCGACGATATGGAAGAGGGGTAAGGTCACCTGTCCGCGTCTTCTCGTCTCCACCTCGGTCACGTTGCATTCATGTTCATACCGTCGCCTTCCTCATGGAGCACCGGCCCACTAATTTCACTGCCCAGAGGAATGGAGAACTGTCGATCATGCTTTCATCAGGGCTTACAGCCACCCATCATAAAAACACGAACCGGCACCGGCTAGTACCTCGGTCAGTCACATACAACAGCCGCCCTATCAGATTCTCTGATTTTTGTTATTCCTGGTCTATAAATGTTTCTCCGGAAGCCAATCATTAGCTTCTTAAGGTAGTATGAGTCGCTGTCTCAAAGATATTCTCAATGTCTCACCGAGAGAGTTTGAGGGTCCGATGCGTTCCGCGGTCCCATGACAACTGTCCCAATTCAAGTTATCAGCAGCCTGTCATCATTGGCTAGACCGGACATCCTGCACCCTTGCAATGTATCGGGATATGTGTACTGGACTGCGAGGTTGTATGAGTCAGACAGATTAGGGAAGCGAGCACACGTGACGTGACGCCCTATTTGCATTTGCCGCCAAGGCATCGAGAAAGTTTAGGAGCAGGGGAGTTCAGGAGCTATTTCGTGCACTCCCCCGTCATCTCCCTTAGCGTCTTTCGATATGCCCGAGTCGTCCAAAAGGAAACATGAAGAAGATCTATATCGCGAGGAATTCACCGCCAGTTTTTTCTGCAATTTGATCCGACAAGCGACCGGTCAGGACCGTATTGGCGAATTTATCTTGGATATGGCGCGGAATGAGAATCTGAGACTTGAAGACCTCGAGACGTTGACCGAAAAACATCCGGCTGTCACTCCCCAAATCTGAATGGGAGAAGGTTGCGCCCTCATTTGGCCTGAATCCCTTTTTCGATCATCACAATTCCGCATGCTTACCTTCCGCCTTCGTTCCACAAGCGAGTAATGAAGGATTCAATACAGTGGCTTGACGTTTATAAAGAAAGAGGATCTCCCAAGAGAGAGTCAGCCCGTCTATGTCTCATGGACGCGGTATGTTTAACCAATGGCTCTTTTTCTACGGGCTGACCTTTTCGCTCAGTGGAACGTCCCTGTCTGTGCCCTTTTCAAAGGCCGCGTGGTTGATATGCCTGAAATTCCCATGCCCGAGACGTCAAAAACCTCTGGGGGTGAGGTTGAACACGAAATACATATGCTGCAAGGTATCATCCTCCTAGTCGTGCAGCTGAAGCTTGCCGTTAAAGATGAGAGGGACCACGTTGCACAAGTTCTGCTGGAACTCGCTTGTGAGTAATCAAATGTCTACATCCGATGTGACGTTGTTGAAATCATGTCGCACACAAGCCGCATATAAGATCAACAACGAAAATGACTTTGAACTACAACCTCCTGTTTACGCCGTCCTAACCGATTTGAAAGATTTCTATTTCTTCTCTTATGATGGCTCAACTTTCAAGATAGATTTAGAGATCTGGGTGTCCTCTGCGACGCGGGCACACTTTTTAAACGGAATGACCGGAGGTTAGTAGCTTCTCGCTTAGTTAGTATAGCAAAAAATTTCATGCTAAGTTTGTTGACAGTCGCGGAGCGATTGTTTTCTATCATACTCGAAGGCTATATCTCTATCTCAAACACCGTTATTGAGAAGTCGACATGGGATCATCGGTGATGTCAGTATACTTTATTACTTGCTATTCTCGAAGATTCGACGGTAAACGATCAGTATCCAGGTATCCAGGTATCCAGGTACAATTCCGCACAGTCTGGAAAATGCATTCGACTCGACTCGAGGAAACCTGGTGTATGTAGCGCTCCAAGTCACTGTGAACTTTTACTGATTGATGATCCAGACGGTGAGGCCCTCACTTTTTTTTTTTTTTTTTTTTTTTTTTTGAATCTGAATTTCTATTCCACGGCGCGTACAACGGGGTACAGAGGCGGTCGCGTAGCTACTACGCATTATGATCAGGCATTTACATCAGCGAAAAAAGGCCAGCGTGAGCTGGCTCTGTGTAGCGTAAAGGGTTTGTTATGTGGTGGTCATATGTAGGTGGCAGCGGGGGTTCAACCCGTAGGTCCGATAAACCATATCCTAACAGCCGTTGTATGTACGAGAGAGGGCTGTATCATCAATATTGAGGGGGAGCAACAACCCTCAACCAATGAGCTTCCATTGCTCTGTTCCCAAATAGAATGCCAGCTGGTCCTCACGGATCTGCCGGCGTAAGCCAGTGTTGACGTTCTCAATAAAGACGCCGCCAGGTAGTCTCTTCTTCTCCAGCAACTCTCCAGTTACTGCTGGTGTGGGATTGATGTTTGACGGGCCTGGGCGTTTACTCCAGGCGGATCGTTTGTCAGTGGGTGTGTGGGAGGTGAGTGGGGCAGGGGGCTTGTCCGGCTTTGCTGCGGGTGTGGCTTGTGAGGCCTGCCCGCCAGCTGCTTCCCTCGGGACACGGGCCACTTTGGAATCGGGGCACTTGTGCTTCTTGGCAGTTTTGCGGGACTCGAACTTGCGTCCGCATGCCGCGCATTGCCGCTCACGTGTGGGGAGTTTCGCCGCTTCCCTTTCCCTTTCACGTTTAGAAGCACGGCTCCTCTTCCGTGCAAGACGCCTCTTCTCCTTTTGGGCATTGTTGGCCTTGCGGCCACCCATTTGGAGATCGAAGAAGGCAAGATTGCCCTTTCTGTTAAGAAGCTCCAAAATATAACCAAACATTACTTTTTTCACCTTGAGGACAGGGTGAGGCACAAGCGCGACAGCGCACTTGACCAGGTGGGAGTGGTATTGGGGAGAAAACTCAACCCAGGAAATGTTCCCGTCCTCGGCTTTTTGGGCTGAGATGGCATTGGCCAAGAGGTTGGCCCTCGAGAGCAGGGAGTGACACGGGTATATCGCGGGTTTTATGTATTTTTGATGTAGCCCTTCATCATGTGATCAAAACGAGCCCTTGAGCATGCAAAACGGACAAGAATTGAGTGAGCTATATCTCCATCAATTTTCAACCAATTTGGATGATTGGGGGCTCATTTGGAAGCTAATCTTCGTCCGCAGACCCGTGGGTATATACCCGAGGGTTTTTAGGTGAAGATTAGCTTCCAAACGAGCCCCCAATCATCCAAATTGGTTGAAAATTGATGGAGATATAGCTCACTCAATTCTTGTTCGTTTTGCATACTCAAGGGCTCGTTTTGATCACACGATGAAGGGCTACATCAAAAATACATAAAACCCGCGATATACCCGTGTCACTCCCTACTCGAGAGGAACCAGCAACGACGGAAGATGTTGAGGATGTCGAAGACCGAAAGTTCGGCATTCTCAGAGGGGGACCGTTTAGGTTTAGCCCCTCCCTTCCCTGTGGCTTGGTCAGAGCCATGGGGGTTTGATGGGGGGGTGGAGGCCATATGGATGTCCTGCAAGGCAGGGGAGGGGATGTGCTCTAGAGAGGACATGGGGGTAGAAGGCAAAAGAAGATGGTGAGGCCCTCACTTGATAACTGGACCAAAGCAGTCATCAAAGCTCGAGAAGCACAATCGATTCTGGTGAGGTGCGACTGCTCGTCCCTGAAAGTCTGGGAAGATGCTGGCCAACGGGGTTTGCATCGTTTGGAAGAAAGGTAAAAGTATGTTGGATGCTTGCCGGATGCTTGCCGCTGATAGTCTTGGTACCAGTGTCTCATACGTCGACAAGTTCAGCTCATTGACAGACTGGGATCAACAGCAAATTGAGTACGAGATTGATAAAGTTCTTCTTAAGTTAGCAGGTGCAAGCCACGTGATTGAGTGCCAGTAAATTACTATTACGATGTAGCACCAGATCTTTGTACGATACGACATTTGTTTATATTGTATAGAATTCCTTGCAGCTCATACCATATCACTCAATTCTTATTTCACTATTTATTTCTAACATTATACATGCGATGACTCGGATGAGGAAAAGTTCTACCATGCTCCAAGTCAGCGAATACTACTCCGAAGCTCACGCATACCGCCTCACGTCCTCCGGCGTAGGTCCGACCGGATCATCCGACGCAGCAAGATTGCACTGATGGAACGCGCGCACCTGGTCCGGCTTAAACGCACCAACGACAGTGTGCAGCACGCCACGATTATGGAACAGGACGAGGTCCTTTTCCTGCCAGTCGTGCGGGTACACCAACTAAAACGAAACGTAGCAGCATGCAGGCCATCAATAAAGAGATGAAGGGAGGAGGAGAACACGCACACTTGGAGCGATGGCAGGACGCTGCATCTTGTATAGCAGATCACGCACTTCCTTGAGGTCCTTTATATGCGCACCATCGTGGTAGAGCGCGCCTTCGCGTGATGCGCCCTCTGGGAGCGGGTCGACGAGCAGTTCATGCGCGCCGCATGGATGCACCTGGAAGTGCAGCGCGCCAGTCACAGGGTTCTTCCACGTCTACAAGGCACGTAAGACCCCAGGCGTTGATAGTAACAGAACAACAGGGATGAGAGGGGGAGAGGAGAGAGAAACGTACCACGGGAAACACCTTGACCTTATCTTCCGACCACGGAGTCAGCTCGTTCAAAGGGACCTCCTTACCCTCACTCTCGATCTTGAGTCCCGTGCTGTGTGCAGCGGCAGGCGTCATCCATTCGTATGGATGGGGAGCATAACGCACTCTTGAGCGTACTGCGACGCTCTGTAACTCCCGCGGTAGGATATCGAACATCGTCTTCCCCGAGACGAACGCCGTCGTACCGAGCGGAACGGGCAACGTATCGCCTGTTCCGTCATCGTAACGACATATCTGCTTCGAGCCCTGCGGTACTTGGATCCCGTACAACGTCGTCACTCTAGGCGGTGAGAGATTGTAGAGCGCTGCGTCGATATGCCAGCGATAGAACCGTGTGACGCCTTTTGCCTCATCTTCGGGTGAGACGGGTGTCTTGTGAAATGTAGTGTGGGAAGGATGTTTGAGCGCTGCGCTCTCGAGGCCCTCGTGATTGTGCACTGTTCCATTGCCAATGAGCTGTACTTGAGGTACGCGCGGGATCGTCTTGAGGTCTGGATGGAGGATGGACTTCTTGGTCGATTGGGTCTTGTTATTCCCATGTCCATAGGACTCGGACGTTGGGTCAAATGCCTGTGGAATGTGACGGGCGTAAGCGCCTATATGGTATCAGATGATGGGGAGGGGTGTCCATGCGGACGTGTGAGTGTGAGGGATGGATATACAGTACTGTACCTTTGTCAATGCATATTGCTGCTCTGGAGAGAGATTTACGTTTCGGAAGAGTAGGGCGTCGTACTGGAAGAGGACAAGATCAGAGAATATTCTTTAGTTAAGGGGGTCGTGCCTATGTCGTGTCAAGACGGGGTTACCTTGTAGAGTAGTTGTTGAATTTCAGCAAAGTCAGAAGGGCTGAGATTTCCGGGATCGACGCCGATTACTTGTCTGCCAAAGTTGGAAAATTTGGAAGGATCGGCAGAAGGTGGGAGTGTGAGAGGAACTGTCTCGATGCTCATCTTTCTCTACTATCGATTCCCCCTGAACCTGACCGCAGCGCATTCATGAGCGCTGGGGCAGGATCACGTGCACTTCTCCAACTGTCTCACGCCCGACGCGACGCGCTACCTTCACGCGTTCCATCCTCTATACTGTCTCATCATACCCTCCTCATACTCTCGCGCCCACAAGGAAACAAGAAACGTAAAGAAAACACGAAAACACGTCATCCGTGATCGCCCGCCACCCGCATCCGCATGTACACCTCCAGCGCAACATCCAAATCAAAGCGGCGTTCGCACGCAGCAGCAGCAGCCGCAGCCGCAGCCGCTCACTCACGACCCGAATTATCCGACGAACAAAAACAAGAAATCAAAGAAGCCTTTGAACTTTTCGATACGGATAAAGATGGCGCAGTAGATTATCACGAATTAAAAGTTGCCATGCGGGCTTTAGGATTCGATCTCAAGAAAGCAGAAGTTCTCAAGACGCTTCGGGATCATGACAAGACGGGTCACGGTTTACTCGAGTATGACGATTTCGTCAAGATCAGTTGCGTTACGTTTTGCCGTCGCGCTCTCTCTCCTCTTCCTCCATCCAACATATGTTCCTTTTTTTTTCTCTCGGGAGGGAGAAATATAATGCTGATTATGATTATCTTCATTATTATTGGTATTTTGGTATACAGTGACGGAGAAGATATTGGCGCGTGATCCTATGGAGGAAATTCGGCGCGCGTTCCAGCTATTCGATGATGATAATACGGGAAAGATATCCATACGCAATCTCCGGCGTGTAGCCAAAGAGATCGGGGACCGACTCGAGGACGACGAGTTGTACGTTAATCTATTTAGTTTTACTCGTGCGCGTTGGCTGATGATGCCCGCCGGTCAGACAAGCGATGATAGATGAGTTTGACCTTGACCAGGATGGCGAGATTAACGAGCAAGAGTTTTTCGCCATCATGACGGACGACGCATAGCCGTTTCGTCTGACCTCTCCTTCCCCCTTCCTGTCATACCACAGTGTGTATCTACGTACTTCATGCCCAGCGTTAAATCTTGCTTTGTTTTGTCACTCGATTTCACATTCTTATGACACCGAAATGAAACACACCATAAAAAACATTAGACACGACCGGGGCATCATAGCAAAAAAGTATAAATGATGACTGGCACGAGCAGCAGTGGCCGGCGTGAGCCCCATATAAAGTAAGACTACAGAGCGAGATAGAATAGGGAATACACATGCATGGATACAGACAGAGACAGCACAATAGAAATGGCAGGTGCTGTAGACTGAGACAAGTGGTAGAAGTACATGATGAGGGGACTGAGACGGAGACAGCATCATAAAACCAGCGATAGGAGGCGGAAGGAGGAATGGCGTGGCGTAAAGGAGGCATAATCGTAACGACGGATGTGTACAACAACAATCAACAAAAAACTGTCCCTGCCCCGTTATGGAGGTTGCAATGTCCCAGCGGATACTTGTGCCCAAGTAGAGTAGACAACGAAACAAGGAGAAAAGAAGCAAGAGATGAAGAGGCAAGGTGATAAAAAAAATTCAAAAAATGGCGTGTGGGGCGTGAAAGAAAGGAAGGAAGTTTTGATGGCGAGTTTTGGTTGAGGGCACGATGAGTTCAAGCATCGCCGAGCAAGTGGGTCAAAGCTTGACCCTTGTGTACGCGCATGTGCTGCCCGAGATTATCGTGACGACTGAAATCCTTCCCGCATCCCTCGATGGGACACTTGTGCGCTGCAACGGGTAAAACAGAAAGGTCAAAATCCACCAACAAGCCAAAGAAGAGGGTGGAAATACTCACGCTTCTCGTTGGTGTGGATCGATCGCACGTGCCGCTTCAAATGTTCGCCGCGGGCAAAGCACTTGTAGCATCCATCAACGGTGCACCTATACATCCTCATGTTCTTCTGCACACCACCCTGCACAATCATCACGGGTGCCGTAGGCACCCTTCGCCCGCGGGACTTCTTCGTGAGGTTCGGCACCGGCACCGGCGCACTGAGACGACAAGGTCTCGGAGCACGCACACTGCCGCTGCCGCTGCTCACGCTCACGCTGCTGGTGCGTCGTGAGCGAGTCCGAGAGCGTGACATCATCCGGTCTGGCATAAAGTCATCGTCGTCGCCTTCCGCGCCATCCGAGGGATCGGCAGCCTCGCTATCGCCCGACTCGCTTCCTAGATCCTCATCCGACTCGCCTGTCAAGCCCGGTGGGCTCGACGATCCCAGAAGACGGGGGAATGGCACGGGAGCGCCGAACGCGGGAGGGGAAGGCGACATCAGCTCGGATGGCTGGACAAGGTGGGTGCTACTGCGGGCGGGGGCAGAGCATGCGGTGAAGGCGAGCCAGTCGGATAGTGCAAGTCGAGATCTCCGTCCACCTCCATTTCATTCTCGGCCGATGGACTGAAGTACACCACCTGCTGTGGAGCGCTGGTAAGCATCTCCGAAGGCTGCTGTGGCTGCGCATGCGGCTGCGGCTGAGAAGTAAACAGCTGAGTGTCGATGGCAGGATTGCCATTGGAGTCGTTGTAGAAAGCGTAACTCCCAGAGTCGGCATAGAACACCGGTTGGGATGCGGAGGACGACTCGAGCTTGAATTCGGATTTGGAGTCTGACCAAGGTAGCTGACCGGGATTAAGGAATGCGCTCTGAGAGAGGTCGAGCTCAGCGAAGCTCATGGAAGAGCTCGTGGTAAAGCCGAGGTCAAAGGGATACTCTTGCTGTATGTCAGCAGACATGGAGGGGGTGTTCTGATACGAGTTCTCGGACGGGCTGTAAACGAGAGGATAGGAAGAAGAGAGGGGAGGAGAGGTGTGACGGCCAAAAGATGCTGTGGCAGTAGCAGCAGCCATAGTGGGATGATGTTGCTGAGAGTGGAAGGGATGATGAAAGTGGGGAGGAGTGCGAGGGATGTGGTGGTGGTTCGAAGAAGGGAATTGAGGCGGGCGGTTGGACCTATAAGAGCGATGATGGAGATCCATTGTGGGATAGAATGATTGAGACTGATTTGGGTTTTGAGGATAGGACGGATATGCGATGGAGGCCGAACGTTGGCGACGAAAGGCAGGAACTGGCCTTGGCTGATGGGTCACAATGGCGGAGGCCATGCCTAGAGCTGGGAGCTGAGTCTGAAAGTCGGTGGAATGAGCAGGCGCGACGGGAGCGGATGCGATCGTAACTAGTCGGCAAATGGAACTAAGAGCGGCGGAGAGCTGGAAATTCGAGGGGGTCGTCACAAACTGGCTGATTTCGGTATTTGGCTCTTCCGATGGCGCAAATCTGTGTGGACGTGTTGGGGCGTGGCACCGACGACGATGCTGTGACGATTGTTCTTACGCGCTTTCGTCGGGGCGGAGGTCGTGAGGAGACGAGGCGAGAGAAAAAAGAAAAAAAGGATCCTGTGCGGCTCGAAAGGGAGAAGAAAAAACAGAGGAAGAAAGAAAAGAAAAAAAAAGGAGACAGCAGAAGAGTTCCCGACGCGCTCTCTGGATTTGTGTGCGACTTGCACAGCCAAAGGCCGGATCCCTCCGTCTTTTTATTCGACGTCTCTCACATTGACGCCGCCGCCCTGGGGCACAATTTCCTGATATGACAGATCCCCTTTGGCGAATTCGCTGGCAGCCTCGAGGCGAGCAGATGTCCATGAGGCTACCAAACACTCTCCGCAATAAAGCGGAACTTGACTTTGCGCGTGACAGGGCCCATCGGGAGTACAAATCTGACCCATTTCGGCTTCAGCTCCTTCCATGAATCAAATTCCACTTATCTTCGATCTCTCCCGCTAATCCCCTTCCGGCTCATCACCCAACTCCCTCACCTCACCGCCCTCTCGATCGACAATCGATCTCTCACCCACTACTCTACTCACAACTACTGTACAACATCCACGCGCGCCCTATCCCTTTCTTCCACCCGGAAGGTCCCTCACCCCGTGCTTCTGTCACCTGTCACCTACCCCGCGCCCCGCCGTCTGCGATAGAAGCCAGAAGCCAACGGGGCGAACTGGCCACTGCCGCCCACGCGCCGTAGATAGTGTGAAGAAGGCGCTTGCTACTTTCCCAGATCAGTCCATTTCTCCGGCAAGTGCATCAACGTTGATCCGTATTGATCCTTCATCCTTGGGGCACGTTCTCCCTACATCGCCCTTGTCTTTCGTTTTGGATGAGGGCATAAACAATCTAGCTCTATTCACCTGCCTGTTGTTTTCATGCCGAAAACTGCCTCCGTGCGCCTTTGCTATGCCAAGGATCCCTGGAAAAGAAGCTGATTGACAAGCCCTCCGGACGGCCTGCATTGGCCTTCGCAGAACCCCCAACAAACCGAAGAGAGAGGCTGCTTGTCCCTTGTCGGATTCTGATCCTTAACGAGGAGGATTATGAAATGCCATTCCCGGGGTAACTCTCCAGGTACCAACACGTTATCCACCTTGGGTCAACTTATCTCTATCTGTCTATCAGGGCCCTTCTCCAGAAAAGTCTCGAAGAAGAAGAGAAAAAAAAAAAAAAGAGAGAGAGCAAAAAGCGGCGGTGGTGGCTTGCTTAGGCAATCGAAAGATCAGAAGTACTTACAAACAGGCACCGTCGTCCATCTGCTCGGTCAGTGCTGTCCTGTATTGGTGTGCCCCAAGTACGTGTGCAGTAACTTTTTACGCGCCCGTCGGATACAACGAGGCTTTTGGCCCGTTTGGTCCGACCAGGCCATCCGCTCGGGCACCGCCTCCCACCCATCATTCCGACCCTCTGGAGCCAGTGAGGAGAACTGTTGGGCACTGTATGTGCGTGTGAGAAAAAACGTCCACAGATACAGATAGATGCGTGTGCCACCCCCCAAAACCGCTCCTGCGGATCTCACATGAAATTCCCTGCTGGGAGTGAATCAAATAATCGATCTCAGCGCCACACACACAGCCAGCCTGACTCTGACCCTCTGGGCCGGACGTGAGTCACACCAGCCAGCCAGTACAGTTCTTTCGATCTATCTCACCTAACCAACAACAACACACATACACACACGCATACACATGTATGCAGACCAACCGCAGGCACAAACAGTCTCACGGTCCTCGCCCAAGCTACACCATACAGTACACCACCAAATGAAACCTTCCACTTCCATTCTCCGCCATTTACATTACCCACCCACACATGCCTTTTGTGAATAATGCGGTTGCTAACCCTCTGCTGTGTTCTGCATTCCCCCGTCCGTCCGTCCGTCCGTCCCATTCGCATCCGGCAAGAGCAGCGGCAAATCGAGGAATGCTGAATAAGCGCCCCCAAAAACGATCACATGGGGGTTTCCGGTTTCCGGGTCGAAAGTCGAAAGTCGAAAAAGAATGAGCGCTTCTCCCGGCCGGGAGAAGGAAGGAGTGTCACACAACCCCCGAAAGCCTGGTGGCGTGCCATGCCGAGAGAGATGACTCAACTCCGATTGCCATTTATCATCTACCCCACAATTGGGTTCTCTCATCTTCATTTCATTCCGTTTTTTCCCTCTAGAAACACCCCTCGTTTTTGGGCCTTTTCCGCTCATCGCTCCAATACTGTAATTCTCTCTCCCTCCCTCCCCCCAATCCATTTCATTTCATTTCATGTGCAAGTGGTGCCAGTGGTTTACATTTCCTATATGCGATCTCGCCAAGATCAAGTAATGGGCATCGATGGGTTGGGGGATAATAAAGAAAAAAAAGGGCACATACCCGTACGTACAGGATAATAGCAATGTGAATTGGATTGTATCCATTCGGCGGGCGGCGTGTATAATTGGTGACCTCGTGAATGCGACCGCGGCACTCCGTTGGGCACAGCCACCCAGACGCTCCATTCCCCCAATTCGCACCAGCAAGTCATGTGAATTCTCAAAAGCCCGGCCATCCAGTCTAAGCCATCCAGCCTTGCTGCTGTAACAGCTGTAGAACGCCGGAGTGGAGTGACTCCCAGTGGAGGCGGATGCGGGCGCTTTTCCGGCCAGCTTTACAATACCAAAACCCCAGAAAAAAAAAAAGACCGAAATCAAAAAAGAACTGTTTTTTTACCCCGTCCAAAGTGTCTCCATGTAAAGTTTTCTCCGCATGTATGCAACGCGCTCTTTCTTTTCTGTTGGGGAGTTTTTTTGGTTTGTTTGGTTGCTCTCCATTCTACACCACATGGCGCTCGCCCGCTATCAACACGAGTAAACGGTATACGTCTACTCCTCCTCGACACGACACAGCGGGGCGGTGGATGCGTGGTGGCCCAGGGGAGATGTGCTCCCGATATGTCTAGTAGGGGGGAGGCAGGGGAAACAAAATGGAATCGAAACGCCAAAAAGTCGGAAAAACTTGAAAGAGAGAGGAACGTGTGTGCGCGAGAGCGGCGTGACCGCGCTATCGCTATCGTGCTCCAGCACGCGTTTTTGTTTTCTTTTAGGTCGATATCGAGATATGATATATCGCCCATCACCGCCACTGCCGCTTGGGTACATCGTGGTGTGGAGGCGTGCAAAGAAACACCTTTACGGTCAGTCAGCGCTGAGCGGCTCCATAAACATATGAACGTCTCTTACCGGGGCAGAAGCGCTCCTCCACCTCCACGTCCTTCTCCTCGGAGCGCTCGTACAGTAGATCTAGTACACTTACGCTAGAGTAACCCCGCACTATACCTCCCGGACTACTACTAATTCGATCGGCTATTATAAAAGAAAGGAAAGAAAGAAAAAAAAACCGAAGGTCTGTCTGGAAAAAAAGACGCGGATCCGATCACGAGGTGGGTGTCAGGTTCCCAGATCTGTTTACGGCAGCGTGCAAAAAACAAATAAACGCGACAACGAGGCATCGCAGAATAGGTGTGCGGCAACTATATGCCCCTGGAGGTGTATAAAACAGAATAGACGCACGCGCGAAATTTGCGCTGAGGCGTTGAGCCAGACTGGAGGGCAGCACTTGGGGGTATTCCTTCCCGATCGTGGAGATCGTTGGAGCTAAGGCACGCCCACGCCGTCTAGGTGTGCTCTAGGCCTCTAATTAGTACTGTATATCCCACTTAGGAAAGAAGCACTTGTATCGGGTTACTGGTACCTGTAGTGGCAGAGCGTGCACGATTCGTTCACAAAGACCTTCGTGGGGGTGTATGATACATGTTACGGTATACTTTGTATCACGCGACACCACCTAGAGAAGGAGAGCGAGAGAGAGATGAAGAGAGATACTAGATTCCCAGATCCGTTGATTACTCGAGGAGTTGGATAAAACGTAAAAGCTGTCAATTGAAAGAAGGCGTAAAACCTCACGTGGAGTGAGGAAGGAAGCAGCTATCGGGTTCGGTGGCTTAGGTGGGTGGATGGACGGTTAGTAGTTGATTGGTTGATTGGTTTTAGCTGGTTGGTTGGTATGTCGCTCGCCGTGCGGTGGCGGGGCCTGCTCTTTCTAAACTAACGAAAAGGGAAGATGGGGAGAACCGGTTGTTTGTGTGATTGCTGTTACTCCGGTAAGGGTACCGCAATTGTGGTATGAAACCTGATTGGTATGTTCGAGCACGCAGCGCCGTAGGTGGCAGGAGATGCGCGAGGCAAAGCAAGGCAAAAAAGCTTGGTGGGTGTGTGCTAGGGGAGGCAGCATACATTATACATTTTGATACGAGACAGGAGCAGGAGGACCAGGAGAAAAAGAGGGTACCGCACCAAAACACATCGGATAAAAAGACGCCGACTCGCCCCGTGGACGGGAAGTTGGCATGCATCACGTGTCCACTAAGCCCGTTTCCATTTTCCCACCCTACTCCTTGGCGCTACGATACCAGTCACGGGCGGTATACGATAGCCAACGACCCACTCAATGGCCCGACTATCTTCTTGACAGGCTACAATAACTACAATACAGCAGCAACTACATCTGTGCCGAATCGAACCACGCCACTCTACGTCGCCCCTACTCGGCTAGAACATTTCATGGTGGTGGCGTGGCGTTGTTGATGGAGGGAGGGACGGATGGACGGATGGATCTGTGCGCTGTAAATGGCTGAAAACCTCGCGATTAACTTACACCTCCACCACCACCTGCCAGCCCGGGATCAACCCCACACGCGCTTTGCAAGGACCAAAAGCGCCAGCGCCAGTAAAACTTAATCACGGGAACTCCGGGCAAGCGGCAAGCCTCTGTCAATCAGTGAAGCGCAGGCGATCCGATGCCCCCCACCCCCTCTACTCCACACCTTTCCCTTCTGGGTTTTGTTATTTGCAGACGCTAGTTGATTGACGCCTTTGGTAGACGAAAAGGGTAGGAACAATCAGATATACATATACAGTAGGTACATTGAGTTGAACACGGGTTGCGAGCAACATGCAAGTATGTGGTGAAAGGACGGTATCATACAGTACAGTAACGGGGATTATTTCATGGTAAGTGCGGAGAATGAGGAAAAGGGTGTGTGACGACCAAGGTGACGACGGACACTTGGACGTGAATTGCTATCATGCTCTGGCGAGAGAGGGATGATGGGACTATCCAATATCCGGGGGAGTCCGTAGAAAGTGATCAAGTGATTGATTGATGTACAACAACAGATCAGGAGAAAGGTAGTGCCAGTGAGCGGTACTGTCGCACAAGTTGTTTGCACTGCCTCCATCCTCATTCAGCGATCGACATTCCGGGCAATCGTATGTCCCAAACAAGAAAGCGGCATACTGTATCGTTAATTATAGACGATCGAGCGGCATGCCGTAACCTGCACCGTGCGGCACCCAACATCCACGCGTTCAGTCAGTTGATTCGAATTACCTCATCTTCTTTTGCTTCCTACCACCATGTCCTCTCCCTTGTCGGCTGAGCGCATCCTTTCCCCTTCCTCAAAGGACACTACCATGGCCACCACTCCCCCCCAGAAACCGAAAGGAGGGGTTAGGCCTAAACAGTCCCCTTCTGGGGATGTTGAACTTTCGGTGTTTGACATCCTCAACATCTTCCGTCGTCGTTGGTTCCTCTCAAGGCCCCACCTCTTGGCCAATGCCATTTCGGCTCAAAAAGCTGAAGACGGAAACATTTCATGGGTTGAGTTTACTCCCCAATTCCACTCCCACCTGGTCAAGTGTGCTGTCGCACTCGTACCTCACCCCGTCCATAAGGTGAAAAAGGTGATGTTTGGATATATTTTGGAGCTGCTTAACGGGGATGGCCATCTGGCCTTCTTCGAACTCCAGAAGGGCGGCCGCAAGGCCAATAATGCCCAAAAGGAGAAGCGGCGTCTTGCACGGAAACGGAGCCGTGCTGCTAAGCGAGAAAGGGAACGGGAAGCTGCGAAAGCGGCCAAACAACCCCCTCGTGAGCGGCAATGCGTGGCATGCGGACGAAAGTTCAACTCCCGCAAAACCGCCAGCAAGCACAAGTGCCCCAAATCCAAAGTGGTCCGCGTGCCAAGGGAAGCCGCCAGTAGACAGGCCTCACAAGCCACGTCACCAGCACAGCTGGACAAGCCAGCCGCCCAAATCACCCAACACGCACCCCCTGCCCCAACAAATAGTAATGCCATACCCGCGGTAACTGGAGTCTCGCGGGAAACCCCACCCCTACTAGTGCCGATGGTGCACACCAAGACCGGCCTTCACAAGCTAATGCGTCCTGAGCAGGTGGAACGGAGTTTGGCAACTGGATGGACATTCCAGGAGTGATAATAAACCGGCACTTCTTACTAATACAACTCTGACTCTTACATACAACAGTTTGTTACGATAAGGTCTCTCGGGCCCCCCCCTGTACGTGGCACACCTGCGGGTCCCTGCCTCCACCACACTTCACTAGGAGGGGAGCTGATCGGCACCGAAGTGTGCAATGTCTCCCACCCCATTCACCAAAACACCCCATACATACACACCACCCCAGCGGGCAAGCGTCAAACCCCCAGTCACACATAGAACGCTGTTTGGCGTGACCGCCTCTTTGTCTGTAGTTACATGCGCGCGGAATAAAAATTCGGAAAAAAAAAAAAAAAAAAAAAAAAAAAAAAAAAAAAAAAAATCCACGCGTTCAGTTCACTCACTTTCACGTTCACGATGTGTTACCGTTTACCGTTACCCAACCAGCGGACCCTTTCACACAGCGAAAAGAGCTCAAAGCACATCAACTGTGGTTTTTAGTCACTGTCGTGCAGACGTGAATGCGAGAAGCTTGATTCGGGGGGTGGGGGGTGCCAGTAGAGGGGGTTTTACGCGCGATGTACGACAAGCCAAGCCTGAGCTTGGCCATTCCAAGGCAAGTAATACGGAAGGAGGATACCATTTGCCAGCCACAAACTAGAAGCCCCCAAGCAAGAAGAAGAAGAAAAAAAGAAGCCTTCGGTGCTTTTAGTACACTAGACTATTGCCAGGGTGTGATAATCGTGACGGGACGAAAACAGAGTGCACTGGTGTATTAACGTGCACATGCGTTTTATTGTAACCGCACTACTGGTCTGGTCCTATCATTTGGGGGGTCTGGAGTTGTAACCAAATTAACCCGTCGCTTGAGTATTAGATCACTGCGGGGAAATCACACTCATTAGCGCGCATAGCGCCGAAGCCTCATTTTCTATAACGAACTTTCCGTGTGGGTACCGTATGTATGAAAGTTTGGATCATGAACATGAACTATCATACAAGTCTTCTCCGACCACCTCACGCAATCAAATCAAATCACACACACCAATACTAGTGGCCTCCGAGCTAGACGGAACGGGACGGGACAGGGAAGTGTTAATTGAAACTGAAACTGTTGAGTCATGGATGAATTGAAAATGAATGAAAAAGTCGCCCGGTCTGGAACTACTTGGAATTTGGCAACCCCTTCAATTCAGTTCCAGTTCTCTTCTCTTCGTCGTAGCAGCCGATGCGTGCGTGCTTACGTGCGTGCGTTGCAAGCCAAGCCCACCCCACCAAACAGAGCAAAATAAACACATCTGCGCACTGCGCATCCGCGAAAAAACACGCGACTCGATCCGCCCCCCGATGTTTCGTTGGCGGTAGCCGCATGTTCCGCGCACGTACACACAACCAAACAATCCCAAAAAATCCCGCGTGCAAACACATCAAACAAACACGTGCCAGTGCGCGTCTTCCAAAGCCGTCGACTGACTCTTCTCTCTCACACTCCCTCTCACACGTTGAACAAAAAAAAAGACGGAAAAATCGTTCGATTCGTTACTTTGGCGCAATACATACTTGGAACTCGAATTCAACCAAAAAAAACCAGAATTGAAGAAAAACACATGGTAAACGGGGTTACTGTAAACGGAAAACCTGGGGACTCGGACGATCGGTGTGATTTGGGGTGTTGGTTACAAGTCAGCGACTTACCGCCCTCCTTCCTTCCTTCTCCTTCCTTCGTCCCTTGTACTACTGCTCATCAGCTGGGCGTAATTGATTGGAGCGGTGCGGCACTGCCAGCGCAGCTCGGAATTGCCACCTTTGGGCAACTTGAAAGGACACAGTAGGGCGACCCCAGTTTTTCTGATTCATCCGCTGCCGGAATGGCCCAGTTGCTGTATATATTCTCTGCTGATCCAGCTGATCCATCCAATATTTCGAAGCTTGAGCTTAAGCACTGCTACACTGGCGGAAGCAAACTTACTTCTTACGGCCCCGAGCAAGGGAAATTTTGGGGAACAAATAGATAGATCGCGGGCTGATGTGCATGGGACAGTTATCATGGGACGTGTCGGACTCCTCAGAGTGATCTCTGAGACAGCCCGTACTAGTACTGGGAGAAGCGAACGACTGGCCTCCGGAGAAACCTTTGGACTTAAGAGGCTGTTGACTATCACCGAACATGTAGCGCCATCAGTATCCCCTATGAACAACGATTTACGGGTCTGCTTACTACCGGGATTTTCACTAAGACTCAATTTGAGACGGTGTTTTCATCTGCCACTTACATCACGTGGCTTGCACCTGCTAAGAAGAACTTTATCAATCTCATGCTGTTGATCCCAGTCCGTCAATGAGCCGATCTTGTCCAAGTACGCCACACTGGTAACAAGACAATCAGTGGCAAGCATCCGACAAATATACAACATCCTTCTACCTTTCTTCCAAACAGTACAAGCCTCGTTGGCCAGCATCTTCCCACACTTTCAGGGACGAGCAGTCACACCTCTCCAGAGAGCTTTGATGATTGCTTTGGTCAAATTATCAGGTGAGGGCCTCACCGTCTGAATCATCAATCATTAAAGTTCACAGTGACTTTGAGCGCTACGTGCACTAGGTTTCCTCGAGTCGAGTCGAGTGGGTATTCCAGACTGTGCAGAATTGTGCTTGGATACCTGGATACCGATCGTTTACCGACGAAATCTTCGAGAATAGCAAGTAATAATGTATGTACTGACATCACCGATGATCCCACGCTTTCTAGACCTCTCGATGACGGCGTTTAGGATAGAATTATAGCCTTGGAGTATGGTGGAAAATAAACGCTCCGTGACTGTCAACAAGCTTAACATGAAAGATTTTGCATACTAAGCGAGAAGCTAACCTCCGGCCATTCCATCGAGAAAGTGTGCCCGCGTCGCAGAGTACACCCAGATCTCTGTGTCCATCTTGAAAGTTGAGCCATCATAAGAAAAGAAATAAAAATGTTGCAAGTCGGTTAGGACGGCGTAAACAGGAGGTTGCGGTTCGAAGTCTTTGTCGTTGTTGTCCTTATATGCGGCTTGTGTGCGACATTTCAACAACGTCACATCGGATGTAAACATTACTCACAAGCGAGTTCCAGCAAAACTTGTGCAACGTGGTCCCTGTCATCCTTAAAGGCAAGGTTCAGCTCCACGACTAGGAGGATGACACCTTGCTGCATGTAAACTTCGTGTTCAACAACACGAACTGTACATGCTGTAACTGAAGGTCACCCCCAGAGGTTTCTGACGTCCCAGGCATGGGTTTTTCAGACCTATCAACCACACGGCCCTTGAAAGGGGCACACACAGGGACGTGCCACTGAGCGAAAGGTCAACCCGTAGAAAAGAGAGCCATGATTGGTAAAACATACCGCGTCCATGAGACGTAAACGGGCAGACCCTCTATTTTGAGATCCTCTTTCTTTGTAGACGTCAAGCCACTGTATCGAATCCTTCATTACCTGCTTGTGGAACGAAGGCGGAAGGTATTAAGCATGCGGAATTGAGAATGGTCGGAATTGATATTTATTGAGTTTGGGATCCAGGCCAAATGAGAACGCAAACCTTCTCCCATTCAGATTGTGGAATGACGGGATTTTTTCGAGCAACACTTCGAGCTCCGAGCTCAGGTGTCAGATTCCCATTCCGTGCCATATCCGAGATAAATTCGCCAACACCCTGACCAATCGCTTGTCGGATCAAATTGCAGAAGAATCTGGCGGTAAATCACTCTGGATGTACTAGGTCTTCTTCATGTTTCCTTTTGGACGAGTCGGGCATATCGAATGACGCTAAGGCTGTGTGGGCTAGACAAAGCAGTATGGCAAATGACGAGGAGTGTATCGAGTTCCCCTAAACTCTCCCGATGCGGCGCAACGTAGGCGTCACGTCACGTGTGCTCGTTCCCCTCCATAATCTGCCCGACTCCGAGTCATACAACCTCGCAGCCATGGGATCTCCAGTACACAATGCTAAGCTCAATGGATCGGAGCAGATTGGAATAGCCGAATAGGGAGGTGCAGGATCTCCTCGTATACGAGAGCCGGTCTAGCCAATGATTGACAGGCTGATAGAACGCTGATAACTTGAATTGGGACAGTTATCATGGGACCGCGGAACGCATCGGACCCTCGAACTCTCTCGGTGAGACATTGAGAACATCTTTGAGACAGCGACTCATACTTCCGGAGAAACATTTATAGACCAGGAATAACAAAAATCAGAGAATCTGATAGGGGGGCTGTTGTACAAGTATGTAGCCGGTGCCGGTTCGTGTTTCTATGATGGGTGACTGTAAGCCCTGATGAAAGCATGATCGACAGTTCTTCTCCATTCCTCTGGGCAGTGAAATTAGTGGAAGGCCGGTGCTCCATGAGGAAGGCGACGCGACAACGGCATGAATGCAACGTGACCGGAGGTGGAGACGAGAAGACGCGGACAGGTGACCTTACCCCTCTTCCCTATCGCAAAAAAAAAGGCCGAAAAACCCGTGTCCTGTGGGCCAACATGCGATAAGCAATCAAAAACGCACCGCAACAGTACATGCGCACGCGCGTGTACACAACGCCCAACACTCACCTAAACCAACCCACCGAATCACGGTAAGGGTGGTGGTACCCAACTCATCCTCTTACTCTGGTTCCTCCTGTTCCTTCTAATCGATCCTTAAACCACCCTCTCCTTCTCCTTCCTCTCCCCCAACAGCGCAAGCTCCCTCCGTACCCTCTCCACGACTTCCCCAAGCCTACCTACCAAACCCCACGGCAACACGACAAACGCTCCGGCCGCAGCGCCCGGCAAGCCGAGCAGCGTCACCACAGTGGGCAGCAAGGAAACCGGGAGGATTCCGAGGATCAATGGCTAGAGCAGCACGAGCAGCGGCCCCTCCCTGAAATCCTTCTGGCAAGTGCGCGCAACAGGGATGCCCTCCTACTTGAGACGAATCCGAGATAGATGGCGTCGCCATGGCGGCAAGATGTCCGTGCGCGCGGAGGATGAAGGAGTAGCAGTAGACGATATGATGGGGTGATGCAAGCTGAGTACGACCTGCATAGGATACTTTTTTTTTTTCTCTAAATGTTCAGTAAGAGCGTGATGGGTGGGGAACTCACGGATGCGGGCCAGATACACTCACGGTGAACTGGCCGTAGTTCTTCCACTCCACCGAATCTCCGTTGTTACTGTGCCACCTGTCGCCATCAAGGTCTAGCACGAGCCAGGGACCGTGTGTGCAGTGAGGAGGGCTGTTGTCACCACGCCATGGATTCATCGCGTCTTCGTCGTCATCGCAGAGCCAGTCAAAAGGTACGGGTTAGGGAATGAACGTCCTCACCAGCTTTCTTGTGGAATGGGGGGTACGGGAATTGGGTTATCTGCTGCGAAGTTGACTATTTTGGTATTATCGAGAGTTGAAAGGGCATGTTGTTGGAACATATGTTGGAGAGCGAGGGTCAACCCGGGGCGACGTGTCGAGCTCACGCAAGACGCTAACAGTTCACGCTTTTTGTCCCATGGCCCCATTTGGCCACCAAGCTGTCACGAGGTGCCTGATACCAAAAATGTATGGTAAGCTACCCTAAGCTGTGAGCACGAGTGCCAATCAAAGTTGAAGGAAGATGGAACAGCGGATCGCATCAAGAAGTGGTCGTCACCTCGGCCGACTAATCCGAGTCTGCACGCGCAGCCGCGCTATCCACCTTACACTGCCATGGTAGCGCTGCAGATAGGACTGTAGCTTGGATAGCGACTGCAAGAATAAAAAGGGGTCGTCCAAGATAAGATGGGGGAGATAAGACGATGGGGAAAGAGTGAGCGAGTGAGCCTGACAGAGGGCTACGGACAGCGGTTCCGCGAACGCGAGTGTCGAGCGAGACGAAACGAGACGGAAACGCGCACGAGAGAAAGAGAAAAAGGAGGAAAGGAACAACACTAGATTCGCATCTAATGAAGGTGATGATGATGCCCCTCGACGGGCGAGGCTGGCTTAAATACATGTAGTCCTTACTGAGCGCCTGTGTCGGCGAGAACGAAGACCGGTGCGCGTGTCAACGCTGCGCGGGATGTATGAAAAATAGCACAAAAAATGTAAGAAAAGTGTCAGTAACTATGAAACGGTGCTAAACGAGTGAATACGAAGGGTATACTAGAGCCGCGCCGTTGTGGCTAAGCTGAGGCTGATCGTCGATGTCCAAAGCTTGAAGTGTGAGGTCGGGGAATGGGGCGTGGAACGAGGGGTTGTGAGGGCGGAACGGTCTTGGATTCGTTCGCAATCGTCTTGCGCCGGAGGTCGAGGGACGGACGATGGTCGTGGATGGATGAAGGATGGCGATGAGGTGGACGAAAAGGGAAAGACTGCAGAGTTGTGGCTTCCGCTCGTACGTACAAGACAAACAAAAATCTGGCTGTCATTCGCTACTCCCCGGGTTATCCACCATGGCGGCAACAGATGGAAGGCAAAATATGTGGTTGTTGTCGTGGCTTGGCTGCTTCTCTTACAGCGCTGTAACCGAGCCTCGGGCCCTCGACGACATGTAGGCGACATTGCCTCATCCGACCGTTCGACGCACCTCGCCAGATGCGCGCGCGTTACTCACCCTGATACTCTGCTAATTCGCCTGCGTATTCACTTCCAGTCTTCCAGCTTGGAAGCCGCCCATGGCAGTCCCGACATATTTGTTTCATCGTCTCAACCTCTCATTTGCATAAGCCTTTATACACCTAGTCTTTGTCACTGCCAGCCACGACAGCAATCCGGTTGGAGAACCTGATAATGATAACTCCGGTTGTCTATCAATCGCAAGTTGAACATCTCACCTGCGTTCAAGTTGGGTATTGCCGCGGGCATCCGTTCTGGATTCTGTGACAGCGGCATATGGGAAAGCAAACGATGGCTCACTCATAACTTTGAGATCCTCAGAGACAATCATTCACATTTCATTTTCTCTCTCGCTTTGTCTGCTACCTTCGCTAGATTTCCACATGAGCCCCTCCCCACTGCCACAATGGCATTCACCCACCAAATCGTTTCACGGCCGTATATCTTGCCGTCGTAATGGTTTCATTCTCTCCTTTAATAACATCCCTGGAATCGGCATCTTTATCGGCTCCTTCCTTTCGGTCGGTCTTCTCCTTTACGTGACGTTCTTGTCACCACACGGCCTTCTACTGCTCAGCTCTTCGAAGTGGTCCATACCCACAAATCATGCCTCTTCTTCACCTACATCTGATGAAGCACCCTCTTCGCCGTCTGATGTCCTTTCCCCCGAACAAATCAGGGACATCGTAGCTACTACTCGAGGCTTTTTTTCGCGGGACTATAGCCTCTACTTGGGCTGGAATAATGTCAGTATACGTGGCAATCTGATTCGAGCCGAACTGATAAACCCAAAAAAGATGCAGTATATTATCGACGCAGCCCTCCTCCAAGCACGTTTGCTTAATCGTACCTTGGTTATACCTTCATTTGTTTATGCCCGCGCATGCGAGTATCATATGTATGTATTTTTTTGTTTCACACCTCCTGTGGCTTCATCATGCGTCATCGAGAGCAGTGAAGCTTGCGCAGACTACGCAGTAATGGTCAACCGGGGCGACGCCCTGGGCTTAGATGATTGGCGGGAGCTCCCCATTGAACAGCAAATGGCCTTCCGCATCCCCATTTCGATCATGCTCGATCTCCCTCATCTCCGCGCACACCATCCTGTCATCACAGTCTCGGAATATCTCCGCTTACACGGGCAGGACCCGGAAAGCGAGTCGAGTCGAGGATCCTGGCAGAGAGAATCATTTCATTCCCACCCAAATGTCTTCGAGTCTAACAAGACAAAGACGCCATCGCTGTTCGTCATCGAGAATCAGTGGTACGAACCCTCGGGCTCTAACCGAGTCGATTACATCCCGCAGGCGATGAAGGAGCGGGGGAATTGGGAACGCTACTCCCCGTCACAGAGCCAAGAATCTGGCGGATACTGGCCCTTTGCAGAGCCAACGGAAATATCAGTGCGACTGACGAATGCCCTGCGTGACTTTCCAGCCGTTTTGGATTGGGATACTGCCAAACGCATTTTGGGGTCCTCCGAGCTTGAGCCAGAAATAGATCTCGACGATGATAAGGCTATCGAGGATGTATTAAATGCCAACGGCTGGGAAGTTTTGCACACCTTCTTCTCCCCGTGAGCGTCATGGCTTCTCCCCTTTTTACATGGTTATTGAGCCTCCCCTTAACATGATTCTCTCTCCCTCAAGTAACAGATATGAACTTGACAGGACTATCATTCAGCCCATCAGACAAGCTGCGCCTCGTTCGTCGATACGGGGCTTCAAGGATGACTATTATCACGTGGATTCCGACGTTGTCATACTCTCTGGGGAGACTCATATTTGGCGCAAACCTGTAAGAATCGCGCCGCATTTTCTCTCTCGCACATGGTCAATACTAACTCTGATCTCATTTCTCCGTTCTGCTGAAAGGGAGCCATGCGCTTCACAGAGGATCGAGCACGCCTCGAATTTGCGGGTATGGCCGTCCATGCAATCCTACAACCCCAGCCAATTCTTGCTCTTGGCGAAATTCTCGCCGCGCGTATGCGCCAACTGAATGGCGGCCGTCTTTGGATGGGGGCTCACATACGCCGCGGGGACTGTGAGTGACACAAACCATTATTAGGACTTCGACATTTCTCTAATCCATTCCGATAACTATAAACCACCTTTTTTCATGACCTACTGCTGCACCGACTGACGATCGATCGCCACACTACACAACATTACACCGTGGACACACAACAAACCAGTCGTCCGCGTGGAATGGGTGATGGAAAAGACTCCTGAAGCCCACATGAAGCGCGTAAAGAACCGACTAGCAACAGGGCATTCGGTCCTAGATCACCTTCACCTGGGAAACGTGACGACGTATGACATCGAGAACGTCGAACCTGACATGGAGCAGACGACTCTTCCCCCTCCGCTACCAAACGACCGCTTCTATATCGCCACGGACGAGCGCGACCCCGACGCGCTACGAGTATTCAGCGAAGCCGGTGGCGTGTTCTTGACCGAGCTGCTCGAGATGGAAGACAGACGTACGTTCGGCTGGCCGCTGATGTTCACGGATGTGCGCGCGCTCGTCGAGCAGGCGCTGCTGGCGCATAGCGCGTACTTTTATGGTCACCAGCTGAGTTCGTTCACGGGACGGGTCGCAAATTTGCGTGCCGCGCGAGGCGCAGATCGACGCACGGCACTCATAGATTAGATTGACCTGTCTGAACCTGGACTAAAACATCCCACTTCGACATCACATCAACGGTATATTTAATCCCCTGCAGAGTCCATCCCATCTATTCATTCTATATATTATTTGTATTTTGGCAACGCGTATAAAAAATGTATGGTAATTTAGACTAGCTAGTTGCGACACGTCGTACTATACATATCAGGCCAAGTCAGCTACAGAATTTTACATCACGAGTTTCCAGCCAAGGCGGGCGAAAAAACTGTGTATTGGGGGTCAAACAAAGAGTATGATAAGTTACTGTAAGAAAACTGACTCGGACTACCACAGTGGGGCTCGGCAGCCGGTGCCGATACATACAAAGGCTGGTCTTCATTCTCCACTCCTCTGGGACAGTGAAATTAATGAAAGGCTGGTGCCCCATGAGGAAGGCGACGCGGCGACAGCATGAATGCCATGCTGCATTGCAACGTGACCAAATATGTAGACGAGAGGACGCGGGCAGGTGACCTTGCCCATAGCCTCTCAATCGCAAAAATAAAATAAAGCCAGCGAAACGCGTGTCCTGTGGGCCAACATGCGATAAGCAATCAGAAACGCACCGCAACAGCACACATACGCGCGTACACACCTAGACAACGCCCAACACTCACCTAGACCAACCCGCCGACTCACGGTAGACAGTGAGTGGGTGGTGGCGCCGTACCAACAACCAATCGGTCCAACCCATCCTCCAGTTCCTTCTCATCGATCCTTAATCCACCCTCTCCTTCTCCTTCCTCTCCCCCAACAACGCAAGCTCCCTCCGTGCCCTCTCCACGACTTCCCCAAGCAGGCTCCTCAACACGTACGGCAACACGCTACATGCCACGACGCCCAGCAGGACCAGCAGCGTCACCACAGTGGGTAGCACGGAAGCCGGGAGCACGCCGAGGACCAGTGGCTCGAGGATTACGACTAACGGCACTCCCTCCTCCCTGTGTTCCCTCTGCCGAGCGCCCGGAACGGGAATACCCTCCTGCTTGAGACGAATCCGCGCTAGATGGAGTCGCCGCCGCGCCATAGTGTCCGTGCGCGCGGAGGATGAAGGAGCAGTAGCAGACGATGATACAATGGGACGATGCAATTCGAGCGACACCTGCACAGGATACTTTTTTTCTCTCTCTAAATGTTCAGTAAGAACGTAATGGTTGGCGGACTCACGGATGCGGGCCAGGATACCCTCAAAGTGAACCGCTCGTAATTTTTCCACGCCGCCAAATCTCCGTTATGTCCATGCCGCCCGTCGCCATCAAGGTCTAGCACGAACCACAGATCGTGTGGGCAGTGAGGAGGGTTGCTGCTGCCGCGTAGAAGATCCATCGCATCTTCTTCATCATCGCAGAGCGACTCGGAGGGTGATACACCCGCATCCAATAACGGCGCCGGTATTCTATCGCGCACGATAATTTCGTTCGCTCCCACGTGAAGGACGGTCCTGCAAATGACATGTAGGACCACGAGTGGGTTGGCGAATAAATGTCTCACCAGTTTTGTCGTGGAAGAGGCGGTGAAGGGATCGGGTTACCCGCTGCGAAATTGATTATTTCTGTATTGGCGAGAGTTGGAAGGGCATGTTGGAACAGAAGTTGGAGAGCAAGGGCGAAAAGTAGGCGGGGCCAGTGGGGGAGACAACGCATTGAGAATTAAAGACGGGAACAATTCACCGGTCGGCCAAATACGGAATAAATTTGAAAATAAACGATCATATTGTCTACTCTATTTTTTCATCCTCCTTGACAACCTCCAGACCGTCATCTGTTGATCGACGCGCCTTCTCATCTACTACGTCCTTGGCGTACAGAGTCTTCTCTTCGGTATACGACGTATCTTTAATGCCCCAAATCACGATTCCAGCAAGCGGGAAAGACGCCACCATCAAGAGCCAACTTGCAAGCAGCTCATTCAGGAACGGCGTAGAGGTCGCGTCCATGCCGAATGAGCCCGCCCCGCCCGCAGACTGAATAGCCTTGTAAAATCCCGTGAAGCGCGCGAGTGTGAACGGATCGTTTGAAATGGCGCCCATGATCCAGTACGCGAGAGCCTGGTATGCTGCGTCGCCAAAGTAAACTATACATTGGTTTGTTTTTTCTGGTCAGCTGGGTTTAAAGCAGTTGCAAGAACGGACGTACAGAAGAAGAAGAGCGCGCCCTTGCCACGGTAGGCCTTTTCGTTGTAGCGGAGTTTGGTGCGCGGGGTACGGTTGAACTTGACTTGCCATGCGAGAGCGCAAGACCAGACGATGGTGGTGACGATGGTGACAAATGCCAAACCGAGGAAGCCGCGCGTGCGCCGTCTGAAGCGTGTGCCGTCAAGGACGAAAAAGCCGACCATCAGAGCTCCTACGATGGCGCCAGCACCCTCCAACGTTCCATTCAGTGCGCCTGAATACACGGTTAGTCGACGCACAGGTATAACGAAGAGTAGATAATGGATACTTACGAGTTGCTCCGTCAAAGTAGAATGCGTTGACGGCACCCTGGTACGCGTAAAAGTAGTTGCTCGCGAAAAACATGGGCAGCAACAAGAGGATGCGCTTGTCTTTGAGTACTTTGATAAAGTTTTGGAGCTCCTTGCGCACAGATGAAGCCGCCTCAACCTTTACGAGCGTACCATCCTCCCGTATTATCGCGCTAGGAGGTAGAATAAATATCGTTGATGCCGTGCCAAAGAACGTAATGATCAGGAATGCCTAGTTGGGGGATGAGGATACGCAAGTGAAAATTAGACGGGTGAAAGAAGCGATACCAAGTACGTCGCGGTTGACACGGCGCTAAGCTTGCCAGAGCGAATGTTGATCGCAAGTGCGATGAGGGAGCCGATGAGGGAGCCAAGATTGAAGATGGCCCAAAAGACGGCGAACGCTTTGCCCTTGTCCTTTTCAAGCGGATAGCTCATCATGATCGAACCTTGGGCGGACCACAGAAGAGCCGCGGATACGCCGAGCACGCCGCCGGCGAAAATGAGAAACCAGCGGGTGCCCTGCGTCTGGAAACTACAGCACGCGGGGCACGCGGGGAAACAGTGAAGCGAGCAAGACGACTGGGGAAGAAAACTCACCACCATAATGAGCCGATATAGAGCGAGTAGCCGAGTGAGCCGATGGAGAGGGTCAGGCGGGGTCCGAGCACTATGTTTTGGGAAAAAGAAGCGACCGCTCATCATGACAAGACTCCACGGTCATCGGATCAGAGAAAAGGCGCACGGTTATTGATGCCTCCTGACACGAGACCGGTGAGAGCGAACATCCCGTAAAGGACACCGTTGGCGGTATCAGAGAGGGCCGTATCCTCCGTACCTCCTGCGCCGAGGTTAGAAACGGCGCTGAACATGCCGACCGTGGCGAAACAGGTTATCCCTGTCCAGATAGAAGAGGGATGAGCGCTAGCACGCGGGGACCACTAGAGGCGGCAGGTGCCGCGACATGGTGCGTACCGACTAGGGCGACCTGGGTCATTGGGGTTCTGATTGGTGCATCGTGAGGATTAAGCTTGCTCGATGGGACGATCTACGAACCTGTACCATGCCGGGAGGGTGAGCTGCATTCTGAAGGCCTATGTGCATACGCCTCGGGGGAGGGGGACAGCTGAGGCTGCGACGAGGATGGGAGAAAGCTCAATCCAAACGGCGAGCATTTCTTTATAGATGTCCACGGTAGAGGCAAGAAAAATTGGATCATAGGTAGTTTAGAGCACATCAGCGAATAAGAGACGGAACCCAGACAGACGGTGAGAGAAGACCGGAGAGACCGCATGGCAACAACGCTCTTCCCCTTCTTTTGCCGTGTGCTCGTCTCACATCTCCGTCTATCCGCCAGTGAACAGCGCACGGTGCCGAATCATACACGGCTTCGTCAAAATCGCCCCAGAATATATGAAGATCAAAGCAGAGGATCTCGTTGGAGATATGAATGAGTTGTTGCTTGCACGGTAGAGTATTTACTGAATATTTTTACAGAGATAAGACCGTAAACATACGACAGGGCTAATATTTAAGTCTGATAAGGGCTTTATGTTAGCTCCTCTTTTGGAATACAAACCATCGTATTTCATTAAGTTATCCCTCTTCCCCCGCAACTGCCATAGCCTAGAGCAAAATTGTTGTTGTTGTCTTGGCCTCTGTAGCGACTGGCTTTTTCCATTCTGTCATGTTGTGAGGGTGACGGACTGCGACTCGGCGACATCTACCCGCGATATGGTCTCACCTGACAGGTTCGACGCACCTCCCCAGCTGCACCCTTGTTACCCACCTTTGAACACTACCAAGTAGTCTGCGTTTCCACTTCCGGCTTTGGAACTGTTCAGACGCGACTTGCTTGTTCCATCATTTAACCTCTCATGCCATCATCTTTTCTACAACTAGTCATTGTCACCGCCTGCCACGACAGCAATACGGTTGCAGAACTCGACAGTCGGCACCCGATCAATGACAATGATCACTCGGTTATCCATCCCAAGCTGAACATCTCACCTGCGTTGGATATCGCCGCGGGTTTTCGTTCTAGATTCTGCGACAGCCGCATATACGAAATTGGATGATGGCTCGCTCATAACTTTGAGATGCCCTGAGGCAACCATTCTCATTTTATTCTCCCTTTGTCTGTCACCACCACTAGATCCCCACATGAGCTCCTCACTGCCACAATGGCATCTATTCACCAAATCCTCTCGTGACCGTATATCTTGCCGTCATGACGGTTTCTTTCACTCCTTTAATAGCATCCCTGGAATGGGTATCCTCTTCGGTTCCTTCTTTTTAGCCGGTCTTATCTTCTACATGGCGTTCTTATCACCGCACAACCCTCTGTTACTCAGCTCTTCGGAGTCGTATGGACTTTTCCAACTCAATACAAGTTCCACACAGCATCTGGGTTCTACTAATAAATCCACACCCACAAATCATGCCTCTCCTTCACATACATCTGATGAAGCACCCTCTTCGCCGTCTGGTGTCCTTTCCATCGAACAAATTAGGGACATCGTAGCTCCTACTCGAGGCTTTTTTTCGCGGGACTATAGCCTCAACCTGGGTTGGAATAATGTCAGTATACGTGGGAATCTGATTCGAGCCGAACTGATAATCCCAAAAAAGATGCAATATATTCTCAACACAGCCCTTCTCCAAGCAAATTTGCTCAATCGCACCTTGGTTATACCTTCATTTGTTTATGCCCGCGCATGCGAGTATCATATGTATGTGTGTTTTTTTTGTTTCACACCTCCTCGGCTTCATCGCAATGCATCATCGAGCACAGTGAGGCTTGTGCGGACTACGCAGTAATGGTCAATCGGGGCGACGCCGTGGGCTCTGATGAGTGGCGAGAACTTCCCATCGAAAAGCAAATGGCCTTCCGCATCCCTATTTCGATCATGATTGATCTCCCTCATCTCCGTGCACGGCATCCTGTCATCACAGTCTCGGAATACCTCCGCCTACACGGGCTGGACCCGGAGGCCGAGTCGAGTCGAGGATCCTGGGAGAGAGAATTATACCATACCCTCCCCAATGTCTTCGAGTCTAACAAGACAACGACGCCATCGCTGTTTGTCATCGAGAATCAGTGGTACGATCCCTCGGGCTCTACTCGTGTCGATTACATTCCGCAGGCAATGAAGCAGCGGGGGAATTGGGAACGCTATTCCCCATCACAGAGCCAAGAAACTAGCGGATACTGGCCATTTGCGGTGCCAACAAATGTATCAAGGCGTCTGGCGAATGTCAATTCAGGCGTGTTGGATTGGGATGCTGCCAAACGCGTTTTGTTGTCCTTTGAGCTTGAGCCAGAAGTAGATCTCGACGATGATAAGGTAGTGGAGGATATGTTAAATGCCAACGGCTGGGAAGTTCTGTACACTTTCTTCTCGGCGTGCGTATCATGGTTTCTCCCCTTTTTACACGATTTTTTAGAGCTAATCCAACCCCTCCCCTTCACCTGTAGCGGATGGGAACTTGATAAGACTCTTATTCGACCCATCAGACAAGTCGTGCCTCGCTCGTCGATACGAGGTTTCATGGATGACTATTACCACGTGGATACTGACGTCGTCCTGATCGAAGGGGAGGTTCATGCGGGGCGCAAGCCCGTGAGTATTCAATTGCGCCACCTTTTTGCTCTCACGCATTCTTACATGATGGTCGATGATATTAACTTTGATCTCAACTCTTTGTTCTGCTAAAAGGGAGCCATGCGCTTCACGGAGGACAAAGCACGCTTTAAATACGTGAGTATGGCCGTCCAAGCATTCATACAAGCCCCGCCAATTCTCGCCCTCGCCGAAACTCTCGCCGCGCGCATGCGCCAACTGAACGGCGGCCGTCTTTGGATGGGGGCTCACATACGCCGCGGAGACTGTGAGTGACAAACTCTGCTTCTTGCCAACACCAATGCAATAACTATAAACCACCCTTTTCCACGACCTACCGCACCGACCAATCGATCGATCGCACCCACGCACATACACAACTCTATACCGTGAATACAAATCAGTCGTCAGGGTTGGATGGGTGATGGAAAGGAAAATAGAAGACCACGTGAAGCGCGTAACGAACCGACTAGAAATAGGACGTTCGGTCCTAGGTCACCTAGAAAACCTGACGACGTACGACATCGAGAACGTCGAGCCCGACATGGAGCAGACGGCTTTTCCTCCTCCGCTGCCAGACGACCGCTTCTACGTCGCGACCGACGAGCGCGACCCCGATGCGCTGCGCGTGATCAGCGACGCCGGGGGAGTGTTCTTGACCGAATTGCTCGAGATGGAGGACAGACGTACGTTCGGCTGGCCGCTGATGCTCACGGACGTGCGGGCGCTCGTCGAGCAATTGGTGCTGGTGCATGGCGCGTACTTTTATGGTCACACGTTAAGTTCATACGCGGGAAGAATCGCGAATATGCGTGCCGCGCGAGGCGCAGATCCTCGCACGACTCTCCTAGATTAGATTGATCTGTCTGTACCCGGATCAAATGTCCCACACCCACACCCACATCTACTGTAACTTATACTTAACCACCTGCAAATTCCATCCACTCCCTCATTTCGTTCCATTCCATTCATTTATCATTTTTATTTAGTAACGCGTATGGTAATTTAGGCTAGCTGCGACACGTACTATACCAGGTCAAGCCGGGCGGAAACTGAATACATCACGAGTTCACAACCAACGCGGGGGGAAGAATGAATGGACAAGCAAACCCAGGAGCTTCAACGCTGCAGTGGAGTACGCTTTTGGAACGCGATTCGTACATGGTACTGGACTCGGAGGCCAGTCCTAACCGCTCGAGTGATCTTTGCGCCCTCTGCTCATGTTCTTCCTCACCACGTTGCAATCGGGAGTGGCTGCGCCACACACCATGGGCAAAGCTATAAAGGGTGCGTGCGCCTTTTTTTCTTCTTGTTCCGAAGTTTGGTGCATACAAAGGCTGCAAGAAAAAAAAATAGAACATATCAGTTTGCCGTTCTGTGTAAAAGGGACGCACAGATTCCCGGCCCGGGGGGACCCATACATTTGTCATCATGATGCGCGTGCAGCCGAGCGATAATCACCGTGACGTTCACGCTTACCGTGACAGTGACTCGGACTCGGAGGTGGAAGCACCCTTCGTCTGCGGCTTTTCTTGATCAATCAAGCTCGAGTGCGGGACGGGCGCAGGAAGTGAATCACGCTCGCATGGTTTTCTGTTGTTCCGAGGAGGCCCGGGGCCGGCTTAACGCAGATGAGATGTTCAACTTGCGGAACCAGTCTACGGGGTCGTCGACCATGATTGCCTTGGTGATCGCAAGCCCTGCCGCGGGCAGCGCCCTCGATTCTGTGACGGCCACATATGGGAAAGTGGATGATGGCTCGCTCATAACTTTGAGATGCTCTGTGGCAATCATTCTCATTTTTATTTTCCCTCCCGCTCTGTCTTCCACCCTCACCAACTTCCTACATGAGTTCTTGCCCACTGCCACAATGGTCTTCACCCACCCAACTGTTTCATGGTCGTATATCTTGCCGTCGCAACGGTTTCTCTCAATCCTATAATAACATCCCTGGAATTGGCATCTTCATCGGCTCCTTCCTTTTGGTCGGTCTTATCCTTTACATGACGTTCTTGTCACCGCACGGCCCTTTATTACTTAGCTCTTCGGAGTGGTCCATACCCGCAAATCACACCTCTTCTTCGCCTACGTCTGATGAAGCACCCTCTTCGCTGTCTGATGTCCTTTCCCTCGAACAAATCAGGGACATCGTAGCTACTACTCGAGGCTTTTTTTCGCGGGACTATAGCCTCTACTTGGGCTGGAATAATGTCAGTATACGTGACAATCTGATTCGAACCGAACTGATAATTCCAGAATAGATGCAATATATTCTCGACGCAGCCCTCCTCCAAGCAAATTTGCTTAATCGCACCTTGGTTATACCCTCATTTGTTTATGCCCGCGCATGCGAGTATCATATGTATGTGTTTTTTTTTGTTTCACACCTCCTGCGGCTTCATCGCAATGCACCGTCGAGCGCAGTGAAGCTTGTGCGGACTATGCAGTGATGGTCAACCGGGGTGACGCCGTGGGCTTAGATGAATGGCGAATGCTTCCCATCGAAAAGCAAATGGCCTTCCGCATCCCCATTTCGATCATGATTGATCTCCCTCATCTCCGTGCGCGGCATCCTGTCATCACAGTCTCGGAATACCTCCGCCTACACGGGCTGGACCCGGAGGCCGAGTCGAGTCGAGGATCCTGGGAGAGAGAATTATACCATACCCTCCCCAATGTCTTCGAGTCTAACAAGACAATGACGCCATCGCTGTTCGTCATCAAGAATCAGTGGTACGACCCGTCGGGCTCTAACCGAGTCGATTACATTCCGCAGGCGATAAAGGAGCGGGGGGATTGGGAACGCTACTCCCCGTCACAGAGCCAAGAATCTGGCGGATACTGGCCCTTTGTGGAGCCCACGGAAATATCAGAGCGACTGACGAATGCCCTGCATGACTCTCCACCTGTTTTGGATTGGGATACTGCTAAACGCATTTTGGGGTCCTCCGAGCTTGAGCCAGAAATAGATTTCGACGATGATAAGGCTGTCGAGGATGTATTAAATGCCAACGGCTGGGAAGTTTTGCACACTTTCTTCTCCCCGTGAGCATCATGGTTTCTCCTATTTTTACATGATTGTTCTCAAGGCTAATCTAGTAACCCCTCCCCTTCACCTGTTTCTCTCTCCCTCGAGTATGGCATGGGAGCTTGACAAGACTGTCATTCGTTCCATCAAACAAGTCGCGCCTCGCTCATCGATACGAGGTTTCAAGGATGACTATTACCACGTGGATACCGACGTCGTCCTGATCGAAGGGGAGGTTCATTCGGGGCGCAAGCCCGTGAGTATTGTGCCACATTTTCGCTCTCACGCATTCTTACACGATGGCCAATATTAACTCTGATCTCAACTCTCTGTTCTGCTAAAAGGGGGCCATGCGCTTCACGGAGGATCGAGCACGCGCTAAATACGCAAGTATGATCCTCCATGCATTTGTACAACCCCAACCAATTCTCGCTCTCGGAGAGATTCTCGCCACGCGCATGCGCCAACTGAACGGTGGCCGTCTTTGGATGGGGGCGCACATACGCCGCGGAGACTGTGAGTGAAAAACTCTTCTACGATGGCATCAGCTTTTCACCAATTCCATCCAACAACCATAAATTTATTTTCTCATGACCTACCGCACCGACTGGTCGATCGATCGACCGACCGACCGTAACCCATCCAACACCACACAATGAACACAACAACCAGTCGTACGCGTTGGATGGGTGATGGAAAAGAAAATAGAAGACCACGTTAAGCGCGTAAAGAACCGACTAGAAATAGGACGTTCGGTCCTAGAGCATCTGGAAAACGTGACGACGTACGATATCGAGGACGTCGAGCCTGACATGGAACAGATAACTTTTCCTCCTCCATTGCCAGACGACCGCTTCTACGTCGCCACCGACGAGCGTAACCCCGACGCACTGCGAGTAATCAGCGAAGCCGGGGGTGTGTTCTTGACTGAATTGCTCGAGATGGAAGATAGGCGTACGTTCGGCTGGCCGCTGATGCTCACAGACGTGCGGGTGCTCGTCGAGCAGTTGGTGCTGGCGCATAGCGCGTACTTTTATGGACACAAGATAAGTTCGACCGCGGGACGAGTCGCGAATATGCGTGCCGCGCGAGGCGCAGATAATCGCACGACACTCCTAGATTGATCAGTCTAAACCTGATTCATACACTTACACATTACACATCTACTGTATACTGTACCTAACCCACTGCAGGGTCCATCCCATCCGTTCATTCATTTCGTTCCATTCCATTTTTCAATTATTATTTGTGTTTTAGCAACGCGTACAAAATGTATGGTAATTTATGCTAGCTAGTTGCGAGATGTCGTGCTATATCAAGTCCGCTGCGGAAATTTTACATCACGAGTTTCCAGCCAAGGCGACGGGAAAAGGTGAATGGACAAGCGAGCCCATGATCTGCTACAGTAGAGTACGCTTTGAGGACACGATTCGTATACAGTATTGGGGGTCAAACATCATAGGCGTTACCGCGTTGCCTGTGATGAGGCCCGTCCTAGCCGTAGCGCAGGGTCGACAAGTCCGTCAAAGTGTTCTTTGTCCCCTCTTGCTCTTCCTCGCTACCTTACGAGAGTGGCTGAGCCACACCATACGCGAAGCTACAGTGGTAGAGGGTGCGCCCTTTTTTGGTTCTTGCTCGGTGCATACGGCCTATCGATCGCTACCGTCCTGAGTTTTGTCAAGTCGTGTGCACGCGCTGGTGTTGCATAAGGTTATCACGGCGCGCAAACGTCTTGCCACATTCACATACGAAAGCTGCAAGAAAACAAAATAGAACAAAAACACAACCCGCCGCCCCATATCAGTTTGTCGTCCAGTGTAAAAAAGGGGGACACGTAGGTCCCCTGGGGGTTAAGGGAAATGTACGCACGCTTTTCGTGCGTGTGCAACGATATCACGTGCCGCTTAAGGTGCTCGGCGCGGGCGAAGCTTTTAGAACAACCAGGAACGGCACAGATGTGTGTGCGCTCCCGTGCTTCGTCAGGCTCGGGCACCCTTCGTCCGCGGCTTTTCTTGATCAGGTGCGGGACGGGCGCAGGAGGCGGAACACGCTTGCGTGGTCCGGTACGTTGGGTTTTCCGTTGTTCCGGGGAGGGCTTGCGGTCGACGACGGGACTGGCTCTGGCATTCGGCGGTGGTGAATCTTTTTCCTCGATTTTTGCTAAGCCAACGAGGACGACATTCCCCCCCCTCCCAGTGGCGGCGGCAGCAACAGATGTATTACTATGGTCTCTTTGCTCCCCCTCGAACTGTGCGTACATACGGCGTAATCGGGCCGGTACCCGAATCGGGCTTCTCGGACTCGAAGTACTCATGGCCGAGGGGGAAGAGGGGGGTTCGATCGGTGACGTAGTGGATTCTGTCGGTTCGGCGGATGAGGTACGGGAGGATGGGTCGAGCATCGTATAGGAGGAGGCTGTGGATTCTCGAACTGCAGTAGTGGTAGAAGGAAGGTGTTTCAGAAGCACCATAACTGTTCTTCGACTCGGCGAACAAATGCGAATTGGGGGAAATTGCTAAGGCCCTAGCCCTTCTAGCAGAGAGGTGGGCCTCGGTGAGTGGGGGTAGTGGTGTATTCACAAAACTGTCGTCGGACATTGAGATACCTTGAAATTTTTTAGAAAAGCAAGACAGATGAGCGCTAGGGGTTATTGTCAAAACATGTTGTCGAGTAGACCTGGGCTTCTCGCTAATTGTCATCAGGACTTGCACTAGTACATACACAAGAAACGCCTAAAAACTGCTTGGCTTACCGGTGTAAGTGGTAGTAAGTAGCGGTTGTTTTCTTATTTACCCTCGGTCAATAGTTAATATTCTCCAAGGGTGTGAAATTTGCAGGAGGGGACCGGAAGCAAAAACGTGTTGGTCCTCGACTTCTTCTGATACTCTGTTCTCCTACCCAGGCAAGAAATAGAGGTTGCTGATGAATGAAGGGGGGAGGGGTTGTCAATTGGTAGTAACTCCGAGGTAACCGACTTTCATCGATTGGTTTTTCTTTCTTTCTTTGAGAACAACCGCAACCCTACGGTATAAGGTACCAAGGAATGGAGGTGTCGCGCGAGTGTTGAACGACTGGAATCTGAAAGGTGGAGGGATGTGATCAAGTTGATACACTCTACCAGAAGACTTACTCAGGGCTGGCCTTGCGAACCCGAACGGCGCCTCGTGCAAGGGGGAAGAACATTTTTTTTCATGATGGGTGATGCGGTCAGTTCTGCGGCTGGAGCCGAGCGGCCCGATATCTTTTCCGAGATGACGGCTGCTGGCCTCACGAGTGCGGAGAGGGCGGAGGCTTGGGGAGCACTGTCCAGTTTAGCTCTACGCTGGGTCCTGAACCCAAAATGATCATAATTCTGGTCTGCAACTCGAGGTTGCTTCGCGGAGCGGTCAAATGGCGGCCGTACTGAACTCCGCACCGCACAAAAAGCAAGATGGTTAAGCGGACCAGGGATTCGTATTGACCCAAGTCCGTTTAAGCTACACAGCACCGAACTCTTCTGGTTTTAACTTACTCGACGGCCCATAAAATGCCCCTATGTCAGGGCCGATAGTGGCACGTTGCTCTTAATACGTAAAAACGCTGCATTCAATTGATCTCTTTAGTTGGCAAATTGAGCCCGGTACGTCTCTGGCAAGCGCTAGTGGCGGACGCGCACTCACTCTAACCTATTTTGGGTGACGCGCTCTTATCGACTTTCACTTTGCCGACCCCATACTACTGTATCCTTAACAGACCCCGCATCAGTCTATCAGATTCGCTGGCAATGTGGTACATCAAATCATAATTATAGACCAGCGCCGAAATGCATCACCATCTGTTCCAGGTACACAGCACCCTCGAGTCTCTCCAGCAGCTCACACCCCTAGTCCTGGCTCTGACTTGTTGCTCGTAATTGAGGGTTGTTTCATCTTGACACAAGGTCGAGACCGTCCTCCACTAACTAAACTAGCTCGCGAGTTCCGGCCACCCAAAAGGAAGGCGTGTTGGGGTTATCACCTGCTGGTCAAAAATAGCACTGATAATTTCATCATACCATGCGGCACCGCTAGTCTGCATACGAACAGGATACCCCAGGGGTTGGCCAGCACATCGTTTCAGTCTCTCATCGGAAGCACCTCATCGCCCAACGCGTCTAGTAGGTGGATCCTTGTAAAGCGCTTGCAGCAAGTTCCGGGTCCCACCTTATCGCTCCTAATCAGTAGTATGGTAGTTCCTGTGTATATAGTAGGGAAGCCAGGAGAGCGTTAAATGGTTATGAATGCTGCCTTGGTAAGCTCTCCTGTGCTTGAAGGGTCTTCACTAACAATCCAGTAGTTCCTGATCCACTAAAACGACTAGCGCATGACCTGTGGCGCTCCAAACTCCAAAGCATCCGAGTCTATTCGTCGACCAGCTGACGATGAAAAGCAAAAATGGTGATCATGATAATCGATAGCGCTGTCTCATGTCGGTGTCAATGTCTGCGTAAGTTAGTCCCGGGTACTTGGAGCAGGACGGGAAACGTCCTAGATGCACAGCCCAATAGACGTGGCGCACCATAAACCAAGGGATAAGGATCCTTTGCAGCATTTTCACAGTTGATTGGGTGAAGTAGGCAAATTGTTCTGTGTATCACCGGGATAAATCGACAAATGAATAGGAAGAAAGGGAAGGTCTTCAAGTTGCGGAGTGACTCGGACCAGAGAAGACCCGCGGCGCCGGGAGTGCTGGGCTGTGCCTAAATGGTCCGTGCGCAGCGCCCGCAGCCTATAAAAACCTTGGACCTTGGCTTCCGAAATCCTTACCACTCTGGCCTTTTGGCTTAGATCAAGTGTAGTATCTGTTCTTAATAGTTTAACCACTATTATGGGGGCACCGCCCTCATTACTGGTTATCTAATTTTTGCCGCCCTTGCTCTTCTGGCTCTGCTTGCAACCGGAGGACGCGATGACCTTGCCGCTGCACTACTGGCTAGTGTCGTCGGGGGATCACCCTTACTTTTCTTTTGCTGTTTCTGTCGATGCTCACCACTAGGTGTTGCACTTTGTTTCAGCAAATGATTGGGAGGGATGATCTCTCTATGCTTCCACTGTAGTATATGTTACTGTAGGTTACGGTTTGGATAGCTCAATTATGGATTGCCTATTCAATGCAATGCTTGTTCTTTTTTTGAAGATGTCTTATTGAGCGATGTGATCCCCATTTGGTCAGGCTGAGAAAGCCGCTTCGCTGTATGCTCCGCAAAATCTGTCGCATCAACTTATTCCTCCAGTTGATTCCGGGTTATTCTGGACGTTGCATTCGGTGACTCCAACAAATCATCGCCGGAGCCCGAATTTGTCAGAAGATTGGAGAACTTGAGCGAATGCGTGATTTCAGGGCTGCATCACGTGAGGGTGATGCATTGCTGACAGATTTCATTTGAATGAACCGTATAAAGCGAGTGGTGCAATCAAATCGTGCTAATTAAAACCTTCTATCACTCACCACCCGTCTATTCACACATCGATAATGCCAGTCAATCCCATCAACTCCCTTGCCGAGTTCAAGGATCTCGTGCGTTTAGCGATCTGTCTACGATTTGTGTATAATTCTCACCTGTTGATAAATGCATCGACGCTATAGATCAACTCGGGCGATGTCGTCGTTGTTGACTTTTGGGCTACGTGGTGTGGCCCTTGCAGAGTCATCTCTCCCGTCTTTGAAAAGTTCTCGGACCAGGGAGAGTACACCGGAATCAAGTTTCATAAGGTCGATGTAGATGAACAGGAGGCGATCTCGCAGGAGGTCGGCATCCGTGCTGTGCGCTATCGTCTCTCCTTCTTGGAGATGGGAGTATTGACTACTTTTGCAGATGCCAACGTTCATCGTTTTCAAGGACGGGAACAAAGTCAATGAACTTGTTGGTGCCAACCCCGGAGGCCTCCAGGTCCGTACATTGATTGTCCACGCACATCTGCATGTTACTGATAAGCCACACAGGGACTGGTGAGTGGGGCCCAGGGCCTCGTAGCTTAGGCCTGAGTTGCGATGTCCGGTTGTAGTTTGGTTTGATCGTTGTACTTTTATCTACTATAGAAGAGGTCTGGCGGTTGGTGGGCGTTCCGAGTTATTGCAGGGACGGGTGTGCAGCCGTACCCTTTGCCGATTTGCGCGATGTCTATCCTATTGTCCTTTGTTCGTAGTGTACGATGGGATATTTACAATTATTTTTGCGACATGGGTCGATTCCCGGTCTTGTATAATGACCTCATCGATCCTGACTCCTGCCCAGGTAGCTTCGTCAGATATCCCAGACAACAAGGCTCCATTCTGTGGAATGTACGTCACGGTGGTGCTACAAACGGTAGTCGATCGTTGACGTACTCTCACGAGTAGATGTCGCCGACAATTCTCTCGGTACACTTGTCCACGATGCAATCTACTCTATTGCTCGCTCTCCTGTTTTCGAGCAGAGGCACGAGGTCGCGATCTATATGTGGCTCATGCACTAAACAACGAGTTGGCTCTAGGCACACTCGCAATGCTCGGAGCCATTTTATCGTGATCAGCTAGCATCCGACATCCATGCAGAACCGTCGGCGTCAGCTGCGGAGCGCAAAACGATGATGGATCTTCTGAAGCGCTTTGAAGAGGATAGCCTTAACGATAATCCCTTTACAAACCCAAAAAACAGTGACGACGAAGACGTTGGAGGAGATGATGATGATGGTGATGACTTGGAGCGGCGACTGGCGGGCATCGATCTCGGTGAGTTTTGTTGTTCCCTGCATGGGTGTCACGAGCACCGAACAATACTTATCGTAGGGAGTGCTTCATCGGATAAAATATGGTCTGTCCTGACTCCTGAGGAGCGCGCCCGTTTCACCCGGGCGGTGCAAGACCCGGGCTCTGAGCTGGCCAAGACCCTTCTCACTAGTCCCGACCTTGAGGAGGACATACATGCGCCGTGGTGGGTGACTTTGCCGAGTACAGCTCAGGCTAATGCTCCCGTATCGCGCCCTGCACGACCTCCGGATGTCATGGCCATACCGGAAGCATTGTTAACGGCCTCGGCCTCACCTTCACATGCTCCTCCAGCCTTCCCACTGGGGTACAACTTGGTTGCCATCCTGTGGGTCACCACCAACGCTCCTCGTGAGCTTCCTACTTAATTTTTTTTACGTGTGAAGTGTTGCATATGCGTTTGTTTCGCGACATCTTTCTGCCTACCCACTCTCTTCCTCCTCTGAAGCGCAATCCCTCGTTTCTCGTCTCGTGCCCTTTCTCGTCGCACGAGACGACAAGACGCACTTTCCTGGCATCGAGTCTGTAAGCACAGACGTATATTCACGCTTTGGCCAGGTACGCTCGTCATCCCAAATCATAGGACTATCTATTTCTCCTCTCCCCCTTCTTCTCCATTGTGCTGACGACCGCCCAGGGCGCCATCACCCCAGCGGCTTTTGCGCTTCTGTTGCGCGATGCAGCCACTTTGCTTCGCCCGCCGCTCATTGCAGTGGAAGAAAACGAGGAGTGTGTGCCAGCACTACGAGTCCTGTCTGATCTACATGCGCTGTTCAAACCACGCTCCCCGCGCACGGCAGCGAAAATCATGTTCTATGCGGCGCAGGTACATCGCACGTCGGCGTCGGCGTCATTTCTGTTGCGCGGTCTGCAGGCCGATGTGGAACGTTGGGCGGAGAAACTCGAGAAGGAGGTAGGCGAAGAGGAAGACTAAAGGTTTGGCCGGTTTGCTGCTGGTCATGGGATACAGTCTACAGCTTATATCCCTTCGGGAGCACTTAGAGAGCTCCCTAGAAAATTGTTACAGATTACCTGCTATACTTTTAGAATTTCCGGGATTTCCTCTCCCCAGTCTCGCGTGCGCATCGTGTTATGATGAGAGACATGGGAGTCGAGCGGTTGCCCGGGTAGCAACGGCCCGATGGACGCTAAGCGAGCTGGCTTGGCATGGATGATTTGTTTCCGTCTTCCCACTCACTAAACCACTAACCCAATGCATGAATCCACGACTCGCAAACGGAAAGCGGGTTCTGGAACCCCTGATTATGATATAGTTGAACATACGAAATATGTGCGCACTTTCTGCTTCCTTTCTGCTCGACATACACCTTTACACCCTCTGTCATTGACAGCGGACAGACGAACGACAGAATTCCTCCCGAATTTTCAAATTTTTTCTACCAATTATCCTATTTGCCACCTTATTTGCTTTGTACCAGGTGCGCAAACCATTTTTCCAGGTCTGCTAGAGAGTCAAACTAGCTGTGACTGGCTGTGGTGAACAGTATTCGCATTCCGTAAAGCGGATAGCCCTCGGTTGGTTGAGTCAGGAGCGTGGCACAACTAAATATTTACCGGGATGGAGCACGAGCACATATATTGGCCTTGAGGCTGACATGCCAAAGCGTGACGCAGTCGTTGAGGCTTTCCGGGTACGTCCCCCCATGCTGTCTTTCACCTGTTACTAGGTGTGACATGTGTCAGTAGCACGCGTGGCTAGCTTATGGTGCGCCCATTTTGAACGCCCGTCTGTGAACGTGGCTCAAATGACGACAGAGAGAGACGCTATGGGCGCTGACGAATACCACCCAATCAGTCACAAAGGCTCCAACCTCTCGGAGGAGGGCGGAATCGGCTATACCGTCGTCGATGCTATAGACACGATGCTCCTTATGGGACTCGATGATGAATACCTCCGGGCGCGCAGCTGGATTGAGCACAAGCTGACCTTTGACCGTGATGCCCCCTTCAGCACTTTCGAGGTGTGGTTCTTCTTCGAACTCTTGCGCGTGGCATACTCTACGATGCATTGCGATCTTATACATTTTGAACGTTTGCAGACTACAATCCGCGTGCTCGGTGGCCTTCTCTCTGCCTACCACCACTCCGGGGGCGATTCGCTCTTCCTGAACCGTGCACGAGAACTCGCCGACCGCATGCTCCCGGTGTTCGATACCCCTTCTGGACTCCCATATCCTATGGTTAATCTCCAACGGCGCGTGGGGCTCTGGGCTGAGGAGAACAGTGTTCTTGTGAGTACAGCGGAGGCGTCGACACTGCAGCTCGAGTTTCGGTACCTCTCCGAGCTCACGGATGATGATATTTACTGGAAGAAAGCAGAGCGGGTAGGTTCATATCGATCTGGCTGGCAGGGTTTAGTTGTGCGAATGAGATACGTTTACAGGTGATGGCTGTCATTAAGTCGGCACGCCAGCATCCGGGCATTGCAAGCATCTTCATGGAGTACGTGAGGCTGCCATTTGCAGATCGACCGGGCTAACCGGACCTTGAAGCCCTAACCAGGGACGATTCGTGACTTCCGCAATTCGGCTTGGCTCTCGTGGTGATTCCTATTACGAATATCTGCTGTGTGTTCATTGTTTTTGTTTATTACATGGAATCTGTACTAATAACTTTCCTCAGGAAGCAGTTCATTCAGACGGTGCGCTTCATATAATCAGCTATTGAATTCGAACTCATTCTTATAAATGTAAGGATCGAACAGAGGGCGTTTATCGTGAGGCAAGTAGAGACACGTCACAATCTCTTCATCTCGCCTAATTGCGTCTACAGATGTATGAAGACGCAGTTCAAGCGATCCATGATCACCTCATACAGAAAAGTCTTCAAACGGGACTCACTTACACGGCAGAACTCATTCCTGAGCGCGACCCTCGAGGTGAAATGTAAGTTCAGGTTCTTTGGTCATATTGTTTAATAATCGTTTTATGATGCATACTTAATCTTCCTGTAATATAATATAGCTCATGGCGGCTAACGCCGAAGCAAGACTTCCTCGTTTGCTTCTTCGGCGGGAACCTTCTTCTCAGCGCGACACACGCGGGCTCACTTGTGCAAAATGTGAGCGTGCCACCGCGTGCGGAGGAGCTCTCGGATGTCGGTCAACGTGATTGGACGACCGGTATCGAACTTATTCGCACGTGCATGGCTACGCACGACACGAAAACGTATGTCCCACCTCCAGGGTTTGGCTATTAAATTAGTTGCCGATATATTCGCACAGGGGGCTCGCGCCAGAGATTGCACATTTCAGGATCCCCAGTGATAATTTAGAAGTTGTACAAGGTGCTCCTGGTGACTGGTATATCAAGGGCGCACGGTGCGGGACAAGGTCATATCATTGAGGCACTTGCTCACCTATTCTGACAGCGTCGGAGAATTCCCACCTTATGATGCTCGATACATGCTCCGGCAAGTTTCTTTTCTCGCACGTTTCTCCGCTTTTGTACTCATCGAGCTACTAAAAAGGCCGGAGACCGTCGAATCGCTATTTACCGCTTTTCGGCTCACGGGAGATAAGCGCTACCGCGATCATGGCTGGGCAATATTCCAGGCAATCGAGAAGCATTGTCGGATCCCGAGCGGCGGATATGCGACGATCGTCAACGTCGATGAGGTGCCAGTGAGGCACGAGGACAAGATGGAGACGTTCTTCCTTGTAAGTCTTCCAGGGTTTATGAATTTGCCCGAGATGGAGGAAGATGACGATGATATCAATGACACACATCACACAGAGCGAAACTTTGAAGTATTTGTTCTTGCTGTTTTCGGACGGAGATACGATACCGTTATCGAGTAAGTTTGAAACAAATTTTTTTGTGTTTGGCTTTGCGGACCATGCTTAATCGGGTTTCTCGCTTTTTTTTTGTCAGAATACGTTTTCAATACAGAGGTGAGACGTGACCTCATCGTACTTTGTCGATCGGAGAAGCTGACTGACTTGACGTATACAGGCGCACCCTCTTCCCATATTTAAGCCGTCGATTCGAACGGGATTTACCTGATTGTTGTCGTGTTGCATCATACAACTATATGCGTGTTGTCATTTTATCTACCAACCATCAAATCTTATGATGCTCCTATATTGCATCATTGTTCCTTTTGTCCATTTGGAAAAAGAAAAGTGTAAACTTTGATTACGGTCGAAGCATTAAAATGTGGAAGGGCATAAGAAGAATCTGACGTGTCCAAGACTGAAAAGGCACAGCGAACATACAGTACACATCTATTGGCACGAGATAGGTAAGAGATTTACAGATAAAGCACTACTCGTCGAGTCAAAAACAGAAGATCATGAATGAGCACATCTCGAAACACACGGTATACTATACGTACGACCCCTCACGCGGCCTCACACGAGCCGACTCAATGGTAAAACATACGAAATTAGTCGCGCCACATGTCGTTATCTTCAAAAAGTCCGGGGTATCATGCTGCTGCTTCTAAGTCGACTTGGACACTATCTCGGCGTAAGAAAAGATCTTGCGGGCTTCGTCGTCACCGCCTACACTGGATATATACTCCCACGGCTCATCGGGCGCGTTACTCTCAGCGTCATCCAGCACAATGACGTTCTTCACTGATGGCAAGAACTCGAACTCGCCCTCTGAGGGTTTTCCCGAGCAGCGCAGCCATCAGTCAGTCGTGGGTGAGAGAGACAGGAAACCAAGACCAAGGATACGCACCTTTGGCTTTGGCTTTAGCACCGCGGGGTTTGACGGGGCGTACGAGCGCCGAGAGGGATACTTCGCGGTCTTGCGTTGGACGAAGTGGTGAGTATTCGGCGAGGGCAGGGGACCAGTTGGAGAGTTCGGGCCAGTCCAGATCATCAGTGGACATCTTGCGTGCTTCCCAAACTTCCGCCCAGAGGCCCGTCATCGCCGCTGCGCGAGTTGGGGAGGAAGAAAGAGTGGAGCCGGGGCCGCCGGAAGCGGAGGAGGATGAGGAAGAGGACGAAAAAGAGCGCCGGCTGCTGCTGGGGACTTTGCGTGGAGGCATCTTGGCTTTGGCGCGGTCTGCGGCTTTCTTGGCTCGTTGCGTTGCGTAGGTGTGTTCGTTGGCTGCCTTTAGCGCTGTGCCTGTGAGCCAGGCGGGCTCGCTCATCACTAGTGGTGGTGAGGGGAGAGAAGGGGATGTAGTGCAGACGGGAGTGGGGGTGGTGGGTGCTGTCATGGGCGACGGCTTGGAAGTGAGCTTGGGGGCGATCTTGGGCATGGTATGGTGACTACGGAGTGTTGCGGAGTAGTACGGGAGGAATGACGATAGGGGGTGGATATATATTTACTGTATATATAAGTGGGAGTGGGTCAGACCGCCAGCGGTAGATCCGACAAGGATACGGGGCTCAGTCAGACGGTTATGATGTGGGTTACAGTTGGAGACTGTTGGTTGGGGAAGGAGAAGGAGGGTTGGTGGGGTGGGGAATGGGGAATGGGGAATGGGGGGCCCGAAGGGTAGATAAGCAGCGTCCGAGTCAGGTCCGGTCAGGCCATTCTCGTACGAATGGCATCTTACGGACAATTGACAGATTCCGGATAAGCGGAGAGGAATGATAGCACGTTTATCACGGGCCGGTGAGGTGCTCCTGCGTCATTGGTGATGTGATCTGAGACGTTAATGCAACTCCCAAACTTGCCTAAAATTGATCGCTCTGGCACGTTGGTTAACCAAGGCCAGGTTTGGGTATCCCTCATTTTGCCCCTCCTCTGCTCCGCGCTAGTGTCGGCCCAGGGTGATGTGGCGGCTTTCGGTCGGAACGTCACGGGTAGCAAGTCGCTCATCGTCGAGTTCCGGGATGCTGTGTTAATGAGAGGGAGATAAGGTTGTACTTGATGAAACGGTGGGAATATCCCCTTGGAAAAGGAAAAGGGAAACTGCTACCCGATCGCCAATAGATTAGGAGCCCTTCATCCCTTCAGCTGCCTGTTTTCTGTCAGGAGAGACTTTGGCGGCACATCCCATCGGTGGCGTTGTGAGGGGAATGCGGGGGGATATTGCCGAGGGGGTTGGATCTCCGCAGGGGAATGCCGTGAAGACGCTGCCGTAAGTTATTAGAAGCGTCAGCTTCTGAAGCGCTGAAGGGCCACTGTTCGTGGAGCTATCGCACGCGTACACTGCCACTACTCGACAACCCTCTGCTGCCAGTTCAGTCACTCGGTGGATGTATCCGCTGTCCTCGATAGCGCCACGGCGTAACGAAGGATAGAACTTTAAGGGCGAACATCTGTTGCAACTTGCCAGCGAATACAGCCGAGTTGGCCGCTCCATCCACCCCGTTTCCAACGCACTTCTGCTACCCGAGGAAGGTACTGTATGTATATACATGCATGCCGATGAGTGAAAACGTGTGGCACTAGTCTAGTAGACCATATGCAGGATTTTGCAACAATCGCCACATGACAATTTCCAGCACATGCTGCGTATGATGGTCGCATAGAATATATGCAGGACAAAAATGGCTGGAGATAACATCGATCTGTCTGCCTTGTTACCAAGTCGGCTATAACCACAAAAGTAGTGCCTTTAGCCTGTTCATCACCGGCATCACCTATCCGTGCCATGACTACATTGAAACATCCGAGTCTCTATTCTTTCCATTCTCCCTCCCTCTTCTTTTCTTGCTCAAGATGTGTACAGTTACAACGGTTGTTTTTATTTTACAGCATTTTATGGTAGATGACGTTCGATGCAGGGACTTATAGCAAGCAGTTACCGGCATTCAAGTTGTCACGTGGCACGTGAGTGATCGTCGCCGGGCCGGCCAGGAGCCGCAGTGGCAAAACGCGGATGGGTGCATTTCCCTTGCTTTGCCGAGTCAAGTCCAATTGAACACAACGATGGGGGACACCTCTCTGTCTTCGGTGGTATCTGGCCTTGTGCGTGCCCAGATGGGCACATCTGTCTCCAGCACAGTCACAGATGAAGACCTCGACCGCCATGTAGCGGAGCTCATCCTCAAGGAGGCCAAGAAGAAAGCGGAACAATATGGCAAGCAGGGTATTAGTGCCTACCTTCCCCAGTCAGTCCATCTTCCTCTCTTTTCTATAATCCTGCTCTCATTTAACACGCTCGTAAAAACATTACAGACCAGAAAGCAATGTGCCAAAGCCGAACAAGCGTTTTCTGTCGTCCATAATTCGTAATACGGATGACCATAACAAGAGTATCCTTCGCGCGCAGGCCGTCTCTGCCTCTGAAATTCGCACGGAGCGTAATGCTCAGGAGAGCGCGGATCGCAGGGCGCGAGCGCAGGAGGCGGCGGCTGCGGAACGTGAGCGACGATCGGTGCGTGGCCGGGATGACTCGTGGGATCGCGAGTGCAGGCGCAGGGAGCGGAGTTGGGAGCGTTACGGGTCAGACGAGGGAGAAGAAGATCGATGGCACCCACCCAAGAGGCGACGGCGGGATGACGATGAGGAGGGCGTAGAGCGCTCCCATGGCTCCGGCTCTGCCCGGCGGTCGAGACGTGACGAGGAAGGTTCATCTAGGCGACGCAGACACCGCTCTCGTACCCCTTCGGACGATGAGGAGGAGGGGGAGAAGAGCCGTCGACGGTCCCGACGTACTTCGAGATCGAGGAGCAAGAGCCCCGGAGTGAGCAAGCGGAGTTCTCGTGGTACAACCTCCAAGCGGCATCGCTCACATTCACCTGACGATGAGGGGCACCCCTCACGGCGGCATCGACGACGAAGACATCGTTCCAGGAGCCGCAGTGCAGACCATTCATCTTCTGATCATCGCTCGCGGGATAAACGACGCTCTCGTCACCACGACAGTTCGCGCCGACATCGGCGCAGACACCGATCGCGCTCGCGCACTCCTGACAAGGCGTCTCGCTCCGAAACGTTGTCAGAGGGTTTAGGTGCCGGGAATAGACCCTCTGGCTCGAGATCCTCCAGTCAGCCTCCGCTTGTAGAGGACCGCGCGGGCGATCTCGCTCGACGTGAGGCTGAATTACGCCGCAAACTCAAAGGGAAGGGAAAGGCAACCATAGAAGTTACAGATGAGCGTGCGCGCTCCCGTTCGCGCATTCCTGTATTGGATACTTCACTAACTCGCGATGCGTCTTCCAAACGGCCACGCTCTCCTTCTCCCGTGCCGCGTCCACCACCAGGTCCACCACCGCCCCTCCCGCCGCCTGCCGACTTTTCCCCCAACAGCGTTCGACCCGACCTACCCTCTAAAATGGACAAGTACTTCGAGACGTCCTATGATCCTCGTCTAGACGTCGCACCGCTGGTTGCGCCGAGCATTCCCGCCACTGGGCTCATCAACAACGCCGAGTTTGAAGGTTGGGATGCAATGCTGGAGCTGCTCAAGCAGCGGGAAGAGGACAAGGCAGAGCGGAAGCGGCTTGAGCGGCTTGGGCTGGTGGAGAAGAGCGGGAAGGAGAAGAAGAAGGGTAAGAGCAAGGTTGCGGGTAAGGTTGCGGGTTTGGGCGTTGCGGGGGCGCTGGCTGGCTGGTCTGCGGGTGGTGGCGATGGACTTATGGATATTGAATATAAGAAGCGGGGGTCGGTGAGGGAATGGGACCTGGGGAAGGAGAGCCCGACATAGTGAGCATTGGATTAGATATGTATCGTACTGTACACGTGCACCGTGTTTTCGCGCGACGCGTCGCGACCTTTTAACCCATCCATCATCATGACCACTCCGGATTCTATTGCTCATGTCCTCGCATCTACCCTCAACCCAGACTCGAACGTACGGATCGCAGCAGAGCTCAATCTCTCAGAACTTCTAAAGAACCCTCGTAAGCTCGATTGGTCGTTGCGAGTGCCATTCTTTTTGTTCTCACGAGACACTACTCGAAGAGTCCGCGCTCTTACTTGCACAACTCGCGCTCTCTCAGGATGCCGAGTCCTCTTTGCGACAGATGAGTCTTATTTGCTATGCGTGCGCATAGGACGATTCTTGATGACGTTGTGCCTTTGCTCTGCGCCTTTGGGGCTAGCACTCGGCGATTATCATACTCAGGAAGTACGTGAAGGAACACTGGTCTCCGTTTTTCCAACAATTTAGAGGCAATGCGCCACCACCGGAGGTGAGCTACTCCCCAACTCGCGTTCTTCTTGGATCAGGATTACCGAACGGGGGGGTGTATGAAATGTTAATGTAGACGAAAGACCAAATTCGGCGAGCTATCTTTCAAGGGTTGTCCGACACGGATCGCAAGATCAGATCATCATGCGTGCGTTTATCCGCTCGGTAGCATTTTTCCATGGACGACTCGACTAGTAAATTCTTCCTTCTAGGCACATACGTTATCGACAATTGCAAACAGCGATTGGCCAGACGAATATCCGGACCTTCTCAGCCACCTTATCCAGCTTTTGTTGTCCGGCTCCTCCAACTCCATTCATGGCGCCATGCAGGTCTTCACAGAGTTTGTCAGGACCGACCTGACAGAAGACCAACTCCTGCCTGTCATGCGTGAACTGTTACCCGTTCTAATCTCGATTCTCAGCGCCAACGAGGTAAAGCCCCCCCCCCCAATTTACCGTGTAATCTGTCACGAATCATGAACGCATACATTCGCTTCTAGCAACATTCTCCTCTAACGCGTTCACGCACGATCTCTGTCTTTCGCCAGTGTATCGAAGCGCTCTATATGGTCAAAGATCAACATCCGCAAGCGGCCAAGGAGGCGGCTGGGAACGTGTTACCTTCTTGGTTGGATGCCTTTAAGGTCCTTTTAGATCTCGACCCTGAGCAGGATATTTCTGGTGAACACTGGGACGGTCTGGAAATCCGCATCCAAATTTTCAAGGTGCGCACCGCGCTTTTTCCTTCCTCCGAACCTTACCCTGACCTGGCGGAGGAATACAGACTCTCCAAACAATACACACATCATTTCCTCGCGTGGTAGCTCCGTATTTGCCAGCTTATGTCGCAGCTGCTCTGCATCACCTCCACGCACTCTATCCGACGTTTGTACGGTACTACCTTACGGACAGCGTGCCAGTTCCAAACTCGTCCGAAGGTGAACCGATAGAATTGTACAAACTGATCACGGGGCTCGTCGATTTTGTATCCGATGCTACCCGCCAGAGCAAGTCTCGCGTGTCCTTCGACGAGGGAACATTGGGAAACTTGGTCAATGCGTTGGTGCAATGGACTCAGATGACAAAAGAGAATGTAAGTTGACTCGCGCTCCTTCGCGGATCCTTAACTACATGCGCGTCTAGGAGGAAGAATGGGCCGCAGACGCGAATATGTTCATATCTCAAGAGGAAGATGATACTCAGGTGTACAGCGTGCGGGTCGCTGTATTCGATCTACTCTCGGTGTGTCTTGATTGAGGATGATAGTCATCCTTGTCTGACTTATCCTGTTCCAGTCCCTTCTGTCCCATTCCCCTGTTCAGACAGCATCTGCTATACACACTTCGGTCCAACGTGTCATTACCGAGGCCAATCAGGCTCGAGAAGCTGGGGTAGATGACTGGCAAGTAGCTCCCAGACTCTCAGAGTGGTGGATTAACATCTCTTTTTGCCATCAGGTGGCGTCCTCTTGAAGGCGCCTTTGCCGTCCTAGGCTCCCAAGCCGAAGTCATCCTCGACATCTCAAATGACGAACACGATGCCGGTCGCCCGAGGCCGATTGATATCGAGTATCTCCTCGCACATGTTATCCCATCCCTCCTCACCCTTTCAGGTTCGTGACGCACTTACGGACGTAAGAATCTGTCAATCAGTGGTCTGATCATCAGAACGTTAGCCTATCCGTTTTTGCAAGGTCGTTGTCTCTTTCTGGCCAGCCGATTTGCGGAATTGCTGCAGGCGGATGTTCGTGGGCAGTATTTCGAGGCTGCTATACAGGTGATTGAGTCCAACGAGACCGAGATTCCCTTCAAAGTCTCCGCGGTCAAGTCCATCCAGCAGTTCGTTGTTTTATCCTCTTTCAAATGCTTCTGTGCTGACCGTATTTGATCTAGTTTTTCGGAATACATCTCAGACGCCGAATTGGCTATTGTACCACGAATAATCAGGGACCTCGGACCGTTTTTGCTAGAAACCACGGAAGACACGCTATCTCTTGTCCTCGAGACGATATCGGTATTATGCGGGGTCGGAAAGGGCTCATGGTTTACGTTGGACTTGGCTGCGGCCCTTACTACTGCACTATTAAATGTCTGGCCGAAGAACATGAAAGGTCTGTTTCGACCTCTTTTTCATACTGTAGATTATGCTAATGCACATGGAAGACCCGATTTTCATGTCTCTACTCAACGATATCCTGCTCTCGATTGCCAGCTCAAAGACTCCGGGTGTGTACGAGGCAACGGTCAAAGAGGCGCTGCCGAGGCTCACGGCTTCAATCGGAAATTACAACGCGAACGAGTCGTGGGCCGCCTCGTCGGCTCTAGAGCTCACTGGAAGCCTTGCGCGAGCCGCGCCCGAAACCGGTCTAGGCGAAGGGTTTTTTGCTGCGGTTGCACCAACTGTATTCGAATGTCTTAAAGTCGCCGAGGACCGCGACGTCTTACAGGTGCACAATTCCCTCCTACTCGCCAGTCCCTAGTCAGCTAATGCGGAAGTGACCAGAACGGGGTTTTACTCCTGACCCTCGTCGTGCGCAAGGACGTTGGCCAGCTCCTTTCATGGACGCATGCGGATGGCCAATCGGGTCTCGTGCACGTACTGAACGTCATTGCTCGCTTGTTACAGGGCCAAGACGAGTCTGGTGGACTCGTGATCGGCGACCTCATCATCCACCTTTTCCGACGCGCGGGCGAGAGCGTGCTCCCCGTTCTGCCAGACCTATTACAGGCTATGCTCGTGCGGATGCAGACGGCGCAGACGGCGACTTTCCTGCAGAGCTTGATCATCCCGTTCGCTTTCTTGGTTTATAATCACTGTGATGCCGTGCTCGATCTGCTCGAGTCGACACGCGTTGGCGAAGCGGGCCGCTTGGGTCTCGATGTGATGCTTAATACGTGGACGGAGAACGCTGCTACTTTCCAGGGCTTTTGGCCAACCCGGATCAGTGCTCTCGCGCTTTGCACCTTGTTGCGGGCGGGGCGGCCATCCTCGCAAACTGTCATTGTGAAGGGTGACATTATCATCACAGCTACAACAAAAGATAGTGGGTATTCTTCTTCTCTTCATGGAGCATCGATTGAGTTATCTGACTTGATTTGGTAGCAATTATGACACGTTCAAAAACGAGAGTTGGTGAGCGTGTTACTGAGAGAACTCGACGACGAAAAGTTAATATCACACGATGCAGAACCACCTCAGTTCACTAGAGTGCCGTTCCCCGTCAAGGCGCTCAAACTGCTTCTACACGAACTCCAGACGAATGGAGAGGCCGCAAGCATAGTAGTGCCGACCGCTCCTCTAGACACTGGATCTGATGATGGTAATTCGGACTGGTCTGATGAAGAGAAGGTGAAGGACGACAGATATGCGTTCTTAGCAGAATTGATAGGCGTCGGTGGCGTGCCTTTCGACGAAGATGAGGTCCTCGCCAATAACGACGATGAGGACCTGCAACAGGACCCTGTCTCACAGATTGACCTTCGCGTAAGGGGCATGAAATGTTGGCCGTTTCCGAATCCTGATTTGTCTGACTTTGTTGCACTTATCGTAGGCTCATGTGACGTCGTTTATTCGTGAAAGCGCAACGCGGGATGCGGATGGATTTGGGGCACTTGTTGGGGAACTGAGTGCGGAGGAGATGATTGTTGTGCGGCGGGTTTTGCAGGAGCAGAGCTGAAATGAAAATATCGGGAATTGTATAGAAAACATTGGTAACTTGGATTATATGGTCCGTGCTTGGTTGTACAGTACATTAGGCCCCTAGTTGAAATAGCATCATAATACTCACACTTCCTCTGCGTTGGCCCGCTCCGACCCACTAACTTATTCACACTCACCTTCCAGCCAAGACGTCCGATTAGCCGCAACATCCAGATGTTCAAGGGTAGTAGACCCGACAGATTTGAGATCAGAATCAAATTCATTGCATTGTCGTATAATACATGAAAAAAAGACACGCAAGAGGTAGAGATGTTCCATGGATATGTCGACATGCCATGTCCTCGGGAGAAGTCGACACGACACTTCCTAGCCTGGGTTCATTTTGAGACTTCAGAGACTCGAGAGAGTCACTGGCACTGTCAACGACGGTGGTGGAGATCTCACATCGAGCAGCGTGGCATAAAGTCTTGGTGAAAGAAAACCCGTTTTTCGCCCGAACTCGCCTTAAAAAGCCCGCCGGAGAACGCCGAGGCAGCTGGGCACTTAACCGAGTCGCGAGTTTAGCATCCTACAGCATCCAACAGTTTAGAAAGAATGTTTCGGGTACAAGGTGTGTATATCATTGATATCTAACCAGAAAAGCCCTGTACTGAACTCTTCGTTCTGCAGCCGCAGCCACTAGGGCGGCAGTTGCTGCTACGACGCTCACATCGTCATCGTCATCGTCATCCCGCGCTCCCCTCCACACCACCTCAGTCCTGAGTGCAGAGTCAGCAAGGAAACGACACGCTCGTCTAACACGACAAAAAAACCTCGCCAAGCGAGAAGAACTCCAGAAAAAAGCTGCTGCGTCACGACCACACGTCATCCTCGGCACCGTCGCGCGTGACGAAGACGAAGCCAGTGCCAAGTGGGCCGCCTGCGATCTGGCAAAGGTGCTCGTGCATCCGGAAGAATTAGCCCCTGATGCGCCTGTAAAACGCTTTTTCTCCTTGCATGATACGATGACGGCGCAGGAAGGGGGCAACGTCCGCGTTCCATCTTCGTTGGCTTTTGGGATCCGAGAGCGCGAAGAGCGTATGCTCTTTGAGCATTTGCCGTTGCTCTCGGCGGACATGAGTACACGTCATAAGATGACGGTGATGACCAACAACTCATTGTCCGGCGGTGGTGGCGGTGGTAGTGGTGCGAATGGTCATCAACGAAAGGGTGTGGAGGTTATCTCGGCGTACCATGAGATGCAGTTGGCGGCTGGGGTGACGCAGGCGAACGTGCTGGCCAAGATGGTCGATCTGAGGAACGCGAATGCGGCTGGGATTGCGTTTGAGAATCGGAGGAGGGTCATCGAGGCTTTTTCGGAACCTGGAAAACCGAATGATTCGGGGAGGACTGAGGTGCAAGGTGCGTTTGTCGTGTGTCTGCACCCTTGTCAATTCCCTCTGATTTTTTATTTTATTTTCGCGCTCTCGTATGTGTTTTCCTAGCTGCGTTGTTGACCCTTCAAGTACGCAATGTATGGAACCACCTCCGCGAATTTAAACGCGACGTTGCGAACCGGAGAAGCTTGCGCCGACTCGTTCACCAAAGAGCTAAACTATTAAAATATCTGAAGCGTACGGACCGGGATAGGTATGAACGCGTCTTGGAACGACTTGGTCTCGAACCTGGAGCAGTCGAAGGTGAACTACTCGTATAGCATGTAATTTCGTGTCTAGTCGATTCGGTTAGTGCCAGTTTCTGGATTGGATAGCCTCATCCACAGAATTCTGAGCACAAGTTAATGACGACAGCGATATTTTCGAAGGCGGCCCTCCTTGAGCAGCAAGAACTTTGCCGTCTTTGTATATTGTTCCCGTGCCTACCCTCACAAAACCTCATATTTTCTCATATCAGCTTTATTTCTGTGGCATATATAACACTCTAGGCCAAGGACCCAGGGGCTTCGCGAGAAGCAATCAGTTTTAGGACGCAAGAAATGATCGCGGCTCGAAACCGACTCCGAGTCGGACCATGTAAGAGAAGGGTAACTTGGACTCAAACTTATCACGGCTAGAGGCTCATACCTAGAGCTCTTTAAAGCCCTATCTTGCGTGTCAGAAGTGGCTCGAAATATCTCTAGCTGAAGCGGATGTGAAACACGTCCTCATGGCAATCTCGCAGTCAGTGTTATCGGCTTGTCCTTGCTCACTTCATTGCTTGTTGCGCTCACGTGAAGCGGGTTAACCAAATGGAATTCGAGCTCGGGATCTTATCAAGAGGGTGAACAAAAACCTCAATGCATCCTAATTTCTTCCCTCCCCGAGCTCGCGCTCGTATGATGCTCCGGTTTGTACTATGGGTATTCAGTTCCAAGCAACGGGCTCGTTGACTCTGAGGGTCGAGCTTCAAAAAAAGGGCTTAATATCATGATAACGAATAAATAGGGAAGGTGCATCATGCATCACCTTCATTTCAGGTTTACCACAACTGGGTTAGTAAAGTCCTCCAGTAGCTCCTTCGACAATTTCGTCAACCCCTTTAAGGGTCTGATCGGTATCAACGTTTGCTTTAGTTTGATCAAGCTAGTAGTCAATGGACGCGGATTCCAGCAGGACGTACCAATATCTGGAACGACAACTGGGGAGTGGCGCCGGCGAAGAAAAGAACAAAGACGGTTTTGATTAAACGTTATGACGTTCGCAGTAGGTCAAAGAAGTCGAGATGTACTGAAGAGTGCGGGAAGGGGAACCTCCCGCTCAGACTCGGACAAGGGTGGAACCAGAATGTGCTTTATACTCCAGAAATCTCGGCGGTGCTTTTTTTCATTAGAAAAATGAGAAGTGATCGGCGGATGTTCTGTACGGGAGCACGCACTGTCCTTGCGCATTTCATCACTTGCCGCGCTCGTTTTACAGTACATCCACTCGCGATCACTGGCACTCGGACTTTGCATCGTTAGTTGTACCTGTGGGGCGACCCAGTGCGCTTTGATAGCTCCCCACAAAGAAACGTATCACAACTCTTCAATGTGTGTTGGTGGGCTTGAAAAAATATACCTAAATAGCAACAGCGGCCGCCTTAAAACCACAAAAACTTGAGGACCCTCTGTTCACCCAGGCTTCGACAGACGGCATCTTGAGACGACGTAGAGTGTTGATCGAGACCGGGCCGAGGAAGCGACGGATGGACGAGCCGGGTGCCGAGTCTCGTGGACAGCACGTCACGTGCCGTACGCCGTTTGGCCGCCGAATTGAATCGAATTTGGGCGACACGGCGAGTCTCGTTTCCCCGGTGTTAAACAAAGCCTTCTCTGTTCCCTAGCAAAACATGTCGAAGAGGGAGCTTGGAAAGCTAGCAATTGTGGTCGATGTGGATGCTCCTCGTGCCAAACGACGCAGAGAAGCCCCACCCCAGGACGAGAAGAAACCCGACCCGGACATGGACATGGACCTGGACGCGACCAGCGGAGCGGGCGTGAAGCGAGAACGAGAAGAACCCGCAAATTTGAAGCAGGTGAAAGAGCAAGGTTTGATGTTGTGGCAGACTGTGAAGGACGCGGTCGACAAGGAGTGCGTGACTAGTCTAATCCTGCGCCCTCCCTGCGCTCGCTGCTTACTCTTCATCGACCATGATCTTTCCAGTGGCCGCTCACTTTCAGTCGATTTTCTTCGTCTCCCCAATAAACGCACCTACCCAGACTATTACACCGTAATTAAGAAGCCCATCGCCCTCGACAAGATCAAGTCCCAACTGGACGCGGGCCAGTACCCGTCCCTAATCGCTGTCAAGAATGACCTCGAACAATGTTTCCGTAATGCAAAGCGGTACAACCTCAAAGACAGCCAGATTTTCAACGATGCCAAGTTGCTTCACGTGTGTTATTTCATTCTGTTATAACCTGACCCCTGACCCTTTCCCTGCCACCCGGCGCAGAAACTAACTGTCAATGAGTACGTCAACATGACCGGGGACACTAAAGGTGGCACAGAAGGACACGAAGATGATCCCCCACAAGATGATGGCCACGATTCTGGGTTTAAGGATGGGTTTGATGACGAAGGGAAGAGGAAGAGGGTCATGAACCGGTTACTCACCGGCAGGCTCGACAAGCTGGTTGCCAAGAAGGATGATGCGTGCGTGCAGTCTCTCTTGCTCTCCTCTCTGATATTTGAACGTATATACTTATAGTGGAAACGTACTATCAAACGACTTCATGGAGCTACCCAACAAAAAGATCTGGGCTATCTACTACAAAACGATACCCCGCCCGATGAGCTTTGAGAAGATCTACGTGCGTCACATAACAACACTTGGGAGTGACTTTGACGGACCTTTCCTTAGAAACACCTTAAGCGGAAGGAGTATTCGAATGTTGCTCAATTTGCGCAGGACGTCGAGCTCGTGTTTTCCAACGCAATGCAATTCAACGAGGATCATACCCCTCTCTGGGAGGCCGCCCGTCAGCTCAAGGTGCCTACCTCTTTCTTCTCCTTATTGACGGACGACCAACTGATCAAACTATCAGGAATATTTTACGAAATTAATGTCCGATCTCCCTGCTCCGTACGCAGTCCCACAATACGCCTCCAAGGATCCACAACGCCCCTCAAATGGGAAGATTAAGCTGAAAGTTCCTCCAGCGCATCAATCCCCACCCCAAACTTCGACCTCCACTACCGCGACTTCCCCACCACAGCCACAGACAACGTCACTCATGCTCAAAGTCCCGGCAAAAGAGCCACACGCAGCTCAAACGCGGACAGTCTCTCCAGGGCCCATCGCCGGACCCTCCACCTCCTCTACCTCCACCGCAAAGACATCCAGTTCAGCCAATGCCCAGGCACCACCTGCAACAGCCCAAGGTGGCAAATCTACCACCAATAACTCGCCAGGTCAATCACATGCAGTAACAGAAGCGGCGACTGCGGAAATTACGCGGGCACCGGCCTTACGCTCCGTAGCGCTCACCATCACACCCTCGGATCGCCGGCTCGCGCTCGATGCGCGCGACGGCGTGCGTAGCTGGTCGTTGCGGTTGGCGCCGTCTGAACGTGGACTGCGCGTCACGGACGTGCGTCTTTTCCGTTCTGAAGACTCTGACGATGAGGATGAAGGATCGGAAGAGGAGGAAGAGGAGGCGGAAGAAGAGGAGGAAGATGAAGGGGATTGTGAAGATAGTGAGGATGCGAGTGGTGGGGGAGAAGGAGAGGAGGAGGAGGGAGGGAGCAAGGATTCGGCTCGGGCGCGGAAAAAGCGGGAGGTAGAGAGGGTTGGTCGCGTAAAGCGGCCGCCACCTATGCGCGTTCGGCTCGACAAGACGGAAGTCGAGTGTCGCGGTCGTGGACGGTGGGAGGTCACGCTGGGTCCGGGTTCGGGCGCGCGCGTACTCGAGCTGAGTGATACGCGCGCAGGAGATCATGGTAAAGACCCCAAGGGTGTTTGGAGAGTGTATCTCCACTGCACAGCCTGACTCGATACGTACACAGTTCTCGAGTACTATAGCTACGATAGTCCTTGGCAGGCCGTACGTACCTACTGTCGTCCTTTCATTTGTTTTATCACTCTTGTTTTGTTTTTTGTTTTTTGTCGAACTAGGCAGGAATGTTCACAGGTCCGAGTACATGCAACAGTCTCTCTGTGTCTTTACGTGAACGGAAATTAATGTCTATTAGTTATTGATGCGAAAGCTCTTCACGGTATACGATAAACGAGAATAGAGTAGGTAAATGAAGAGGTCGACGACTTTCAGATTTAGATATGGAGACAGTGTCGGAGTCGCTCGCGTACAGTAATCTCGTATCCCCGGCCGCCACGTGGCGGACGACCAATTTGCCCGTGATCATAGCTATCTGTTCGCCTTGTCTTATTTTCGCTTGGTTGACGTTCACCGTCTGGTAGGACTAGGGGAAAAACCGTTGTAAACTCGATAAAGGGAATCACGGTGCGTAATCAGGTCACTGGTTTAAGCAGATCGACAAACCTCACACACACACATTATACAGTGCAGCGAGAACAGCAGGCCAAAATGGAACACTACAACATATCGAAACCAAAAGCCAATAGGAAAATGGGATCACAACGTTATCGCGACACCGCGAGGACTTGCCTCTCAGTGGGCCAGTCAATACGAAAAGTACAGGAAAAAAAAAAGGGGGGGGGGATAAACGGTAAGCACGTAAATGGTACTTGTGTCCGGCCTTTCAAACCATCGATCCATCAGCGTCCGCGGAGCCGACTGCGCTCCCTGTTTCTGGTCTGTCAGTGCGCGGAAGGCATCCCGATCTTCTCATCTATTCCCAGGCGGCATTCCAACCTCTCCATAACTCCTCATGGACCCTCACCGTCTCTGGATACTTTTCTTCGACCTTTTCTGGCATGGGCCTTGAGGCACAAGAAGTTCAATTACGATGACAAAACGAACCAACTCGTTCTCAGTGCGCCACTTCGCGATCGCCTCGCCGTGTACACGGTTACAGACAAGGGAGCGAGCCAAACGAATGAGACGGTTGCTTGCAGTGCCGTTCGAGCGAACAAATCACTACACGCGAAGAAATCCCCTCGTTGGTCGCAGAACGAAATCTTCAGCAGGTTGCGTCTCCTCGATGTCACAGTACCGCATGAAGTCCTCCCAAATCCTGAAACTATCGCTGAGCAGAACTGACACTTGATAACGTCGATGTCCCCGCGTGCCCAGTCGTCTTCCGTAACCACGAGCAGCGTTCGAATGCAACGCCCTTTCCCTACCCCTCGATATACTATGGCACATGGTCTTGCGCAGTTGTCACCGCCTACTCCCCACTGGAAACTCGGTCGCAACAAGGGTCGATGGTACATCCCACGTGCAATCGGGGACACGAGCATCTCCACTTCGTGTCCCACTGCCGTTAATGCATCACTGTATTTTGTTCCTGGGATCCTGGCCGTAGGCCTCCGTCGCCCCTATCCGCCAGAGAGGTCTGGCTGGACATCTGCAGGCACTAGTATTAGCGAAAGTGACTGTGTCACTCCTTTTGCTGGGAGGTGAGACAGAAAGGGATACCCACGGCGGAACTCCAAGAAGGACGGCGAATTCTGTTAATAACCTGCGGATGTCAAGTCCTGGTGGATCCTCTATTAAGCCAAGTGTGAGTGGCTCTTATGGGATAGATTGATCGCACTCACAGGGATGTCCAGAAAGGGGTCAAAAATAGAGATCGTTTTGACCACTGAGTGGGAAATCGGGCCAGGGCGAGAGGGCAGGGTCAGCAGGGGCTGAGTGGGGATAGTCCATGGTGTAATATGGGACTGATGTTTGCCGCAGTGGAGCTGAGGCGGGAGGCAATGAGAACAGTGGAAAGGATATCTGCGGGAGATGTATTTTCATGTGGAATCAGTATAATAAGTTAGTAACTTATTATCATCGCTGCCAAGGTTGGCATCGCTTGCGAGTTGTGATTAGCGCCGGCCACTCACTGACAACTCACGCAAACGGATACTCAATATCGCAGAGGACTCGGCCAGTTTCCGAGTCAGGGGATCGAAGGAATAATTAAGGGTTAAGTGAACCAGCATCGAGTGTTTTCATTACATTTGTTATGACATGAAGCTATCAAGTACAGATCCAATTCCACCTCTCTTCCCAGGAACTACAAAGATAACAATGTCCTTTGTCTGTATCAATTCATGTTCTAATGGGCGCCAGGACCGACGCCGTGCTGGATAAGGACACGTGCAACTTCCGCAAAACGCTCATCCTGTGACGCCAGATCAAGTGGAGTCAACCCGAACTCGTCCTGGGCTGAAAGATCTGCGCCACGCTCGATAAGCATGAGGGCGACTTCCACATGTCCACCTTGCGACGCCCGATGTAATGGAGTAACCCCATACCTGTCCTGGGCTGAAGGATCTGCGCCACGCTCGATAAGCATGAGGGCGACTTCCACATGTCCACCTTGCGACGCCCGATGTAATGGAGTATACCCATACTTGTCCTGGGCTGAAGGATCTGCGCCATGCTCGAGAAGGAAGCAAGCAACTTGTTTGTGTCCATATCCCGAAGCCGGATGCAATGGAGTTTTGTCATTGGTGACGCTTCGTGAGCGCACATCCTGTGAGTGCTCGATGACGAGGAAATGTAGGATGGAATGTAAACCCCAAAAAGCGGCATAATGCAAGGGTGATTCAAGAAGGGTTGGCGATGGCTTTTCATCTCGGCTGTTTCCTTTCCGCAAGGGATCTTCTGGGTTGTGTATCCAGATGCAGACCGTAAGATGCGGTTTGCTCGGGTCAAACAGCTGCTTCATCCCATCCTCCACGTTTTGCGATACCTCCTCGAACTGGGCATGGTCAACCCAGTGCTCCGCAGCATATTCAGCAAGAGGGTAGTCTTTCAGACTGTCGCGGGCGATGACGTTCTTATCCAGGTGTAGTAGAGTGCCTAAACAGGCTTGTGACGCGAGTGTATGGGCAGGTGTCATAGAAACATGATAACGCCGGTGAATAATGTCGCTTGCTTTAGCCAGGCGGGCGGATGTCAAGAATTCTTTCACCGAAAAGTGAGAGAATTGTATAACAGGGGAACCGTAAACGTCGACGACGGCAAGTAAACTGGAGCATGAAGATAACACCGCATCTACTGGGTCTTCCAGGCGCAAATCCTCATGAAATTTCGGAATTGGTCCTGCCGTGAAATCGAATGCGAGCAATTCGGCGAGTTCCTCGACGCGAAGCGGGCGGGAGGCTACCGCAACGAACTGAAACAGTCGATGGGCGAATTCCCAGTCGGCCTTATTGATATCTCCCAACGTCCGCTGATATGTCCTGTCCAGCGTCTCTGGCAAGTCGGCTAGTGCATGCCGGATACGTGCTGGTATGCAGCCGCAGATGTAGGCCAGCTGACAATCCACCCAACGGAACCTACATCACAAAAATGAGTGAGAGTCATCAAGAGTTTTGCACTGAGGCCTTACATGCCATCCGCCTTTTCTGTGAGGACGTCGATCACCAGTCGCTTGTGCTCCTCTTTCCACCTTCTATTCTTTGGATGCGTGTAAATGACCGCCTCGATGTAGTTCTCAATGTATCTCTTTTGTCCGGCCTCGTCATGCAGGGAAACAGAGCGGAAAGCTAAAGCATCGAGGACATCCTTGATATCTGTCTCTGGTCGGCTGGTGACGCATATGCGTAAATTAGGGATTTGTGATTTGGTAAGCTCCTCTATAAGGTTCAGGACTTTGGCACGGGGCGACCGGACGGCAGATGTGTTTGAACATTCATCCAGAGCGTCGACAATCACGTAGACTGGGGCATGTCCTGGGAGTTTGAGGAGGTCTGTTAAACATCTGGCAAGTTCATCGTCGCTGGGATGCCGCGCGCCCTCAGCGTGTTCCGAGTAAAATTTGAAAAGGATGTCGCAGTAGGAGTCGGATTGATGACAAAGCTGGACAAGGAGGGAGGACAGCAATCCACGCAGATCCTTCTTCTGATCTTCCCTGAAATCGCAGTAAAAGAATGCTAGCGACGCGAGCCCTGCTTTCTGCATGGCAATGATGTCTTCGATAATCGAGGAACTAGCCAACATCATGAGTTATCAAGATAGAAGTATCCAGTGCTTAACGTACCATAGGACGCTCTTTCCCGCACCCGCTACAAAGGAAACTGTCAGTCTCTAAAAAAGGAGAAGACTGGGTAACAACAAACGTTTTCCGTGAATCCATAGTAGGGAACTCGGATCGGACGCTTTCCATGCTGAGAACGTGTTGTCTTGAACGAACCATTCCCCCGTCCCGCTGTGTTGTGACCCGCAGGCGATGTTCTGGTTTTTCCAAGGGTCGGGAGGTGACAGCCACTTTCGAACATCTCTCTGCAACTTGTCGCCTGTCCAGACTATCTCAGCAACTCCGGTCAACTATCGCAGGAGCAAACATTAACTGACGTTTCGACTTGTTCATGTCGCTCGCGATTTGATTCATGGTTTCTGATGCTCAGTTAGACGCCGGAATGACTCGTTGCGACCACGAAAACATACCAAGGGCTTTCCGGACACAGTCGAGCGATGCTTTGCCGTCTAGAATGAACGATACTCTGCACTCAGCGAGTGACAAGCCTGGTAGATTTGCTCACCGTCGGTGACCACCCTCATATCCTGGACAAGACCATGGACAACCTCAAGGATCTGTGCAGCGGTCAATTTCGCCTCGTCCTGGGTGAGTCGGTTTAGCCTTTGGAGAACCGCCTCGATATCCTTCTCTCCGAACAGCTTCTTGACAAATTTCTCTGTTTCACATTGTGTCAGGTAATATATAATACGACCGTCAATACGGACTCACTTGGTTTTCCCTGCCTAACCTCCTTGGTCACCAACGCGAGCGTGGAGAGAAGCTCCAGCAGTATCTTGACAAGCATTTCAGTCATAGCGACTGTAGGAGTGATCTTCGTATAGATGTCGAGGCGATATAAAAAATGATCGATCGACTCGAGCAACTCGACGAGCGCATCATAACTGTCCTTGACACCCTTGATCACCTGATAAAATTGGATGTTACAAAGACGCGCGAGTGGGAACGAAAGGAAGGCAAATACGGTGAGTAGGACACCGAGTCCAGAGTGTATTGCCTCTGCAGGTGAAAACTTCTATGGAATGAGGGTCAGACGTATGGAACTCCCCATGAGTGCTTTTAGATGTACCACGCCGAGTATATGTACCACGCCGATAAGCTCTCCAAGTTTGGCACAGGCGGAAAGCTTATGCAGAATTGATACAACATTCTTGAGTAACTTCATGACTTTCTCCTTTCCCCGGAATTGAGTGAAGGCCTGTGTTTGTTCATGAAGAACGGCGGTTATGGACTCGACGGAATCACACTCCTGGAGGCGCTCGGCGAGTGGATGTTCGGCCAATGCTATGCCCGTCTGCCTTTCATAGTCGTGCAAGGCAGCTTCGAAAAGGACCTTCAGATGAGACGATGTTGACTGATCACTCATATCAGGAGAGGAAGAAATGTGGGGACGGAAAGGGGAGTTGAGTTCGCTAGGAGGAGATGATGGGGGGAGAGTTGTGGGGTATTGGGTTGAACGAGGACGACCCCACTTACTGTATTGAATACTGAAACGTGCATCGCCTCGTTTATCGATGTCGTAAGCATTCCCAGGCCGATTTCCTAAAGATGGGCGTAATTTTGGTCAAAGATGGATAAACGCTGTGATGAGCGCTCGACTGCTGTGAAATGGAGACCTAGAACTACTGAAGGCGGATAAGGCATCTATTCCTTCACACCGTTCGCTAAATTACACGCTGTGCAAAATCCGAATTCGACGAGTTGAAACACCCTTTCATGCCCACTGCGTAAAAGCCAATGGAGGGTCGTAGCTACTTGCCACGTGAGAGTCTTAGCCTGACACTGTATTAATTATTTGAGCATACCCATTGTCACCGAGCCAACATAATGCTTATCTACTGGTCAGGTGAAAGGTCGTCTAAAATCTCACCTCTTACTTCGCTAGGTTGTGAAAGTGCTCACCATGCTACGTGGCCTCCTTTGATTCTCATCAGTGTACCTCCAGCCAGACTCGACAAGGCGGCAAAGAACGAAAGAACAATATGCGCACTTCGGGCTCGCAGTCTCGGATTACGCGGACATAATATTTGTTGACAAACAGCTGCCAGTGAGAGGTCTTCCACCCCCTGCGACACTGGTTAGCAAAGGTTCTGAATTGCAGCGGAAAGTGTCACTGACTGTTCCGTGCCTTTTCCGAGGTATCGTGGGACAAGTCAAGGAACTGATCATGAGGAGGACGCCGTACTGTACTTGCAAAATTGCGGGCCAGTCAAGGGGTCACAGCGGCCCGAGGACATCGCAAATCGAGTGATGCGTAAACGCGTACTGGTAAACAGTCGCGCAACGCGATTACCTCTACAGTAAGTTACTGTAACAATCACCAACATACGAGGCGTAAGCGCACCGTTCCTGGCCATCATTGGACAAGGCGGGCAAGGTGAGTGTAAAGTGATCAGGGACTTTTTCGCCGAGGGCTTGTCAACATATGCATGTTTACGCCACTGACACAAAAACGTTGGCAACTTTCAGGTTTTAGTGGACCCGAAATAGCTGATCCACTGAGGTGTCGGTGTGAAGTTCAAATCAGGAGGTTATGGGGGACCGGGTTAAATGAACATATTAGATGAGTTGAAGTTGAAGGACCCTTGAGCAGGTACTTATACGAGAAGCTCGTCTGAAAGTAGTCCCATCTCGGGGTTGTGGAGCCGAGCGTGAGGGCGTCTCCTGGCCGTTGGCCCGGAGTGTGTGGCTGCACCGAGAGCTGGAAACGTGCTGTTGGAGACGCGTGTAATCGATCTACTAAAGGTATGAGGGTCAGATAGAGATGAAAGAGCTAAATGGTAACTACTATATAAGTGAGCCATTTAAACAAAGAGAAACAGGATGACCCGGGTCATGTTCAGATCGTTAAATTCAATCCAGTCCAGCGTGCTCTACTGTAATAAGGGGGCGGTGAAAAACCCATCGTTTTATCAATCTCACGAAATCGCTTCACCCGACCGCCACTTCTCCACTCGCACTGCAAGGGGTTCCTCGTCATCATCCTCGTAGTCATCCTGCTCAACTCTCTCCACCTTCACCTCCGCCCCGACTTCTTCACCTTCTTCCCCACCACTCTCGCCGCCCTCGCTCTCAGGGTCACTCGGCGGCTCAGGCACATACCGAGAATAATGACCATCCTCCTGCGCACGATCTGTGATGTATTCCGCCAGCAACTGCTCGCGATCAATCGGCCGTACCTCGTAGCCCTCTGATCCGCGCCTCACAAATGGCATGCGCTGCCGCACCTTTTCATACTCTGCAAATCGTTCGCCATCATCGTAATCATAATCAACTCCGCCGCCGTCGTACTCGTGTTGTGCCGATTCGTCATAGTCTGGGTGGTATGGGGGTACGGCGGAGATCCCAGCGGCGTCGCGTTTGCGGGTGCGGAGGTGCTGCGCGGAGCCTGAGTTTAAGGGTATGAGTGCGGGATTTGGTCCGTCGTTGTTGTATGTCCAGGGTGAAGCTGGCTGTGTCCATCCTCCGTTATACTCGGTTGGGTCAGGTGGGGGCCAGACTTGCTGACGCTCGATGCCTGTAAACGCCACGTCATCGTGTCAGCTCGCTCAGTCGACAATGAAAAAAGGTAAAGGATGGAATGGGGGCTCTACTATAGACTATAGTATGAGCGCCCTTCTGGTCCGTATAAAACTCGAAGAGGGTCGGCTCACCGGGACTTCACACGTAGGCATAGGGGCGTTCGTGAAGACGAGGTGGATCGCGTGCGGAGACCTCGACCCACTTACCGTCACTTTCGGCGAGTTGGTATTTGAGCCCTGTACCTAAGGGGCCGACATTTGGACAGCACCAGAGTAGGGGATTTGTGCCCAGCATCGATTCAACGTTCCGCCTAGCACCAAGATTCTGCAGTATCATCAACAAGAATAAATGTTTAAAAAAGGAAAGGCATTGGAAAAGGGTTATAACGAACATAAGGAAACTTGACTTCGCGGATCTTGCCCCGCCGAATAAGAGTCGCCACTTTGTCCTTCTCCCATGCTTCGATAGTAGTAGTGTTCCCGAGGAGAGAGTAGAAATGGTAGAGGCTGTATCATTTGTTAGCTTGCCCAGTAGGAAAACGGTTAGAACAAAGATACCTGAAGCCTCCCACCATGAGTAGCACAGGCACGCACGTAGCGTAGTTCAGAACTACCCAGAGAAGTTCCCTGGTATCACTTGAATCCTGGGAGAAGGTCTGAGAATATATGGACAAATGCACGGGTATGCCGCACCCAGTAGTGCTTCCCGAAGGTATCAAAGACGCGACGAGTGACCATGGTGACATGGTAGGTACACGATAGGTCAACAAAGAAAAGGAAGCGGATGAAGTGGCCGTAATTGTAGAAGCCGACACAGTTGTTCACCCATGGACAGTGGTGGTCTAGATATAAAGATGTTAAGGATCAGTAGCTCTCAGCTGTTAATCGTATGCATGCTCACCCATGCGAAGCACGCATCTACAGGAGGCAAAAACCAATATTCAGATAGGAGGATCGCAAATTGCGGACGCATACCTTCTGCACGTCTTGCAGTGATGTGCGCGCGGTGGTTTGTATCTCTTGCACATGCGACAATGCCTTGGGGCACCAGACAACTTCTTGACCTCATAGCCTTCAGTGTCATCGAATTCTGGTTCCTGAATGAACTCGCATAAGTGAACAACGCCCGTCGTGGCAAAAGGATTACGCACCCAGCTATGGGGAACAACTCCCGGATCCGTTACGACGCAAAGATAGTAGTTGTATAGCAAGATTCCTACAAGTATGCTTCGAAAGGCTCGTGAGTGCTGCGGCACGGCGTAAATGGGCTCGTAGGGGTCATACTTGAAGGGTACGAGCAGGGTGAAGAGCTCAGTTGAGAATTCACGGCCGTACCAGGGCCATATGATAAATAATTGAGGGGTATACGATATGAAGAATATAAGGGCGGTTGTAAAAGTGACAAATAATCGACCCAAGAGACGACCCATCGTGGTCTTGCTTGAGTGGTCCTTGCTTGAGTCGGTTGGCTGGTCCGCACTGCTTCTGCCGTTCACTCGGGCGTGCCGGGCCGCCTCGGTCCAAGGTCTTTCAGTGGGTCGACTGTCGACAGCAGCTGCAAAATGCAACTTTGCCACACTCACCGACAGCTGCTTTCGCGGTGCACCCCGCGCTGGTATTCTGTTGGAACCAGCTCAGATGCCATTGCTGCATCTGACGTTCAAGTGCCTTCTCGTCTGAAAAGACCCGTAGCGAGTACCTTTGGAGGGATCAACATCCGTACGTCTCGTCTACTCGTCTCTTCAATTTTAATGGTTTTCATTCTCATTTGCCTTTATTTATTTTTTAGAAAATGTCGTTGTGCCTACACAACCAGTCTCACATTATTTTGGTAACAAAACAAAAAAGCTCTGTACGCGTGTCTCATGAACGCTTCTCCCCTGCTCACTAACAAGAAGAAAATATTTTTATAATAGCACGGTTCAACGGCTCCAACGATCAATCTTCTGATGTGCGTAGCATGAGTCAAACAGAGCGCAAGAAGGGGATGATCAGGGGTGGCGCATCTTCTCTGTCCAGCTGGGGTGATGGACTCGTCTCTCTCAGTTTCGCGAGTCGCCTCAAACTGCGTCAAGATACGCCAACCACGCGAGGTAGCGATACCGAACCTCACCCACAGGAGGCTCAATCACGGAAACAAAAATCCTACCAGGCGCAGCATCCCCAGATGCATGGTCATCGACGGGGGCAGAAGCAGCAGGAATATGACGATGCCTCTCAGACCCATCACCGAGGCAAGACAGAGACTCGGAAGTCCGTCACTGCTGCCGCGGTGCAGCGAACATCCGCTCCCTCAACCGATGCCAAAAATAATGAGCTTAAAGCGTCATTGATGACCCGACCCTCATCATCACCCACTCTCATTCGTCACCCCAAGTCAACGACAACTGCAGCTGCGGCCGCCAATATAAGCAAGGCGGATACTGCCTCCCTGCCATCCTCCTCCAATGCCCCAGCTACCCAACAACCAACGACCCCCTCCTCAGACCGTAAAGCGCGCCTCGCAACGCTCTCAAGCACAAACCTAAACGCGCTCTTCCACACGACGACGAACACCCCTACCGCGGGGATATCCACACCATCCCTTCCCGCATCCACGACCACGACCGCCTCCGACTCCGCTCGCGCCCGCGTACGCGGTGTCCTCGAGCGCAGTGCGGGCGATTATTCGCGCTTCCTTCCGCGCGACGTCGGCGTGCGCAAGGACGTTTCGCGTCTCCCCGCACTCCGTGCTGCGCGCCAGGCCCTCGCGACGCAGCGCGACCTTTCCCTCGAGCAGCGTCGTGTTGCACTGCATATTATTGGAGGGCTGGTTCAACCACGTCGTGAGGTGCGCGCATCATGAGCTAGTCGTCGTAACAAACAATGCGGGGAAAGTTTTCACTAGATTTAGATAGATAGATACTCACTCAATTCGACTGGGTGTTTTCTTTATCATTTCCATAATAGACCCCTCATTCCACTCTTTCATTCGTCCTCGCTGGATATACCAGTGGTGGATAAAATATCATTAGATAATAAAGGTTCGACAAAACGACAAAAACAACCAGAGAAGGGGAAAGAAAAACCAGCCCAGTATGATACCACTCACACGAAACAACCGTGAGGGGTTGTGTGGGATTAGATTAAAGGATATCCCGATATCGTCAACCCTCCGTTACTTGGCTATCGACCACGCTCGCAGTCTCTACGACCGCCAACTGGTCAGACTTGCTACATGACGTTGACTCTTCTCCATCCGCCGCCTTCCCAGCCAACGCCGCCACGGCATCCCGCAACTGTCTCTGCCCAGCCACAGCACCTCCAGGAGCACAATCACCACCTCCCCCCGCTCCCGAAACACTCCGACGTGCCCTCTCCGAGCCCCGAACTTGAACTTGAACAGGAGTCCCAACCCGCCGCTCCTCCTGCCCCTGCCCCTGCCCTTGACCGTGATTCTGCTCCTGTTGCTGCTGCTCTTCCTCTTCCACCAAGCGAGGATCACCAAGAGGCAACGCCCACTGTGGAATTATAAAGTCGCGCAGATGCTCGATTTCAGCTGGGAACCCTTTAAGCCCGAAAATCCCCAGATGGCGATGTGTCTTGCGCGCACTCGGCGCACCCACGTGGCGCTGTGCCTCGCGATATAGTGCGGACTCGCGCAATCGTGCACGCTGCCACTCTTCCTCGCTGCCTCCTTCTTCCGCTTCTTCTTCTCTCTCTTCTTCTCGGCCATCCTCGGCGACACCATTGATCGCGTCTTCATCGCCGTCGTCAGTGTCAAATCTGAGATTCTCCCCGTCTTCGTCGGAGAGTTCAACGCGCCGCCGCTTGCGCAGGCGACCTGTACCGTGCCCGTGCACAAGTGGGGGTTGCTGTTTTAGCACCAAGGTAGTTACGCCTGCTCCCGAGGGGGCAGTGGCAGGACTTCCAGCCTTGAGGTGTTCTGTTGCCCTGGCAGGGCGACGGCGTAATGTTATATGTGTCGCTGAATTCGAAGACAGAGCTGGAGATGCTGTTTGTCGCGGAGAAAGTGATGATGAAATACTAGGCAGCGTCGTATCGTCGGCAGCTGTTGCCGCAACCACGTCCTGCGGCTGGACGCGATTCACGAATGGATTGCGCACGTACTGGCTTGGCGCCGCTGGATTCTTGAATATAGGTTTGGGACGTGGGCGCGACGGCGATGGGGACCCCGATGCTGATGCTGATGCCTTGGGGTTGGGACTGCTACTCGCGATCCGTGCTGCGGTTAGTCTGGGAGATGATGGCGATGGAGGTGGTGGTGGCTGAGTCGAGATCAAGGATACGGCAGGGGGTTGGCGATTGCGGAACTTAATGCGAAGTTTCAGAGATTCCGTCGTGTCGTGGCGCACAGGGACAGGCTGCGCGGTCATAGGCTCTGCCTTAACAAACTCGGGAGTCTTTTCCTCCCCATCGGTGTCGAGCTCGATTACCTCAGTCGGTGGTAGTGATGTTGGAGAGACGCGCTGTGGGCGTAGAACGGTGGGGCTGGTGGTGCGAGCAGGGCCGGGTGTGGGACCAGGGGAGCGCCGCACGGTTGTACTGGGGATATGGTTGGGTGTGTGGCCGAGCGGGGAGGCGGGTATCGATGATCCTGGTGCTGGTGCTGGTGGTGCAGGGGTGGGTGGGGGAGGTGTTGGTGTTGGCAAATCGGGAGCTCGCGAAGGCGCGGTGTCCAGTAAGGTGCGATAGCGCGCATCGAGACTGTTCGCGACGTCAAGCATCTGGCGTTTTCGCCACTCGCCATCGTTATGCACCGGTACGGGCGCATCCGTGGAACTGCCCTGCGCGTCGGGATTACCCTGGTGTGGTGGTGGGTGCAACGAGCCAGCAAAGAACGAGTCTGACGCGCTGAGAAACGCAGAGGGTTCGAGCGCGCGCAGTTGCTCGATACGCTCTTTCAGCTTGTAATGTTCATGCTTCAGCTTCTCCTTTTCTCGTAGACGCTGTCGCTTCTCGAATGTCTCGTATTTGCGATGCCGCTTTTCATAAGCCGCATCGGACGTGTCGATGCCTTCCTGTAATGATTTACCCGTCGTCGTACGTTAGCTTGAACTTAAAAAAAAAAATTTTTTTAGGGGGCTCGGGTAGGCACGCACATCATCTAGACTTCGCGGTCTAAATCGTCCTCCCACAGCCTCGTGCTCAAATAGGAGCGTGAATTCTGGCGTCTGGATGAGCTGTTGCTCGCGATACGCGCGAATGACCTCTGGCTTGTCGAAATACCGTTCGTAAGCCCACGTGTTGAGCTGTGAGCCATTCTCGTCGTCGCCGTCCGCCGCTTTAGAGTCCTCTCCGAACGTGCGCACGCGCGCCGCGTTGGTCGTGAGCAGAAATTGCGCATGCCCCGGTATTAAGGGTTCATTTTCGCCTGCACGAGCAGAACAATAACCGATCGTTTTAAAAAAAAAAATCACAATTAGGGAAAGTGTGATAGAAAGGAGGGGGAGGGGTGGGTGGAGCGCGGGAGTAGCCATCTAAGGGCACTGCATGGGGGGAGGGAGGATGAGAGGGTGGGGGTGGTGAAGGGAACGCACGGCGTCGACGGAGCGTCTCAAGGATATGCGTGTCAACATCACTAATGCCGACACCCGGACCGCCCCTACGCGAGCGCGAGGGCATAATACGTCGCGGACGGCTGGCAGTTGCCTGAGTCCCATCGCCCAGCTTTGAGGCAGAGGCGGAGGCGGAAGCCGAAGTAGCAGGGGAATGACCAGCTTGTGCTGCTGGGGACACAGGCAGCGACTTGAATGATGAAGGGCCGGCTGTAGCTGAGCCTTCATCGGCTGTCATCGAGTTTGCTACTATCGTGGTCGTCGAAGACGACGACGCCGTTGTGGTCGTTGTCGTTGCCGCGGCGGGTCGCGCGGTGGATGCTGATACGCGTCTGGGCATACGGCTAGGTGACGGTGAGGACAAAATGATTTTTGGGGGAAGGGGGGAAGGGGTAGGAGAGAGATGAGGGCGGGTGTTGGATGGGCTGGGCGTCGTCGCCGGTGTTGGTAGTTTCCGCCCTGGCTCGTTTTGGTACTTGCTGTGCGTCCCACGTCCCACTCTTGTCTTGCTGCAGCACAGACTCACCTACAGTAATTCTTTTTGTTCAGGCTCACCGTAAATTAAAGATAAAACGGAAAGTTAATGTGGCTGTAAAGTAAGGTCAAGTACCCGAGCTGTTGTCGCCCTGCTCTTGCTTTACATGAGGATGCTCTCCACTACTACTACTATTATAGCCCTGATTCCACTGTCCATCCCAGCCGCCTTCATACACCGGCGTTGTGGGTGTCTCGTACTGACCATAAGCTAGATATTGTTGCCCCGGAGGGTGTTGCATCATATCAAGATTCAAACCGAAATTCGCCGCAAACCGTGGGTTGATGTGCGGTTGTACAGAATGTTGTTGCGGCGATATGAACTGGTGCTGATTCTGTTGCTGCCCCGCGGGCGAATACGGCTGCGCAAAGCCGAACTGTGGTGGAAGCTGCGGGGGAAAGGGTGTATACTCCGATGCGCCGTAATATTGCCCGGTTGCTGGCGCCATCATAGTTGAGGTCGGCGACAGTGGTGTAGTAGGACGGTGCGTCGAGGTATGATCTTCAGTGCGATGTGGTAGCGGATGCCCTTCACGGGCACCACCGCGTCCCCGTCCCCGACCCCGGCCCCGCCCACGTCCTCGCCCTCTCCCACGTTCATGATAGTGGTGATGGTGTGTACGCTGACCATTGTGCCCTTGTCCGGATCCATAGTCACTTTGCCCAACCGCTTTCCTAGGCAGTGCGCGCTCGGGTCTGGGGGACGGTAGGGTAGGTATGGACGTCGCCGTGTCTGGTACCACGTCTGGCTGGTTGTAAGCATCCGAGTAGGGATCGTCGTAGGGCCGGGGCTTAGGACGCGACGGGCCCGGACCATAGTCCAAATCCATGTCATACGCGCCATGCTCGGCATATGGGTTCCGGCCGTATGAGGCATCTAAGTCCTGATCGCGTACGTGGGCTGGTGATGCAGGTACGCTCGGTTCGCGCGAGGCATGCCGCCTGTCCCATGTGTTTTATATCTACGTCAAAGTCCAATAAAAAAAGACAGACGCACCTGACCCTGAGTTTCGCCTTATGTGCGGCCTCTGCCTCGTCGTCCGAAAATTCGAGCTCATACTCTGCCGGTTCCTCGTCGTGTACGTTGCTGGCATCGCTACCACGAAGTCTTGAAAGCTCGGCAACAAAAATGTATTTGCTACGCGCGGGGACGTGAAACACAGGCCGCGACACCCGTGCTTCGCTCGCGTCCAACGGAAATGAGCTGTTGAACTTGACTTGATACATTGGCTGGTATGTTGGCCCGAAAGTCTCGTAGATCTTAAAAAAGTCATAAGCCAACATGACAAAAGAAAGTTAAATTGTGCTCACATAGCCCAAGACTTTCCGATCGTCATACACGAGAAGAGTTTCAGCGTCGAGAGCATGCTCCGATGCGCGGTGCGTGCCCGACCCGCCTCCCTTGACGATCACAACGTTGTTCACGATATTCATGATCTCGCCGACTCTTTCTAGTTGCTCGTCTGGATCGACTTGGAGTATAGGAGGAATCATGATGTCTGGTTCTGAAGATTCATTTTTCGTGCGGACTGTCGCGGCGACGGCACCACCACCACCTTCCATTTCATCCTCGTCCTCGTCATCCACTACTTTTGACTTTGGGGATTTTTTCGATACCTCCGCCTCGCTCTCGCTCTCAGAGTCTGAAGACGAGGAAGAGGACGACTCTGAGGCAGAATCTGAGACATCTTCGCTAGCATAAAGTTTAGTTATGGGGTCAGATGCATGAAATATGAGACAGACCTTGTCGATTTTCCGCCTACAAAGAGGAGATTTGCTTCGAACCTCCTCGGCACTGTCAGTGCTCTCACCAGAACTATCCACAGAATCATCCGGGTCTGCTGCTGGTGGGGTAAGCGTTTGTGTAGAAGGAATTATGGGACCAATGAGGTCCTGAATTAGAAGAATGTCCTGTGGAACGGTACTGGGGATTTTGAATCCTTCATGATCTGTGCCAGCCTCCATACGGTACCACCTCACTCAAAAAAGGTTTGGAAATGTGCTATCCCCGGGCCGCTGGCCCGGGACCCAGTGCAGACTACGAATGCGCCATTAGTATTGCGCCATTAATATTGCGTTCGTTTCTTCATGTAATTTTCAATTCCAATTCCGCTTCTGTCCACGTTGGTCTGCCCGTCCTTTTCTCGTGCGTGCCTTTGTGGTTGTGACCATGTAATTAATCTCGCAAGGAACTATTTGATTCTCATCGCTATCCTCACCTAATGGCACTGGCAAGGATGCAACCGCAAAAACGCTTGACAAGAGCTTCTGGATATAACTGCGGCGGTGTTGTCGATCAGCGGCCAATAGGGAACTAGGAATGTATGCCGTGATGACACCGGTCCTGGTATATCTATACTACAGTACTAGTAGAAGGATGCCTCCGCTTCAACTTAGAGTAACGCGCGCCACTCGAAGTCGTTCCATCCGTCGCCTCGCTACCTGTGAATGTCTGTTCACGCCCCCATTAAATGCCCAATCCGCCTCCTTCCATTTGTTGCATTCCTCACTCGCATTGACGGGCACGGCATAACTGCGTAGCAGCCCCATCCCCCCAGGCTGGGGATCACCCATACCATCAGCAACAAATCCCAAATTGGAGAAAAGAGAGGGGACGTACGTGTGCCTCGACATATCCTGTAACATCAACAGCGTATCCGTCTATCCACAGAACACATGCGCCATTACGTTCTGCATATGCTTTCAATTCCGCTTCAGTCCACGTCGGCACCCCTCGGCCACACTCCTCCTTTTCAACTATTTTCCGGTGGGCGCTGTTGTGGTCATGCCCGTGTAATAGCATATGGGCCTGTGCAGCTGCGATGTCCCCGGGCGTCGCACGGCGCAGTCCCCACGCAACGCCGAGCTTCGCAAGTGTGAGGATGACCCACTTCGATGGGTCCCAATCGCCCACTGCTGGGCCAGAACGATAGTCGTGAGGGAATGTGTGCTGCCCCGGTGGCTGAGTGGAATAATGAGGAGCCGATGAATGTCCAACGTACATGCTACAAATCAATCAGCCTAGGACATCCAATGCAATCGCACGAACGTACAAAGTTGTGGTTACCCTCCCCAGCCGTGAAAATCGCCAGCAACTGCATATAAATTAGAGGTTTCCAACCAGGTACGTCAGGCAATCGCATACAAGGTTGGTGCGCGACGTATTATCGTCCGAGTATGGCTGTAAGCCGTCCCAGTGGGCGAGCCTTGTAGATAAGTTTCAGTCATCGGGTGTCTGATGGTAAAATAAAATCGTACGAGTTAATGAGGAATGTGCAATGCCAGACTACTCCATCAAATCACCTCAGTTAGTCATCCAAAGTAAACACCAAAACGCACTAAGAAGTCGCGCAACGAGACCTGGATAGATGAATCCCCCTATAACATCGCCAAACGTTGCTCCTAACACGGTCGGGAGAACTATGCCAAACGTGACTGCGATTGGAACTGGGTGCCCGGCGCGAGATTCAGTGGGAATTTGATGCGGCTGCGTACCACCTACCAAAATATCGATGCTGCCAGCGCACGACTAGGCATGACTCGCGGTCAGCTCTTCCTGACAGACACTTCGACGCGTCGACAAACCTGGGTCGTCTTCAAGGTCGCTGCGCTCAATCAAATGTAGTTTCGCATACTTGGGCTTAAAAAATATCCATCCGACGTGGCTGAATAGTAGACCACGAGTCGCACAGTATCTATAAAGAACCAGAACGACAGTCTGTCCCACTCGTCGCCCTCGAAGGGAAGATGACACGCACGGATCGTTCTCTTCATCATCGGTGAATCTCTAGAATAGATCGTTCAGGTGAGGCAAGGTCTAAGACATATCTAAACGCACATGGTGTAGTCGGTGTCTCAGACACCTATCGTGAGTATCAACGGTCTGTATTCCTCACGTTCGTTGAAGGCAAGGGCGTTTACATACCACCACTAAACAGATTAGCCCAGATTTCGCACAAATGGGACAAAAGCATACTTTACCTTTATCGAACCCTGGATTGCACTAGCCCCAACCAACGCGAGTACGGCACGTATGCCAAGCGACGCTTTGAAGGATCGATGGGAGTACAGACGGTGGTATCCGATAGTAATCCTTTGTAATGGTCAGTGAGATGCGATATCACGTAGTAAGAGCGCATATAGGCGTACCCGAAGGATCCCAGTTGCCAGAGCACAATGGTGACGACGAGGATCATCTTGGGCACTGTGGTTGGGGGGCGACGGTAGACACCATAGGCTGCAGCCAGGTGCGTACCACAGAAAAAGATGAGATTGCTCCACCAAATAGCAGGTCGCCGTTGGGGAGGACTGGAGGTCATGAGAGAGAGAAGCGGCGGCAAAAAGTCAATGGTCCTTATGCTAAGTACCGCCGGGCGGACTCAGAATCCCTACAGCAACATCCATCAACTGCAGCGCTGATCTGTCGTTATTGTAAGCCCTACTGCCATCGATCAGCAACACTCCTGACCTCACGGATCGTATCCTCATCTGTCAACCAAACCTTCCATTCCTTTTCCTCACTTGCACTCATACCCATTCCCACAGGCCGATGAGCCATTTGCCCCTCGACCCACTTTCCGCCGCTCAGATGGATTTCTTTCAACCCGTATGGCAATAAATTCTCCAGGACTTGGTGGACAGTCCCTGGGTTGATTCCCGCCCCGGGAAGAATGACGGGCCCCCCATTTTTTTGTGATCGTTGGAGCAACTCTCGGAGGACATGCAAACCTGCTGGAGCTGATACGCTTTGTCCGCTACGGGTTAACGCGAAGGTCAGAGATTGCTCTGAAGTTGGTCGGTGAAAAATGATCCACCTAGTCAGGATCCGTGCCACGCTGGGAATGGTGCATATTTGGTCGAATGCTGGTAAAAGTGCGCCACTTCCATTGACACGGGTTCTGCCATGGCATATAACTATTGACATACCTTCAACAGCGGACCGTGTCATGTCGAAAGCTCTATGAAAACAAACTGTAACAGGGCGCTCTATCTGGGTTCGCGCGGTTCTCTCAGAATCTTACGTACCTTGCATCGGGAGCGCAGCTTCCACCAGCCTGTTATTGCTTCAGTTATGAATGAATGCAGGGTCAAAGACCCACATTCGAGTGCGAGGTACATCCACTGTTCCATCTGGATTAAGGGCGCCTAAAACTATGCCCACAATACCGACGCTCTTGAAGAGTCCGATATCTTCAAGCATTACGTCTAGCTCCTCCTGAGAGTAAAAGAAGTCTCCGGCGCGGGGCCGGATCATGGCCTTTGGATCACGAAAGGGGGTATTCGAATCATGCAGCTCTTATCAGTTATGGAGATGGACCAACCAACCATGATGGGAATGTGTGGGAGAGCTTTCTGAATTGCTCGGACGAGGCCAAGGGAGGGCGTGGTGCCCCCTCCAATGCCCAGATTCCCACATACCTCGAGCCTGTCTGCCCCTCCCCGTTGGGCACTATCGAACAGTTTCGAGTTTCAGTTCAGTCCGGTCTGATTCGCGAGCAGTATAGTAGGACCAACCTGATCGCAGATTGAACGGAATCTACACAAACCTCGAGGACTAAGTTTTGCGACGACATTGCCCAAGTTGACGCTGTGATTCCGGGTTCTTTGACTAAAATATCGGGAAGCGCCCTTGTTGTGGCGTAGGTATGTGGCATAATATACCTTGCTCTTGACTCGTTGAATCGTTACCACCTTGCTCTCCACCATGGCCCCTGTTTCTCTGCAAACTTGATTTGGGCGCACATAAAAAGAACTCACCAGCCGTTCCTGAAATTGACCAAACCCTCAGTGCAGTTCCAGTCTCCCAACTTTCATATCCCTGAATCCCCTTCTAGAGACGTCGATACTTATATTGTGAATCCTTGTGACGTTGTCTAGCCGGGTGAATATCGAATCCCAGGTAAATTCCGCGGAGGCACATCTCTGGCGGGCCGACCATGTGCACGCAAACCTTGATCGTCATCGAGTCATCACGCACACTGACAATATGTCCAACGTAGTTCGTGATACTGTATAATTCCCAAACTTGCGAATCCATATTATCCAATGTATCATCCCCAGGCCACACGCACAGGACTTTTTTCCACCTTTCGGAACCGAAACGCTGTGGAGTCCACCGCTTGCTGGACATGTCACGGTACAGTACCGCGATCTTGCGGATCATCCATCCGATTCCGATTCTCACTCACCCTCGCAATCGCATTTATTTTACAGGAAGCGCGGCTTTCCCCGCGGACCTGGCAGGGGGCGACGCTTCGAATTCATTATCTGTTACGGCGGGCCCCTCGCAACACAGCACACTTCGGCAGTCCACGCCCCTCTCCTCTTGTGGTAGCCGATCTGATGATAATCGGAGCTTGCTCGGTCGTGCATGGCAATTTAGCTCTCTTGGGACTTTTGGTATATAACTGTGATACTATGCCCGGTTATGAGACCTCAGGCCTCATGTGTTATTCCTCGTTCCATGCCACTCTGTTCTCTTTACCATACCTGGAACAAACAGTACCGTTAAGCAGCACACCCCTCTGAGGCACTGATCGCGTAAGAACCAGGCAGCATGTGCCATATGCAAATCGCAAAACGGCTTTCAAGTCAGTCACGTATCCCTCCCAGGCCCAAAGCTCAACGCTCGGCACCCATCAGCAAGATGATTTGGTTACTAGCATACTAGTCTAGTCGTGGCTAGTAAACTAGTAGCCTAGTTTTTCGACTAGGCTAGTGGACTTGCCATGCGCTAGTTTCGACAATTCTAGCGCCAGCTGTCTAGTTTCGGAACTAGTCTAGTTTATGTAAATAGTCTAGTAGACTTGCCAAGCACCATTTTGGCAAACTAGACCAATTCATCGTGTACTAGGATAGACATTCCATTCTAGAAATAGCTTGTTTTCTGTTCACAGATTCAGACTTTCTAGGTCGAACCACTTATCACACATCAATAGAAGAATCAAATCAATTGTATTTCATTATCCCACGCATGATAGACATGAACATGTTACACTAAAGAAATCCTTCCAAGCTTGTACCCATACCCTTACCCGCGAGGACCCATACCCGTACTGAAGGGTACCATGTTACAGGCAGGCCACCCACGCAACGGCACCAAGGAAGCTGACCAAGGTGAGGACGGAGATGATGAGTGCAACGAGGGGAATACGTGAAGAGAGGGTGGAGAAGAAGTACGAGCCATAGATATCCACCGTGAGTGTCTGTTGCCCGAGGTCAATACCATGTTACTACATTCACAAACGCACGAGACGGCGCGAAACGTCAGGTCCCCCGATATGCAGATATCTGCTGATACCGAAGAGCGTCCAGTATATGACTGCATACGAGAAAAGCACCGTCGCTGTTTTGTCATTTTCGCGGTGGACGGGCATAGACACCCGATGTTGGGCAGTGTTTGTGGAGGCGTCGGCGCGCGCACCTGCGTCGCTGTTACGGCGTTTCTGCACGGCAGCCTGCTGCCGGCGGAAATAGGAAGGTGAGTGAGGTATTATGAATGTTACCGTCGACAGGCCGAGGAGGTGTATCGCAAGATACCCTGATCCCCGGAATGAGTATGCACACGGTCAGGAACGAAAAAAGGGTGATATTGACCTGTGAGGGAAACAAGACCCTCCTTGTTGGCGCTAATCAGGGTTTGCTGTGTTGCGTTGAGGACGTAAGATGTCAAACCGGCAGAAAGGGAAAGCTGGTGTGCTATACCGTCGAGAAGGCGTGGATTAAGGGGTATCGTGTTTTGGTTGTATCACGTACCCAACGCTACAAGAAGCCCGAGTAGCGATATTGGCATGCTCGTGATGAACGGGCGCAAAAAAGCTCATAACACTGGTATCAGCGCAAGCGTCAGGAAGAAGTTCCACTGTACGCCGTATTCAGTGACATGTTCCTTCATCCATCGTCAGCAGCGTATCCAATCCGAAAACGAAAAGTAGACTTGGGTAACTTACCGGATATTGCGTACCCTTCACCAATACGACGCGTAGCAAGCCAAGCACCAGGACAGGCAGGGATTTTTCGAGAACAGACAAGATCTCCGACCTAAGTGGAGGTCTCAAATCCGCTGGATATTTAACGAACTGTATGACTGGGATCGCGGAAACAATTCCTTGGGAAAACACAAATGAGCCAACGCCTATGTCCATCTACTGATGCTCTTAAGTATCACAAAAGGCAGTAAACATGAGAAAAAATACGCACGAATGATACTCCATAGGTCTCGCACTTGGCTAGCATGCGGGGAAACACAGGGAAGTCAACTGCAAGGATCGCGAGCACTGTCACGAGCATCATATGCGCGCGGTATGTACTCAATGCGGACAGACGCGTTGTCTCGGTCTGTTCGGGTGAACCCGCGCCTTGCTTAGAGGGCTTATCGTGATGAGAACTCGACGCACGGTGCGACACGAATGATGAACGTGGAGAGCCGCCAGAGGGTAGAGGTGTACCAGACTGGCATGTCGGGAAAAGAAAACATATAAACGCGGTGGGAAGAAGCAAGATGGCGGATAGTGTGCCTGGGCGATGAGCAAAGAGAGTCATCGAGAGGAGCAGAGGGATAACGAGGAGTAACCATTCCGAAAGTAACAGAAAGGATTTCTGTGGTTGCGAGCGTGAGCGGATGGCAGAGTGCAGCACAATGGAGGCCTTGTGGTTGCATCGTTAGCAAATGCCGCGTGTCATAAGAGAGGATGCAGACATACGAGGGCAATGAGGGCTATCATGTTAACATGAGGAAGGAGTTTGTGAGAGCTCACATGGAATTTGCGCACATCCACGCCAGAGTAGGCAAATATGAACCACACGTCGACAAAAAGCCTGATTGCTATGGCCACAGTTGAGATGATTAGTAAGCGCTTGGCAAAGCTATCTACGCTGAAGAGGTTGCCAGATGAGAAGCCAAACAGTCGTATGACTCGTATCGACACTGTGGGACTGTGGTGATTAGTCATGCAGAACAAACCGCACAGTGGAGATACTTACATGACAAGACAAGACAAACCCAACACAGGAGCGTTGAAGCAGGTGACTCACGCAAAGGAGAAAGAAGTAGAGGTAACCCTGAATTGAGTTGCTGTGGCTCCAAGATTGGAGGTGTTTGCGATATTGAATAGCCATCAAGGTAGTCAGCTAAGGGTCAAATGAGTTGTTGTACCCACCTTCGTAGCTGGATAAGTTACACCAAGATGTTGACCAGGCGGTGGTGCATGTACAGGGGCCAGAGCAGCAGAATAGAGGCGGGAACGGGGTGTGCGGGCAAGGAAAACTTGATTGTAAGAGACCTTCCTAGCATGTTCAAATACGAGAGCGAAAAAAAAGATGGAAGCACGTCAACCGCGTGGTCACTAGCATGACACATGACATGTGACAGCGTACATTCCACTAAGACTGCAAGCGCATGGCGGTCTCAATGCAAATAAAGATACTATATCGTTTTGGGAAGATCCCTGATCTTGTCGGTGTTAAATTGTCCGGACCAGCGGAGACCGAGGGCGATTCGGCGAATGATGACGATGAGCAAGAGGTTCAGGCTTCGGAGTCTCAGGAGCGGCCAAGGCTCTCTCTAAGTATTCTTCCCTCTCCTGCAAGCGCCACGGTGCTACCCACTGCCATCCTACATGGCACGGTTGATGTGCTCGTGCCACTCGCGTCAAAGAAGGACGTCGACAATCTCGAAAGAGCTGGAGCAGCTGTGCGTGATGACCAGTGGGTTTTGAGACGAGAGGAGAAGAAATAATTTGTCTTCTTGTTTCATTTGTAATCGAGTTCGTATACTACATATGTCTTTCTAGCATTACAGAGTTACCTAGAAATACCTAGAAATAGATTCGTAATACTAGCCCAGCTAGAAATACCTAGAAAATTTTAGTTGAATACTAGGCTTACTAGAGTGCCTAGCGACAGCAACCTAGGAACGCTAGTCGCTCTAGCACGTTTCATCTTGCTGATGCCACACATCACCAGCTTAAGCAACCAAGAGTAGATATTAACAGTTGGCAGAGTTAAATTATAACGCACTAAAGCGTTCGGATGCATGTTACAAAAGTAGTTTCGTCTAAACTCTGCGGCAAGCGCCCTATTGCTTGGCATAGTTTGGGAGCACATAAGTTAGACACATGCTACAATGCTTGCGATAAAAGGCCTTTTTACAACATATCTTTCTGCGATACAATGTCCTTTACATTATGCCAAAGTTGGATAAGGCAGCACTTGCAGCCTGACGTCCCTTCTTGAAATGATCCTTTGTCTTGTTCTACGAGTTAGCCGGTCCTCACCTCAGCTGCATGATGGACAAAGCCTCACCGACTCGGCACTTTGTTCGTCTCTTCCGTTCATCCACTCAAAATTGTCTGTTCCTGTTGTCACAGGAATACCAACAGACGTGAACTGGGTCGCGTGGAAGCGTCCTGTTGTCGTGTGGCCCTCTTCACGTGAGTCTGACATCGAATGGCACTCGTGGATGCCCGCTCGTGAATTGAGCGACGACATGAGCGCGTTGCTGTATAACTTGGATAACACCATGACTCTGTGAGCGAAAGCCAAATTAGCGAGCGTTGGAACCTGTCCTCAGAGGCACAAAATACAGTTAGGCGTACATGGCGACATGAATGAGATTGTGACCAAAGTGTACGTATATGGCGAGATCGATGAAAGCTGTCGCCGAGCACAAAGCACCGGTCTCAAAGGCCGACCGAATCAGCTTTGTGATTCTTCTGTCAAAACCTTTATTCCACGCCATCATTCTTTTGGTTGAGATAAACTGTGTGCACAGCTTCAGAAAAGAGGATAATCTGTCAAGGAGAAAGTACGCGCAAAGTAGAGCATGCTAGCGGCTACCACGAAATTGGAGATCGCGCCCGCACTCAGATACATCTGGTTACCATCGATCGACGTAAAGAACTAGTGAGAAAAAGAAGCGCTTACGTAGAACAGATTCTGGACCTCCGCAACCGACTTTGAGCTACTATTGAGGTGCCCCAACTGGAAAGTGGCGGCTCAGAAACCGTATGTATAGTATGGAAACTTTGGGAAGAGTCAGACGTACGGCGTGCAATTTCACACCTGAAATGACAGCTATAGTTACATGAGTGACGGAAAACTAGAGGGATGGACCGATTGCCGAGAGTTAAATATCATAGGCAGGGCACAGTCCTGTAGGTACGCACCACTAAGATGACAGCTGCGACCGACTTCCAAAACGTATTATGTCCCAGAGCCGACACTCGCCAGGCGAAGTATATTTGTACCCAGCAAGCAACTGCAACATGGAGGCGAGAAATGTATGAATAACGTCAGGATGTCGATCCGCAAAGTACAGCGTATTACTTACTCAAACCATTTGCAATGGGAGTCATCGAGAAACCCCAGTCGATATGTACCAAGGTACTTTTTATTCCCCATCCCGCACATAAGTCAGTCCATGCGAGTTCTGTGACGAGCAGGGTCTGTCCAAGCTCAAACAAATAAAGGCCATATGCTGCGCCGAGTTCAGTATAGGGAATGATGCAGGGGAGAGGGGCTCAGACGCACCGCTGAGTTTGATCCACCAGTAGTCACTTGGGAAACAAAGGTAATATACGTCTACAGTTACAGTCAAATTTTGGGAGAAGGAGGGAAAGTCAGTCGGCGGTGTACGTACAGACCTGCATGGTTAACACGCCGAGTAAGAGCCAGTTACTGAGGGCTCCGATAAGCTTTACATCAAAAATTCAGTGGTTCATGCCGATGCAGGAAGTATTTGAAGCGTACAACTGGTCCCACGCTGATAGGTATCAGTAACCCGGTGCTCTGCATAGGCGGGTAGGACTCACAAGAGAAGGAGTTCTTGTTTGGATTCGAAACCGACATTCCCAGAGGTCGAGTTACGTGGGGAGAGAGGTGCAACTATCATATTAAGGACAGTCTCAGGGGGATGCCTGAAGCGACGGCGATACTAGAATGTAAACGAGGCTTTTATGAGTAGATATATCCCTGCTCGGCAAGGGCTGAATGGGTATAATACAGCCTAAGGCTATCATCGCACGCCGCGAGGTCTACAGCACCTACCTAGACCTAAAAATAGGAAGTTAATACTGTGAATGGACAATATTAAGCTACTTGGGAACAGACTTGAACGCCACCAAATAGCACTATCGGAATGTCAACATTCGAGGGGATTAGGATCCTTGGCAAACGGCACGACTGGCATCGCCGGTCTCGGTCTCTAGGTGGTCCTGCGGCCGTTCCTCGGGGAGCTGGTGGTGTGTGCGCCGCAGCTGTGATACATTACAGTTACCTAATTTTGGACCGCGGGTGATGGTGTTTGGATAAAAGCTGTTGGGACGGACAAAACTGGCTTAATGGTGCTATGCGGCGGCAACAATTATAACTGAGCGCGGCCTCCTTCGAACGATTCGTTCTTACGGTAAGTCGCTGTGCGATCAACCCTGCGCTGTTAACTGAGTTGATTCACGAAAATTGGAGGGTTCCAAGACCGCCAAGACGATGTAGTCCCTTGGTCTGAGGCCCGGGGGTACACTAGGGAACTCACAACAGGTGAAAGCCACCTAGCACTGCAGCCGCAGCCGGGAAGGATTACTTCATGGCGGCTGGCCGGTAACCGCCCCATATTCAGCCAGTTGCGATAATGGGGGGGTTGATTATCAGCCTTTGTCTGTGTGTGTAAGTTTCAACCAATTTCAATGATTTGTGAACATCCCCCGTTTTTGACGTGGCACATCTGGAGGAAATTAGCTGGTGACACGTGGCAACCTCCCGTGCATTATTCGCCCTTGTGCCTGCACAATGAAATAAATTAAAAACACTGGCTCATTTTCGGCCGTTGTCAAGCAACAAATGTTTAGATTGCTGCACACAGGGTATATGTTGTACATAAATTTATTTATTGGGTAGGTGGAACATGTTGTTGTTCATATCTGAGGTGAACCCGGGGCCACCCTCGTATCTAGCTAGCGCGAAAGTGCACGAAGCTCCATTTACGATAAGCCGTACATAATCGAATTGCTCATTTCGGTTAGTTGGTCGAGAAACGTCACTGTTCACTAGTTCAATTCACTGGTAAGCTAGAGTTGCGGTTTTGGAGGACCGGTCCCGCCATCGATACATCGTCGTTCATTTGTTTGAACCCTCCGATAGCGATAAGTTAGTACATTTACGTCCCCTCCGAGATGCAGTACAGAATTCCTGCACCCCACTACGTATCTATATAAAAACAAATCCTGGTTCGGTGATCTGCAAGAAGATTAAGTTTGTGCGTTGCGACCTGCATCGCCACGACGACTTATGGGGCAGCGCATCTAGACACGGATATCCAACTCGTTCCACACCCTGCCCACACGCGCACCGCGATATTCGTCATCGCCTCGGATTCCGCAGGCGGGGGAGGCCAGATTTTGACTGGCACATTCACGTCGTCCAGTAACCCAGTTCCCAGATTCCCGTGTTCGTTCCACCCCCATCCCCATACCATCCTCCTCCCCTGAGACTCGACGATGGCAAGTACGTGTTCGCTCCCGCATGCAAAATCCAGCACGCGCGCCTCCATGGGGAAGTGCACGGCTCCCGACGGCGCATTTGATACTTGTTCTCGGCGGCCGAGCTGCCCGCGCGCGTTTGTGCCTGTAGAAAGCAGTCCCAAGGGTGTCCGGATATAAGTCCCATTCCACGAGCAATCTATTGCCTGGACATCCTCCGCCATGCGGAGGCCCTGCAATTGACCTTTCGCGTCCGATCCGAGGGCGGAGACGTGCCCTGACGCATGTAAGAATACTGAATGTTGATTGCCCGCGCGCACGGAGAGTACGGGATCGAGCTGTACGTCAATTGGAAGATCTATCGCGACGGGTGAGGGAGAAAAAGGCAATGCACGGCCTGAGGGCATGAGGAGGGGACCGAGTTGGCCGTGGCGGGCGGTGCCCCAGCCTGCGATGTACTGCTTCTTGTCAGCACGTAGGAGAACGATGACATGGTGGGGACCGGCAGTGATATCTGTGATTGATACACGCTGCGCAGTAGAGCTCACGATGTGAGAGAAATTGACAATGTGAAAAGGTGCCTTGAACTTTCCCTTTGAGGGTACATCGCCAATGCCGAGGTCGCCGAAGTCATTACCACCCATGGAGGCGAGGAGATCATGCTGGTCATTTTTCCTGAGGACGAAGAAGCTGGTTTCCCAACATGCGGCCACATGGGAGATTTTGTACCCAAAGAGTCCTTGCTCTTCCCAAGGTAGACAAAGAGGTCTTAAGCTTGCGCCTTCATCACGTCCCTCCGAGTCCTCGTTAAACATCGGGCCCAACTGGCCCTTCGTTCCCTCTCCACAGCCCCAAACTTCCAAGGAAGCAGCCGAGTCGTTCCCGTTTACCCAAGAAAGCAGGGCAAGAGTGTGGTTCCCACCGCCAACAATGGAAATGATGGCCGGCGAGAGATCCGGACTCGGAAGTGATGTGCTGCTTTCACGGGGGACGAATTTGCAAGGAGTGAAGGAGTGCGCATCCCGATAATCACCGGTCGCGAGTTGTCCTCTGCCATTTGAGCCAGCAGCGAGGAGAGTCGGTGTGTCCATGCATGGATGGATACCCACAGGTCGGCGGCAGTGGAGACGTGGTGATCCGAGAGTGACCCAAATACGCCGCGGCCTGATTCGCAAACTGAACACGCGGAAGCGAACGACTCGAACAACTCTGCAGGACTTCAGTACTTCAGTCTTGGTCAATTTGACAAGTCTTACTTCCCGTTTCCCGAACACGACAGGCGACACGTACTCGTGTATACAGTACTGTAATATCAACGTCACCAGTCATATTGTAAGTTAGCCGAGAACGCCGAGTTTCAATGAAGAACGACTGACGCCGTGATAGAGGGCTGTGATAGACAAATGGCACCGGGTTTTTTCTCAAAGTTAGTCAAACCACCGACAGGTCGACATTCCAGCGATCGTGCGAGTGCGAGTGATGGTGTGAGCCGCTCAGGGTCCCCGTCTCCCAAATCATCATCATCGCCTCCGCGCTCTCTCTTCATATCCTCCAATTTGAGTCCTCCCCTAGTAATCCAAGCACCCCCTAGTCCCTCCCACGATTCCCTTAGTTCAGACCCAAGTGTCACCGTTATTCCCCCATCCCCACGCAGCTACACCAGTTCCTTCCAAAGCGATCGCGACTCGACGGCCGCCGTCCCGGGTAAGGAAGAGAAGGGTCGTAATCGACCTACCTCATTAATCAATTTCAACCACTCTCCAGCACCAGAGACGGACAGTGGAATGCCCACACCGACACCCGTGTCCAAGAACACGCTCGGCATAAACGGCAACAATGACACACGTTCTCTAACTCCCTCTTCCTCCACGGGCAACCTTCGCGACCGCGTTCGCAGCGTTGTCTCCCGCTCCTCCTCACGTTCACGCTCCCGCACGAACCAAGCAGAACCACCTGCCCCTCCCCTGCCGGCTCCACCAGATGCAGCGTCAATCGCGACCGTCAACTCCGAGACGCAAAAGCACCACGCCCAGCCACATGGCCTCAGCAACAATGGCGCGCCCGGTCTCACCATCGTGCCCCCAACACCAAGCACATCCATCACCGGTACAGGCGAGTTTCAAACATCCCCAACCTCCGCCGGCGCACCAACACCCAAGACACGCGCGTTCACCATCGCCGTTAACAATCCCGCCACCACTCCCTTCCCTGAATCGCAATATCTCTCTCCCGACCGCGTCAAAGATTCCGACTCGGTAAGCGTAGCCTCTACAGCCAGCGGCCGCAAGCGTCGTCTGTGGCGACGCAGCTCCACAACTAGCTCCAACACCCCCAGCATGGCCGCATCCTCTCCCAAGCGCAAAACCACTGGCCTCGCGTCCGCACTCGTAGCGTCCGTGTCTAGCTCTGGCGGTAACCTTACCGCGTCCCCACCCGCTTCTCCACCGCGCCGAAAGGGCTCCATGGTCAAACGCTCACCTGCTCTGTCCGGCCACCACGTCGCAACCTCGCAGTCATCTGTGGATTCGAACCCCCCGCAGTTGTCCCCGCTGGGCTTACGCTCCCGCCACAATTCGCTGTCGGTGCGACCTCAGGAGCAGGACGGTTCTGCGTCGTCCGTTGATGGCCACGACGAAGATGCCGACGATGATTCGGATGACGACGAGCTCTTGGCTGAGCTGAACGATGGTGATATTCCGGTGACTGGTTTTGCGGTTGCGAGCAATAAGCGGAATGCGGACTTCCACGATCTCTTCGGGACCATCCCAGAGGGTGACTACCTGATTGAGGGTGCGTGTATTCATGATGTCTGATGCTCCGCAATTGCTTGCTGACACGCTAAGCAGACTATGGCTGTGCCTTACAACGTGAGATCCTCGTTCAAGGTCGCATATATATTTCGGAGAACCATATATGCTTTCATGCCAATATTTTCGGCTGGGTCACCAATGTGCGTAAAGGACTCACATTCGAACCGTCGTTTCTTCTGCTAATCCTCATTGTTAGCTCATCGTTCCGATCTATGACATCGTCTCGCTCGAGAAGAAGATGACGGCCTTTGTCATTCCCAATGCCATTCAGATCACAACCCGCACCACTAAATATACCTTTGCATCATTCCTCGCTCGTGATACTGCCCACGACGTGATTTTTAACATCTGGCGCCTCGCGCGCCCCGAGGATGGGCTCTCTGAGGATGAAGCCTCAGGACGCCCCGCTTTGGATGCACCGCACGCGCTTAGAACAGCCTCGCCAGAGTCGGGTGCGATATCGATTGGGTCTGTGGCTCCGCTGACACACAAGGTGACAACCTGTGAGTGTGGGAGGGAAGGCAAGCATTACTCCGAGCTCGCGATAGACGCGGTGATGCCTGGCACCCCGGAACGGATATACAACTTGATGTTCGCTAGCGGGTTTCTCAAGGATTTCATGCGCGAAAACCAGAAGCTTGAGGGCAAGTTTTGCTTTTTCTTCTCCTCTTCCGTATCTCACGACGAGTATGTGCGCAGATCTTCAGATATCTGACTGGGCGCCCATACCCGCTGACCAGAACTGCCTCGCGCGCAATATGTCTTATATCAAACGGTTGGGTGGAAGCATTGGTCCCAAATCAACTAAATGCGAGATACGCGATGAGACGTTGCATTGTGATTTTGAAGAGTATGTCGTGATGCTGACGACGACGCGTACTCCGGATGTACCCAGTGGAGGCGTGTTCAGCGTCAAGACCCGCACATGCATTACATGGGCCAGCAGCGCGTCCTCGCGTATAGTCGTGACGTCCCAGGTGGAATGGACAGGACGAAGTTTTATCAAAGGTGCGCGTGTTATGACCGGTTCTTCTCCACTCTTCTCACCCAACTTACCCTCATCGTGTTCAAAAAACAGGGATCATCGAAAAGTCCGCCATAGAGGGTCAGAGGACGTACCAACGGGAGCTAGATCGCGCCATGAGGATATACATCCAAGAGCACCAGACCGAGTTCATCCCAGCCGGGCTCGACCCAGCCTCAGTCGTCGTCGCTGTAGAGGGAGAAACGGCGGTGCCTACGATACCCACGGGACCTGTACCACAAAACGAAGAAGCAGCGCGGAAAGAACGCGAAAAGGAGCGCGAGCAAGAGCGGAACCAACGCAGCATACAATGGGCCTACGACACCTTCGAAGGCGCCGTGTCCGTCGGACGTCAATCAGCCTCTGTGGCGATCGAGCTCATCCGCGACGCATGGGATCAGTCGTCCACATCGACAATATTATACTTCGCCATCACGTTATTGGTACTTTCTAATTTGTGGACGTTGGTCTTGGTGGGTAAGCGAGAGGAGGCGGGGAGGAGAAAGGAGATGCGTAGGACGGAGGAAAGGGAGAAATGGGTACAGGGTATCGTCACTGCGCTTTGGGAAGAACTTGCTGCGGGTCGTCAGCCTGGCGCTTTGCCCCCACCGTCATCGTCGTCGCCGCAATTGCAGCAAGCCATGAACGTGCATTTGCCTGAGAGCTGGAGGGAGGAGGTTACGGAGCTCGTGGGCGCGCTGGATGCCGTCGAGGAGAGGGTGCAGCTCATCCGACGGAGCTTGGCGGACTTGGACTAAAATACTGTACTGTAGTTTAAAGTGTTGAATGCAGCCAGTTTACGGCGAGCCCTTCTTTTTCTCAATGTTTTCCCGATATTTTGGGGGGCGAGGTACACTTTGGCGTACTTGTATTAGGAACAACCTGTGCGATAACTAATATCTCAGAGTTCCGAGTGACAACAAGAATCTTACCCTGGCCAAGTCCCGCAACTTGAAAGTGGTGCTGCATCTGATCACGAACAATGGTATCATTGGCTTATTACAATAACGATGACTAGTAACTTTTTAGTACTGTATCTTGTCTGTCCGAGTCCGTTTTCAATTGGCAAAGTCCCTTGCGCTATGAGTCGACCCTCGCAACATGACCGACCGACTTTAGGAACCTCTTCTGTTCCGACCCCCTCTCATCCTGTATGCAGCCTCTTGTTTTGTCCAGCGCCCCTCCTCCCACTACCAGTGCCATGATCGCGATCGCCCTCCCCGCTCACATGCCCGCGCTTCCGACCAATTTCGGCGTCCTCCGAGTCCGAGTCCGAGTCCGAGTCCGAATCATCCCCTGGCGAGTCCGAGTTCGGGTTGCTAGGGTTCCTGGCTTGGGCTTGGGCTTGGGTATCGACCTCTCCGTCCGCATCCTCTTCCGAGTCGTAAACTCTATCTCTGTCTCTATCTCTGTCTTGATGGTCGCGTTCGTTGTCCGGTGATGAGGCGTTGCGATTGTCGGCCTTGCCATCATCGCCATTGCCACCGCCATCGCCACCGCCACTGATTCTACTAGTACCATGGGCGTCGGCGTCGTTCTTTGGAGAAGTTTCGCTTTCCCGCTGTAGTTTGACTTTCACAGGGTCCTGCTGTATGGTTCAGCCCTAGTCCTGGTCCAAAGACTACCACCCATTAAAGAAAAGAACGCACATGACGCCGCTTGCTCCCAGACACCTTATTAAAGGGACCCCCCTCATCCGCTACAGGCCTCGACCGCTTGGATTGTGATTGGGAATAGAAGTGGATCGAAGCATTCGATCGTGCAATACTCTGAAGACTGGCCTTGTCATTGGAGGGCCACTCGGCGTTAAGGGCCTGCTCGAATTGCTTGAGCAGGGTGTCATAATCCTTCAAAAACGTCAACCCTATTTCATAATTTTTGTCTTCTTCCTCTGGATTCTTGCGTAGACTACGACCAGAGAGTATGTAGGGGTTGAGCTTTGTAGGCGGCGCTTGGTCTGATGGCCGTGGACGATATTGGCCGGCGACAGAATCATACAATTCCATCGCAAGCTCGTGAAGGATAGGATTGTCGCGAATTCGAAATCCTTTCTCCCTCAGTGGATTACCTGCTTTCAGCCACGTCGACTTCTCTGTGCTTCCGATGTTAGAATATACCTTTGGGTTCATCACCCCGTTGATGAAAATTGAGCGTGCGCTCTCATCCCAGGTAGTTGGCACCCGTGTCACAACAATCCACATAAGAACCCAGAAAAATGATTCAAGGTCATGACTGAATGTGTGGCGGACCTTGGGGCGTTCGATAAGCTCAGCAGCCATAAACTGCCAGGTTCCCTGGCGGAAAGATATGTCAGGAGTCGGGAATACTGGGTCATGTAATAACTTACAGTGCGTGTTTGCTGGCGTGCGGTACTGCCACTGTGTTCGTCATCTCGGTCGATCACCTTGGAGAGATCCCAATCGATGAGTAATCCGCCCTGAATCTTCGATTCATGCGGGTCATTATGGTCCAATTCATCGTCGCAGGCGATCAAGATATTTCCTGGACTAATGTCTCGATGAAGGATCCCAATGTCATGAGCAGCTTTGTGAGCTACAATGTGAATCAGGTTACATAGACAAACTGGTAAGAAAATAGTCATCTCACCTTTCAGGGCAGCATACATCGCATTTACAAACTCCCGAGTACATTTGAATTCCTCCAACTTCCTCCCTATGGTACCTAGGACAATACGGTAGTGCCGATGAGGAGTTAGTTTATAATTCATGTCGTTGCCGACTTTGTGAGTTTGAGTTTGGTGATAGATGTCGGCGCCAACATCACCAGCCGATAAGCAGGAAGGAATGTTGTCAACTTTTCCCCGATGGAGCAGATCATAGAGCTCCCCTTCTGGTTTGATGTCCTTCAAAAGGACACGCCAAGAGTCCTTGACGAGGACACGACGCTTTTCTTTGACATCCAAGGCGAATAACGACCGAGTCCACCGACCTACGGGGATATCCGGTCGAGGTTCTGGGCTGGAGATGATATATCGGCGCTCTGACGGTCGATCTGAATCATCTGGTATGGTTAGGACTAGAAACGACTCCACGTCTTTCAGTTCAGGGACGATGGCTCTGGCAAGTGCAATTTCTTCCGGGGTGGATGATGAGTGAACTGTAGAATCATGGCCGCGAACTTCGGAATCTGCGATACCATAGCGGACGAGAAAGTCGAAAAGGTGTGGTTGCGAATTGTAATATATGGGTTCGGTGACGACTGCACCACTACGGTCCCATCGAATGAGTCTTGCATAGTCTTTCATAATGAGAACCGAGAATGTATGTGTGCGATACTGAGCGCTCATTATCGCCGTGGCATACGCCGTGATCTGGCCTAGATTTGATCGTGAACCAGATGTCAGGTGTAGGAAGGAGTTTAAGTCGTCGCCACTGTTGGAAGTGTGGTCCCTGGGGTTAGATGGAACTTTGAGGACAAATGGGTCCGCCTCCGATTTCATCTCGATGACAAAATCCACGCGAGAGAGGTCGAGATCATCTTTTGTCCTTTTCCCATGCATATATACCGAGCAGTCGGGCTTCAGTTTGAGAGGGAATTTGCCACGCGGTGCTTTGTCTGAGGAACGGGATGTGTTGACTATGATTAAACTTGGGACATGCGGAGAAATGGCTTCAATCTAAAAGGGTAGGATTAGTCACAGAACAAGTGCGGTGGGCAACGTGGGTCAGAACTCACAAATTTATCATACCATGCACTCTCCGTTTGTGAGAGCGATTTAATGAAATCGTCGAACAATCCTGTGGGGAATTGGGGAACAGAGGAGGGATCCGAGGGAGGGGGTAGGAAACGATTCAAAAAGGCTTCTGCGCTTATCGGTCCAACGAAAAAAAGGGCTCATTTCAGTTGCAAGACAGGGAAAAAATTGAAGTTCTATCTTCATATCTGTCGATATACCTGTCAGTGGTGGTGCTCCGTGTGTGAACAGGAGTCCCAGGCGGTAGAGAAGCGTTTGAGGGGGGGGGGGTGCTCATAATGGCAACGGGTGACGTGGAGCCGGCTTGCGCCGGCTTTCAATGGCTTGCGCCGATTTTCCCAAGTCGACTAAAAAGGTCAGCTCGGTGACATGCGGCGCGGCTCGGCTAGCATTTTAGCCGACTCAGGCGCCGGCTTTAGCCGAGCTTTAGCTGGAGCTGCCGAAACACTAGTTCCAACAGTCGCAATGCGCTAGGTCGAATAGTACAGTAGGTTAGGTGTAGAGCCTACAATCCCAAAACTGTAATTGCAGAAAGCCAAGAGTGTAAGACGATAAAGTATGTCGAACTGACACACGACATTGCGTGCTACGCTGGAGCAAAGACAATATAAATACAGCTGTTAGCTCTGGTGTGGCAAACACCCTGAAATTTTGATCCCTCGTGAAATCTTGCTCACGCTGAGATACACATATACGCTTTCCACGACGCGAAAATACATTCATCTTCTGCGTTGGAAGCATATTTGTAAGAGACATCGTCAAAAAAAAACGGCAGGCTCCTGCCTCAGTACGAAAAAATCCATAACATGCGAGACTAAACGTACCTGGAAGCGCTGACCCTCCTTGAACTGTCCCGCGGACGCTTCGTCGAGCAATAGTGAGAACACGTCCCATACTGTGAGATTGGCCATCCGATGTGCCGATCTTCGCATTAGGCGGGGCATCGCGCATCACCAGGACGCGAGAGCGGCGCAATTCGCGTGGTAAACACACCGACTGTGTCTACCTCTGCGTGAGCGACAAGCACCGTGGAAGAGGCTAACATTACCTGAAACTCGCGCTCGGGGCCTAATTCAAGAGGCTCCCTTTCCTGTTCGACTCGTTCTCATGCAAAACACGCCAGCCAACTTGAACCAGCTTCATTCTTGCTGGCACGAGGCAAGGCAATGGCGTCGGAAGAGTTATTCACACAGTGAACATACGTCCGGGAATATCATCTGCAAGTCATATAATAAGACAAAGTAAAACCAAGGAGACAGTGAAGGTTTAGGACCCACCATCGTCTCCTGGATGCAACCCTCCCCCCCCCCCCAACCGGGTTTGATTTCAGATAGTCAAAGTAGAGGTGTTTCGCCATTTGTGATTCAGCAGAACGGCCCGGGGAAATGGAAAGAACCCTGCCAGTACTGTGCAGTTTCTCTCCGTGTTTCATTCTTGAGATGTCTCTTCTTCCTTCGCACATTCAACTGGCATCGCGCTAGACGCCCTGAGGGTGATACAGCGTTTCTCTGCTCATCGGGCGCCGGCCGACTATGCGGGCTGTATTGTAGGGCCTGCAGAGGCGATGCAAGGATATCATATGAGGAGCCAATACTGTAGAAGCGTTCAATTGGAGGTGGGTGCGGTGGATTTGTAAGCAAGCGGACTTCAAATTTGTTAGCTCAGCTCAACTCTCTCAAGATTGCGAGGTGTGCGCAGAATTTCGCAGACGGGGAGACGCCAACGTCGCCAAGCACTCATAATATCTTGCATAGCAGAGCAGACACAGAACCAGTTATACGGCCCGCCACATGCCATAAGACGATGTACGATTGATAGGACAAGGACTTCAAGTTTGACCCGTCAATTGACTCGCCTGGCTCACCGGTGCTCACCTTTCAGAGCTTCACTGAGAACCATATATTTCCGTCATGACCTTCCAAAGCCCAGTATCCACATATCGTACAAGGACAACAAAAGACTTCCACTTTAATTTCTTGCCGCCGGTGGCTGCAGCACACACGCAATGCGATTTGGAAAACCTACATCGTATCGTCCATCACAAGCAAGATCAATACCTTTATAGCACCTGAGTGGGTCCGCCTCATGCGAAGCTTATCGACATGTGAGCTAGGGTTGTGGAGGTAGCGACTTGCGACGTCCTCGAGGTCTTCGATGACTGACATTCCAGAATGTCCAAGGCTGGGATTTCTTCGAGAGGGCCCTGATACATTGTGAGGAAGGGGTACGTGACTGGAGGGGCCGTCATTGGGAACTTCCTGCAGTTAGAGGCACAGTAAGACGGACTGAATGTACATGCGAGGAAAAGAGGATGGGGAAAACACGTACAGGAATCACAGGGGTATGATACTCGAGCCGAGGTGGACCAGAGGCAATTGAGACATCCAGGAAAATTAACACTTTAACAGTTCCTGAGCGGCTCCGCCTCACGCGAAGCTTGTCCACATGCGAGCCAGAGCTGTGGAGATAGTGGCTCACGATATATTTGAGGTCTTCGGCAATTGGTATTCCGGAGTGTACAAGGCTGGGATTTCGAAACGGTCCCACTACAACTACATTATGAAGAAGAGCTACGTGACTTGAGGGACGACCAATGGGCACCTCCTGGAGTTAAAGGCGCAGTAAGAAAGGCCATATGTGTACGCGAGGAAGGGGGAGGGGAGAACACTCTTACAGGAATCGCAGGACCGTAATACCCGAACCGAGGTGCACCAGGGGAAGTGGGATAGACTGAGTAATCCCGGGTGTAGAATAACCGTCAAGTTGACGTTGACTTTGATTCCCTGGATATCCTCCAGAACCCTTTGGAGTCGGCGATAACGCCATCGATGATATGAGCATGAAGATCGATGGTAAAATGAACACTCACTGTGGCTAGATGAGGTGGGTCATCATATCCCATAGTGCTAGAGAATCTTGCCAGAGAGAGGGCGGCATGATTCATAGTGAGGTTAGGACCAGCAGAATCGACACCCGGTAGATGTTCGTTTGATCCGAGTTCGTGGTCGAGACAGCCCGAAGCCTGTATTGATATATATGACAATGAGTGGTTGAGACAGTAGCAAGTATCTACTAGTGAATCGGGAGAGAGGGGGCAGCGGTAGCGCGCACACGGAGCGGAAGCGGGCAGAGAACCGGGGGCGCGACAGGAGCAGCGGGAAGCCTCGCTTTCTCGACGGAGGCACGCGGGCGTTCAATTGGGCAATGTGCAATGTGGTGATTCTGCCGGAATGTGGACCGACGGAAGTGAGGACACCGCTAAGATTACACGTGAACGGCCGTCGAGCGTACAAGCCCATTCTCAGATAAGTGTTGTACAAATGTTTCGACCTCAATTCGACGTCAAGAAACAAAAATAATTGTTTGCATGGCACTACTCACATGCGCAGCGGTCATTCTGATCTGCTAGTCCCATCGTTTGGTGAACAATGAACCAGTGTCTTCCGTATCCTGGTTTACATCCCCCAGTCCACCGGCCTTCCCTTGCGCGTCATCCTCTTCTCGTGCCGCTTCAAACCAGATTAATTTGTCGACTTGGTCGATGTGTCCCCAGAGGCGGCCTTGTTCGATCATCTTGCGCGCCATTGTCTCCGCGGCCCCAGGTGTGAGATCCAATAACGCACCAAGACCGCTAAAGGAAATGTTTTTGTATATCCGCGAGGCTCGCAAGAACATTGTGCTCCATTACCGCTCGATCGAGGACGGTCGATGGCCCTGTACGCGTGCTGGCGGCATCGACGAGATCACCATCTTCGAGCGTCGACGATAGCCTGTCTTCGTGGAGAGCGCAATCTGAGCTAGTCGTCCAGGAAGATGGGTTGATCGGCCGTGTAGTTTGAGGTCATGTTGTGAAGCCAATCGGCGCGATATGCGTCGTGTCGCTCGGCAGCGATTCTCTTGGGGCGTTTGTAGGTGAGTCCGAGATCCTTTAAGTTATCGTGCAGAGCGGTTGTTGATATGGGTTGGTCGTGGTAGATGGCAAGCCATTCCCCGATCTCGTATAACAGTAGTGATGGGTTCTCGATGAGCAATTCATGGAGCTCTTCTGCAATATGACTGCCTAGCAGTCGACGACGACCTCGCAGAGGGGTGGGAGGGTTGACACTACCATGAGTTTGATAGTTGTGCTCCCACCTTTCGATGCTCTTCGAGTGTACAGTGTACACCCATTGCGGTTGGAATCCGACCAATCTCCCATCCTTCCTCCAATAACAGGTATAAGGCCCTTTGTTTCAGGTCCGGACTGATTGTACGATATACCATGTATGTCCAGGGTGAGTATAACAAAGATCGGGAGCGGGTTGGAGATGAGAAAAATGTTCCAGAGATTTTCTGAATTTTCTGAATTTTCGACTTTTTCGCGATTTTCGAACCGCCACAAAACACGTGAGACAAGAATTTTCGTTCATTGCGGTCACGTGCTCGCGAAATGGAGCACTTGATCTTTCTTCTCAGTTCTCATAGCACGCTTTTGACCGGCTCCGAGCGTGTATTTACAAAAGACCTAAAAAAGTTCTGAGTCGTGGTCCAAAATGTGCGCTACATTAGCCACAGATGTGGGGGTATTTGATGTTGACAGGCCGCGGTAGGAACGTGTGGCATCCACCCAAACTGCCGGCCGGTCGAATACTATGTAGGACCATTCGTCCGCCTGCTCTGCCTCCCACGTCCACTGTATCCAACCATTTGCTCTAACGTAATGATCTTCAAGGTAGACATCGTGATTAACAGTAGGAGCGGGGCATGTCGGAGGCGGCTTGGCTGTACAGCCTGTTCGTGGTGGGGCGGTTGAGGTGGTAGCGGTAGTCGTCGTGACTGTACCATTCATGGCGGCGGTTTGCAGAGGAATTGGGGAAGGGATTGGAGATGGAGGTTTATGGTTAAGGAGCCTGGTTCTGTACACAGTTAGGGGCACGCTAGTTAAACAGCTGGTACATGACCATGTTTCAGTTCCACTTCCTCCCAACGCTACTCCTACCAGTGCATTTGCTCCAGTTGCCCCGTTGGAACATAAGCCACGCAGATTGGCATTTTGTTTTGATAGCACGGCATACCCTTTTCAAACGAATTACTCAAATGTCATCAAGCTGTTCTTTCTTCTATGCAATGATGAGACTCAAAAGGTGTGTTATCAAGTCACGTGTCTCGACATTAAACTTTTCCCATTTTCTTTTCTCGACCGGCAATCAAAACTGGGACATTCAAAGTGACTTCAAACTGCCCGCCGGCCCCATAGCGTATGATGCACACCCGTCACCTTTAAGAGTTTCACTGGGTCCGCGTATCGAAGGCCTCAGTGTGATGATAAGAAGGTGACTAGTAGAGTCGTGCTGAGTGTGGTTGGCGAGGCGCGGCCACGCTGGGAGGGTTGTACGACTTCAAACGAATGACTCGGAGGGGCACCAAAGCAAACTTATTTTTTAATCACAACCTATCAGGGAGTTCGGAATCCACATATTGTACAAGGACTACCGAATGACTTCTACTCTGCTTTCCACACTATTCGAATCAGGAAGCCTACATTGTATCGTCGACCTCAAGTAGGATTAACACCTTAACAGCACCCGATCGGCTCCGCCTCATGCGAAGCTTGTCCACATGTGAGCTAGGGTTGTGGAGGCAGCGGCTCGCGAGATCCTCGATGTCTTCGGCGACAGACACCCCAGAATTTACCGGATGCCCGATGCTGGGATTCACCCGAGAAGGCCCTGCTATATTGAGAGGAGGTACATGGCTAGGGGGACTGTCGTTGGATACCTCCTGTAAACAGAGGCGCAGTAAGGAGGGCTGTATGTGCATGTAGCGAAAGGGGGGAAGGAGAATACTTACAAAAATCGCGGGAGCAAACTGCTCAAGCCGAAGTGCACCGGAGGCGACTGGAATATCAAGAAAAATTAACACTTTAACAGTACCTGAGCGGCTCCGCCTAATGCGAAGCTTGTCCACGTTTGAGCCAGGGTTGTGGAGGTAGCGACTAGCAAGACTTTTGAGGTCTTCGGTGACTGGCACTCCGGAATATACAATGCTGGGATTTCCTCGGAAAGGCCCTGCTACATTGTAAGGGACAGGTACCTGACTGGGGGGACCACCGTTGGGGACATCCTATAGCCAGAGGCACATTAAGACAGGCTGTAAGTGCACGTAAGAATGGTGCGGGGAGGGAGCACGTACAATAATCGTAGGAGCGCCGTACTCGAGCCGAGGTCGACCAGGGGCAAATGGAATACGCTGCATCATCCCGGGAGTAGGGTGACCATCAAGTTGACGTTGACTTTCGACCCCCTGATGTCCTCCAGGGCCCTTCGACAAAGCCATCGTCAACGAAGGGGAGTGAAGATAGGTAAATGTACACCTACCGTAGCCAGATAAGGTGGTTCATCATACACTGGCATAGCACTAGAGTATCTTGCCGGAGGGAGCGCATTGGCGTGATTCATACTAGCTGCGGGGTAAGAGGCAGCAGAACTGATACCCAATAGATGTTCATTCGACCCGAGTTCGTGGTCAAGACCACCAAAACCCTGTATTGATGTATGATGATATTGAGCAGTCGAAACAGTCATCTAGTACAACGCTAACCTGAACAGTCTGCGCGAAATTATATTGAGGACGTTCGATAGGGACAGCAGACGGATTATCGGACATCATCTAGTATGACCTTGGCAGGAGGTTCGTTGGAGCTAGGAGGGAGTTTTCCGTAGAGATGGTTGTTCGAGCTGGGTCATCCTGGGAAGGGAAAGGGCTCGTTTTATAAGTGTGGACTTCCGTCGGTTGTTACCCCGTGCCCCATATTGGTACCATGACAAGGTAATCCGAAGAAATTTGAGGAAGACAGTTTTCCTGTGTAAAAATCTCCATTCCTGAGTACAGTATGACCAGATGAATAATTTGGTCTCAAGATCTAGCCTGCTCCGATTTCGTTCAGTTACCGACCCCATGGCTTGACTTCCGGCTATAGTTGACACCTGTGGAGTCTGGACGCCAGCGCATTTCGGCCCTTTACGGTAAAGGAAGTAAGCGGTTTGCCGCCACCTAAACATGCATTCGCCAAAGAAAAGATAGAACCAGATAGAACCTGTTCGGAGCCGTAGCCGATCACTTCTTTCAATTGGACCGACCGTGAAGATTTTATTGAGGAAGAAAGGGTGAGGGCGAATTGACGTATGCACTTTCTGTTTCGAGCCGGCAGGTTGCGCCTGCGAACCCGAGAGAGGCTACAGGGACGGGAGGGTGTGGTGAAAAAGTGGAAAAGACCGAGTGTCATTACAGTAACTGACGGACGCCCTGCAAGAAAGCTACCCGCCGTGCGGCGCAGCACAGCTTACCTGATACCTATGAACAGCCCCCTGGTACAATACTATCGGACTGCCACATCCTATTCGTACTGTAGAAATAAAAAAGAAATTATTAATCCGAACCCCGTCCGGCTCGGAGCGAGCCGAGCCAATGCCGAGGATACTTCTGTTGGTTTTTTTGAACGGTCACTTTTTGGATAGGTCACTTTTTGGTCTTTTTGGTTTGGTCACCAACTGGAGAGAATAGAAGAATCAAGAACGAACAGATATAGATAAGCTCCGCACGTGTGATGCGATTCGATCGGGATAGTAACACTTAATGGACTTTCGGTTAAGCTTCTCCCAGCCTGAGCTTCTCCCTTACGTTAAGCGGTAGTGACCTAGTAGGAACAGTTCGTAAGCACACAACTCCCGGGCCCCGGGGACCTCTTCATGGCACTGTGAAAACCGCTCGTGGGATTATGAAATGGCCTTGAAAGAGGGTTCTTTCTAAGAGGGGTCTCTTGAAGAGAGACGACTACTCGTAACTCAGTCATCAGGGGAAGGAACTTGTTTCTAAGTGTTGGAAGAACGTTTTGCCGTACGAGGTGCGGATGTATGGAATGGAGGGATGCTCGGGTGCAGTGGGCAACGGTACGTACTAGTCGTCTGAAATTTAGAAAGGTACGCAAGGCAGATTTCCTGTGTACAGTATAAGTCTCATGCACGCGCGCAAGCATGACACGTCGTATGGTGACTCACAGTCCATTCCGGTACCGATAGCTTGGCTCCTTACTGGAGTTGCCTTAATGTGTTGATGCTGCACGTTGGAGCCTCGCAATGACGGCGGCCAAGCCCAGCACTGGCAAGATACAATAGAAATGTACAACATTTTCATTTGATGAAAGAAATGAGGCGGCTGTTACGTTATGTAGGGGTCATCTGTCATGCGGAATGGTAGAAAATGGCGATTCAGGGAGGAAGCGTGAAGGGCGGGGAAGGGTCAATTGGGGATGTAAGCACTTTCTGTTTTTCTGTTTCAAGTTGGCAGCTTGCGCCTACCATCATTAGCTCCTCTTGTCCAGCCCACGAGCGCCACTTATCCACTGACACTAGTACCAACCAAAAGTTGTCCTCACGAATGCTTTGGGGACTCGGATGCCCTGGCTTGAGCGCTTATTCTTGCGCGAAAGTTGGGGTGCCCTTGTCCAGAAAACTCCGGTGGCGACTCGGACTCTTGAGAACTTGAAGATTTTCTCGAAAATGGGTTGTGTTGGTCTTAAGAGAACAATTCATCTTTTTATTGAGCTGCATTTTGTCCTTGCCAGTGCTTTGCGCTTGACTACCTCACCGCCATGGCTGTAGTCTCTTGCATTAGACAATTTGATTGTAAGCCACATGTAAGTTACTAACCCGCACAATTATCCGGCGACCGCTAGCCTGAGTGACGTGCCGCCCGAGCAGGGAGATTTTCGTCAAATTTTTCTCACTCGACGTGACGAAAGTGACGGTGAACCGGGCGCGGGGACCTTGGGTGTACGCCATATATACCTCCCCCCCTTCGGCTTGAATGCTTGATCCCTACCCCGAAACATGTCCCCTCCCATCTGCGGCGCAGACGAGTGGGATCGTCAATTGTTTTGTCGCACGGTGGCTGTGCAGTTTTCCGTAATAAAGGTGATATTACGCGAATATTCCGCAGTTGTTTCGAATAGAGCAAGCCCCGTCGAATGCGCTTGCATTTGTGCGCCTTTGCGAGGTCTGCGACAAGCCCAATGCCGCAATTATTCTGATGAACCTCCTACTCGCGCAATCGAGTTCAGTTCGACTTTAGTATGAACGACGCGGGCACTTCTCAGTCTCTGAACAGAGCAGGATATACGCACCAAGGGTTGGCTTGGCGTCATTCCTGTTCATCGAATCCCGGCCGGACATGGGGGCTGCACCGGAGCTGCTTGTGGAGGCAAGACGCGATGAATGATATGGCCCAGCATTGGGGAATCCAGGCGAGGGTGGGCATCGAGTTGACGTTGGTTCTCTCGATGTCCTCGTGGGCCCTTCGGTGAAATCACAATCGACGAAGAGGGAATGGAAATTGATAGTGAACGAACACTCACAGCGGCTTGATGAGGTGGGTCATCATATCCTATAGTGGGGGAGTATCTTTCCGGAGGCATTGGCGTGATACATAATGAGGTGAGGGCCAGTAATACCTGGCGGTACGAGATACCCATTTGGCCAAAGTTTATGCCACTGGTCGATACCACCCGATACCTGTATCAATATCTATGACAATGAGAAGTTGAGAGCGGCACGAATCTGGGATGCTGACTTGGGTACTTTGCACTGAATTATACTGAGATCGTTAAATTGAATAGGGGCAGATGACTAGTATGAACCTGGCAGAAGGTTGGCTGGAGCTGGAGGGGTTCTTTGTAGAGAGGTGATTGCTCATAACTGGGTCATCATAGAGGGGGAAGAACCCGTTTCCATCCCACAATCCATGAAAATGTCTGTTTAGACGTCTCCGAAATGACGCACCGGGCCGTTCGAGCTGTTGGAAGGAGAAAGATGACTTCTAGCATTATATGTGTATGCAGGATTAGGCTCACCGTGACAAAAAAAGTACTGGATACGAGGCCTTGAGGACTTCGTCAACAAAGGAAAGGGAGACAAGATCACTGATCAGGGAGATCGAGAGAGAGAAGGGAGTGGATATCACCTAGCTTAGAAGGCGGCATGGGTGTCATCTCCGGGAGAAGGGGAAGTGCGAGAAGCAAGTAAGCGCATTCTAGCATAGCGTCGCAAAGGGGGGAGGGCGTTGAGTGGGAGGGGGGGCGCGTGTAGGTATGCTGGGGGATGTGGAATGCAGAAAGGCACAACACGCACGTAGATGGTGGATGGTTGGACTGGAGTGGGGAGAAACCGATTGGGGATCGAGAAGGGAAGGGCGAATGAGGCGGAAGGGGATTAGCGGGAGAGACCGCTGATTGGGCTAGGTGAATCACCATACGCAAACCATACGTTAGGTGCCGAGAGTGTTCGTTTGACGAAGAACACTAGGCCAGGGCAGCTGTCTTGGTCTGGTCCCGAAGGGTGTACTCTCGTTTGACGATGGATGGCGCATCAAAGTGGCAGCCGTTAGGCGCCCCGGGGGGGGGGGAGGAGAAACGGTTCCCAAGATTGAGCTTGAGCTTGAGCTTGAGCTACCCTACTTTCCAACGTCTTCTCTGCGATATGGCTGTCGATAACTCTTACCGAATTGTGGGGAGAAAGTGGCTATCATTACAGTAGGCATCGTAAGCGCCAAAAAGGCAAACCGTCTGCGGATAAAGAAGCGAGAGAAATAGGATTTGAATAGGAATAGAAAGGCGGGGACTGGCGGCGCCGCTGGCTTCGCCCCTCCTTTCCATGCTTACGGACCGAGCTTCCGCCGCGACTTTCCGCGCTCGAATCATCTAGATCTAGATCTACTCCCCGGCCCCCGCCGAACTCTCGTTCTCGTTCTCCGACTCGCTCATCCATCATGCATCATTAGCCGTCCACCCCGCCCCCAGCGCCCAGTTTTCATTTCCCCCTCCCTGCCCGGCTTACAATACAGTACTGCCTCTCTTGGCCATACGCAAGCCTTGCTCTGGTCCCCCCGCCGCCGAAAACCAAGGGGGTGTAATTGATGAGTATCGTCCTTGGATCCCGTTAGCGACGAAGGGTGTCATCGATGTATATACTGTATTGAGCGGACCAATATGTTTACTATAATAGTACACTAGGCACCAAGATTGGCACCGATGTGTACATAAGGCACCGCGGTGTGAACAGAGCAGTTCGTTGGGCAATGTGCAATGTGGTATGTAATTGCAATCTCAACAACAATAATGGTGCAGTCCGCGATAATTTTAAATGACGAGTGTGTGACTGTGGAAGTGGTGCGCCCGTCGGTCGGTGCGGGACGCCTGCAACGTGTGGGCCCGACAGCATCATCGAGGCTCAGATCGCGCCCTGCCATGTATCTCAAACTCCGGTTCTCCCGGTTCTATTGGCGCAGTGTCACAAAGGCAGGGGAATAGGACGATAAAAGTATGTCGACCTGACACATGAGCCTATGTGCTACAACCAGCAAAGACGATACTAGTACAGTCGTTGGCTCCCCTGTGAAGAAGACCAGCACCATCATGATGAGAGTTTGATCCATCGTGAGGTCTTGCCCGTGCTGAGATATACATGAGCGCCTTCCACGTCGCGATCCATCCACGCATTCTTCTGCGTCGGAAGTAAATTTGTAATCTGAGAAAAAAGGAATTATAGAGCAATCAGCAAGTCCCTGCTGCCTCACCACAGAGAATCCAAAACTAGCGTGCGAGATTTAAAACGAACCTGGAAGCGCTGGCCCTCCTTAAACTGTCCCCCGGGCGCTTCATTGAACGATAGTGAGAGCACATCCCACGCCGTGAGTTCGACTGCACGATGCGCCGGTCTTCGCGTCGTGCGGGCATCGCGCATCAGCAGCACGCAGAAGCTGCGCACTTCGCGCGGTGGACACACGGACTGCGCCAACAACCTCTGCGTGAGTGAGTAGAGAGGCATGAGAGAGGCAGACATTACCTGCAACTCTTGTTCCAGTCCTAGTTCAAGAGTTTCCCTTTCCTGTTGAGCGCGCTCTCGTGCAAACCGTGCCAGCCAACCGGCTTCACTCTTGCTTGCACGACGTAAGACCGAACTGGCATTGGACGCGTACTCGCAGTCATCGAACATTGACTCGATATGTTCTGGCATATCATCTGCATGCCATATAATCATAGAGCAACGCCGAGGAGATAGTGAAGGTTTGCCCACCATCGTCTCCTGGATGCCAGTCCCCACCGGATTTGATCTCGAAACGTCGAGCCCAGTCGAGGTAAAGCGTCTGCTTGTCCTCTACTTCCTTCCGAAGGCGCTGACACTCGCGTTCGCGCTTCCGCTAAATCAGGGTAAGCAAGATTATGTAATTATTCACCCAGAAACTTACCGCCCACGCATCTTGCGCAGCTAGCTCCTCTTTCTCTCGCCTGGGACCCTCACGCGTGACTTTTCCATCGCTGTCCTTGCGAAACTCGATGAAGGCAACAGGGTACACCTATATGATGATAACGGTCAGGATGGGTCCCTCGTACAAATACGAATGTATATTCCTTTGTCACAACCAGTTCTAGACAGGGTACGATCCCTCCGTCTGGCGAGAGCGAATGAAGTGTCGATATGGCTGGGCGCGGCTGGAAGCCGAGCTTGGCGTGCCATGGCGCGAGATGGGTTCCATTTCCCGCAATGTTAAGTTCGACTTTGTGGTATGCCTCTAGCACCTCGCAAGGTTCTGTGTTGCGCGGAAGCTATATTATGTAGATAAGTGCTTCCCTTGAGGCAACGACAAAAACCGGAAGCGCACCGATGCGCTGGACACAGAAATCTTACGTCCAACACGAATGACACCCCGGCGCGCTGCACGAGCAAGTACTTCATCTACCTGCGTTCGCAGACGGTACCAACCGTCGGTGAGCTCGAGGGTAGGATGAGGTACGAGCGGTAAGTTATCATCGCCAATTCCGCCTTCTGACCAGGTGATTCCCGAGACACAGAGAATCATGTGAAGGCCTGCGAAGACATCTTGCGCCGCGATGAGGCGAAGTGCAGGACGTGCCCCGCGATTAAGTTCCTTCTCATAGCTGTGCGTAGGGACTTGGTTAACATAATAAAATTTTGAAGGAGAGGCGTACCGGTATTGCAACTGGCGCATTGTCTCTGCCCAGCACCATCGCCTCTGATCGACGTCGGCCTCGCTCTCCGGATCGAGTGCGGCCATTCCGGCTAGCTTCCAAAGGATTAATGACCAATGATTGTCGACCCACTCTTGCGTGGCCAAGTGGCAGCCAGCCGCCTTCAGCTCTCGTAAGGCATCAACTGATCCTTGGAGGTGGTATGGGACAGGATCAGAACTCGGGATGTCCTGGGGAGAAAGCCGAAATCTGTGTTGAAGAGCAGATTTTAGGCCGAAGTTGCGCAACTCAGCGGCATTTCTAAAGTTTGGACAGTGGTGACAAAAGGCTACACGAAACGAAACAGGACTCACATTCCCATATTCGCGCGCACCCCGGGGCCATGTACTCCAGGCCGCCAACCGGACGAAGCCAGTGTCTTTCTGCCCTGCACAACAGCTGCGAGTTATGTCAGGAATGCTGTCAAGCGCGTATCCATTATGACATACTGAGATCAAAAAATCGCCTCCTGGTGGGTATCCTCGACCCGTTATTTGTAGATGATACGACTCCCGTACTGGGTCCTGACGCAATGCTGACCCTTTCCGCATCGTAGCGGGCCTTAAATTGTCTGCTTCCCGGCTCACCCGGTCGCATTCCGGGCTTGAAGGGGGTGACAAACTTCTTCGCGGACACTTTGTGCATTGGCGTGCCTCTGATAGGCATGGGAGAAGAGAACCCAGATCCTGAGCCAGAGAATGCGTCCAAAGCCACGGCCTTAGGTCCCTTAGTAGGTGTAAAAGCGACAGAGTTGAAGAGCGATGGTGTATGTTGTGCGCCCTCAGAGTTCCTTGTAGCAGATGGGTTGAGAAGGGGAGATTTGAAAGGCTTCATAAAGGGGTTTACCGCCGTGCCCGAAGTAGACGGCGCCTGTAACGAATGGCTTCTGGGCGCACTTGGGGTAGAAAAATGCGCCGCTGACCGGAAAGTGCCTCCACCGCCTGCCTGACCCAGACTTGGGATATCCACCACATTGTAGGCCACATTGGCGTGGTGAGATGAAATGTCGCTTGGTTTGGCAGAGCTAGAGGTTGCTGGACCTGTACTCGATTCCCGAGGTGAAACATTCCCAACAGCTTGCAGAGCCTGGCGTGGAAATACGGCAACATCCGGTGTTTTCTCTGGGGTGTCGTCTTGAGGTTCACGGAAAAGGGCATCATCCTCGGCTGCCCAATGCTTTGCCCTTTCCTGAGCTATCTTCATGGCCGCAGCACTAGGTTGGAATAGGCTCTTTTGCTTCCCAAGAGAAGTAAACATAGAGAACGGTTGATGGCTTGTATCGTTGAGCATAGGTTCGAACGAGTCAAACTCGGCTTCGGTGTGAGCGCAATCTTCAACTTTATTCATGTGTGATGGGGAGGACGAGCCGTGACGAGTAACAGATACCGCTTTCCCCGCCAGAGCAGATGCGGAAGTAAAACCCACCGAGGAGGGTACAAGGCCAGAGGCAGAAGTAAAACCAATATTCTGGGTAATCGAATCTCCCATACGCCCAACAGTTAATTCACCCCCATTCTGTTCCGTTTCTGGACCTGGTGGGAGTCGGATATTTGCTGGATGCTGACGGTTTGAGGCAGATGCGGAGATGAGCCTTGTAAAAGATCCGGATGTGGATGCGAATGGATCGTCAGGATCGTCATATCCTACGGCAAGATGTTGTCGTGGAAATGATGCTGGAGGGGGAGCAAGTTCGGATCGATCAAAAGAGTCGGATGTGCGCTGGTGACGCTATCATTTGGTTCAGCGGGGTTGTGAAGCGAGTATATATGGTGCATACCTCAAGACCAAATCTATCTTGTGAGGATGTACCTCTACCAGGCACTGTTGTCGCACTCTCACGATAGCGAGACGGTGCCTGAGATAAGCTAATCTCAAATTGACCGATAGCCCTGAGCTCATCTTGGCTTGGAAACGCCAACTGTTCATCATACGTAGGTGAGGACATTCGTCGTCGCTTGCGAAGGGGTGAGGATGAATCTATGCGGAGTTGAGCGGGATAAGAAGACGGAAATGCAAGCACTGACCAGACATCTAGACTTTTAATCTATAATTTTACAGGAAAAAGTGCATGAGAACGTAGAATACACGTGTTGAGAGCGAAAGAAGGAGCGCGGGGCAAAGCGATGATGAGACGTGAGTCCGACGCGTCTCGTCACGTGATCCTTTCTGACTGATGACTGGCATGGGCCGCATGGCCAATGCCTACACCCGTCTGGCAAACCTACACCTTGACTAAGATAATTTGACACTGGTTTCAACCCACTTTCTGATCTACAGCAAACCATGCACTAACCCGACTTGTACTTCAATTAACGACGTCCCTACTTCGAGGTAAACAACCGCTTGATTATATTACAATTATACAGCAACATTTAATCCAAAACTATCCCAACAGGCTGAAAAACGTAGAAGACTAGAAAGCTGTTGTTCTCTGACCACGAAGGTCACTTATTACCTCCTGGATTTTCCTGATTTTCTGTTCCGTAGGCATCTTGAATGGGTTACGCCTCATGATCAACAAACTGGGGTTATACGTCATAAACGTGTGACGAACCTCATAAAATATCCGCATTTTCTCCCTTCGACGAGCGTCAACTGCGTGGTGCTGAAGGAAATTCTCAACGAACGAGGTAGCATCATCTTCGACATGGGCTCCGTCGCGCTCGGGTATAGTGCCTTCCTGATGCATGCTCGTGGTGTTACTACTGCCTTCTCTTCGATGATGTACTTGCCGAGGCACTTGCGCGACGGGTGTCCCCCACACCGACGCCCATACGTCAGGGGCGGGAGTCCAATCTTCGGCAGGACTATTACAACCCCACCCGTCGTCCTCGACGGGAGAACTACCCCAGTTATCTTGGCTACTTTGAAGTTCCTCCAGTTTATCCAAAAACTTGTGCATTGACTCGGCTTCTTCTCCCCTTTCCGCAGCCGCTAACCCCCTCCGCCAAAAGGATATTAAGTTAGGAGTCAAGTCCATCCAATATCTGCGTCCTTGTTCGGCTCTTCTGAGATTTGATAGAATATCGGAGGTGGGTTTTTGCACGGCAGGTGAGGTGGCTTGTAGATCATAGGCCTCTGCCCTCGATGAATGCTGAGTCGAGCTTTCATGAGTTACAGCCTGCTTGATGGTCATGACGTCCGCTTTGCAAACGTTGCAGAGCCATTTCCCATTGCCAACATCTGTAAAATCTACGGAGGGAATTTTGTTTAATGTTGTCGTGACCATTCGGTGAAAAATGCGCACTTTCTCGATGTTTGAGGTGAGCAGCCGCCCGCGGCATTATACACGATTCTTGTGTGGTATTTTCTGCAGCGTTGATAGAAAAGGTTAAGGGGACCGGGCAAGTCACTCAATGGTCAGTAGAATATAATACGTTAAAAAGACTTTAAAAGTTCAGGGGTCTCTCCTGCGGTGCCTGGTCCTGTCCTCGTAACTTATTGTACACAACCATCGGGTATCGCCGCAGTTGTCACAACCTATTCACGTTTCAACGCTGAGATGAATGAATGCGCATTGATCTGATGATGTTTCCACTTTGATTGATACAGTACGGCAGTCCGGCATATCGTGGATATTGGGCGGAATGTGGCTTCAGCACGATCCCTGCCTCAGATTCCCTAAACTAAACAATAATTTATTGGATTTGTATAGAGTGTTGCTGTGTGGATGTAAGAACAAAGAGCAATTGTGGTAAATCTCCGGGAGAAGAAGAGTGAATGAGGTCAGACTTGCCATGCCAGCGCGTTCCGAACACTCGCGTGGCTGAGCCGACGCCGGACACCACAACAGGCTCCTCAACCATCTAAACCTCCCTCTCCAATCCCTTCCCCAATCCCTCTGCAAACCGCCGCCATGAATGGTACAGTCACGACGACTACCGCTACCACCTCAACCGCCCCACCACGTACAGCCAAGCCGCCTCCGACATGCCCCGCTCCTACCCCGCCATCTGGTTCGGCGCGCCAGCTACACCCTGCCGCCCCGAATGGCAAGTCAAAAAAGAAGGCGGACCCTGTTCCAATCGACCCTGCGGCGATGTACGAGAGCCTGAAGAATCGCATCGCGGCTCTCGAGGAAGAGGAGGAAGTTGTGGAGGAAGAGGAGCGACAATTTGGTGCGCGGATCTACAACAACCCCATTCCCCCTCCCCCTTTCTGCATTCATTTTGAATCTTACAATGCATCAATTTTATTTTGGTATGACAGCTGAAGAGGCGCAGAAGCACGTCCGCGGACTAGAAGAGAACACGGTACATGTGAAGTACATTGAGCTGGTGCGCGCTCACTGCTGCTCATTTGCGCCCTGCGATTTGCGTGCTGAGTACTAACAGTTTGCAGAGTTCAAACGCATGGAGCGTGAGCATCAGAAGGAGAAGCAGAAGTTGCTTAAAGACAAGGACGCCGGTCGGTCCTCCGTGCATACACCCCATTCACAATTCACACGCTAGCTTTCAATGCAGCGAAAAGCCAACTTACGAAGGCTAATCAGACGAAAATAAAGATGGAGAACCTAGCTCGGGAGTTACAAAAGGTGTGCCATGTCGTGAGTGCGAATTTGACGGCATTGACTGAGGTTCCTGCACAAGGACAACAAGCGGTTGAGGGTGAGTGAACGTTACGAAAGGCCTGCTACTATATAGGAGTCCAATCAGTCTCAGGATGATGGGAAGCGGCTCTCGCAGTCCGTGGAAGAAGCTCAGGACGAGGTATGCACAAAGGTCTACATGCGCATGCAGTTCACCCTCTCTCAATGCTTCCCCCGCTCAGATCGTGCAAATGAAGAACGACATCTCACGGCGGGCCGAGAAGGCCAAAATGCAAGACCTCAAGTACCGCCAGTCTCCCGACATCGTCGTCAAAGTCATTTGTCGTTACCGCGCAGAGCTCTTCTTCAAGATTTCACGCAAGACGAAACTTGTGAAGCTCTTCGCAGCCTGGTCGGATCGCATGGAGACGGGCGGGAGTGGAGGTGGTAGCGGGAAGAAGACTGGCGAACCGACCAGGTCGTCCTCGAGATTGGTGAACGGTGTCGTGCCGGGCGCACCACTGGCCAGTCCGAGCTCTACTGGCTCGGGCGTGACTTTCATTTTCACACATAGCGGGCGTCAAGTAGATGCTGAGCAGACTCCAGAAGAGGCCGGCATGGAAGATGGCGACGAGATTCTGGCGGTCGAGCTCATGGATCTGACGGAGGGTCCTTGTGCGGATGCATCGGTGAGTGTTGAAAAACAAGCCTAAGCCTTGTTAGTAAAAGCGAAGAATTTGGTTCAACTTTTTATGTGATTCTTCTAGGATGAGAACGAGCCCCAGAGACAAAAACTGAAAAAGTTTTGGACTGATGACCCAGCAGAGTATGTATCTATTATACACGTGGGGTCTCTTGATTATCATTTTCCATTAATTCGTTTTCACGCGCCATTAGGGCAGTGCGGACGATGGAGGAGATTTTCGACGGTGTGTACGTAGCCCGATTTATTTTTCATAGCAAAAAAGGCGCGCATACTGATAATCGGGGTGCGTACAGCGTGCGTGCACGCCTCAAGGACATCCTTCGACAGTATGAATTACGAGAACGCCATTTCGAGTGCGTCATTCGGTCAAAGGAGCTCGAGGTACTGCTATCCCGCGCGCGAGCCGCGGAACAGAAGCAGCTCGCGGAGGGGGAAAAAGTACGCGCGGAGAAGGTCGAGGAAGAGGTACGTCCGCGGTTTATCATAATTATCAACTCTCTATTCTCTTTTTTCGGGGGGGTTTTTTTCGGTGTCATTTGGTTGCTTAACACGTTTAATAACAAAAAACTTACGGCCATCGGTGATTTCCTTTCGCCAGAACCAACAACTCCGAAAGGAGTTGGACGATGCGCAGAAGGCTCAGACGATGTTGGTAGAGCGGCTGATATCATGTTGCAAAGAGGTACGCGAATCTTTCATAACACCACTCCCCCTGCCCCCGCCCCTTTCCCCCCGTTTCGCCAAAGAAAACAAAAACCTTTCGACTTTGTATGGGTTGCGTTCGTCCTGAGTGACCGAGATCGAACATTTACAGCCTAATGCCGAACGCACGCAGCGCTTGTTCGCTTCGCTTCGAGAAGAGTTGGAGAAGAGGGGGAGCAGAGCCTCGAGGTCGGAAGCCGGCGCGGTGAATGGGACAAGTTGACTGTGACCTGTGACGACTACTGTAGTACCCGAGTACTGCGTGCTGAGGCAGCCGAGGCGTCGTCCGAGTTGTCGCCGTCATCAATACCAATGTATCCTACCCGCACACACACACACTTTTCTTATTGTCCCTTTCGTGGAACAATCAATTTCGGATAAGCCACATTTCCACCATTGAGCTGAAAAAAAAACAAAAACAAAGTGTCCCATATACAAAGTCACAGTACAAACTTCCTTTCCCTCCCCACGCGCGCATTTGAGCAATCCATCTACTTCCACAAAACTTTTGGTTGTCCTTCTCGGCAGGATCATGAGTTACAGTACATCATTCACGTACGTTGTTCCATTCGTTTCACGTTCTTCTCCTCCATCCATCCGGTTCTCCATTGACCTCTCGATCACGCTGCCAGCACATCCAGCTCCTCTACTGCACTCGCGACACCCGAGCGCGTGAACGTCTTGCCCTTGACGAGCGCCAGTCCCTCACCAGCGTACGACACAAGCGGCGACAGCTCAATCTCAACGCCCTCGCGCACCGTCGCACCAGACGCTTCAAGGAACCGACGATGCTGCGCGAGCAAATCACGACGACTCGTCTCAGGATCATCCGCGCCAGTTCCAGGCGCATTCTTCAGCGGAGAGAACTCCTCCACGCGCGCTACCTCTAGCACGGCAAAACGCTCCGTGTGCGGGAACACGTCAAAGACGAACAGCTCGAGTTTCATACCGTTTGGCTTCGTCGGTTTGACCGACGCACCGTCCGAGAGGGATACATGCGGGATCTTCTTGCGTGCAATGTGGAACGCGAGGTCTTCTTCGAAGGCTGCTACGCCCCGAAGGAAAGCCGTCGTATAGAAGTGGTTGGCGATGTTACCCGCGCGGAAGAGCAGCTCCCCCGTCGTCGCGTCACGCGCTTCAGCTTGCACGGTCGAAATCTCGGAATACTCCACCACGTTGTACTTGCCGTCACGCTTCGCGACGACGCCGACCGACTCAGTCGGATACGCTTTGGGAACTACTTTGGCGGCGCAGTCGGCTTGCTTGCTGATGCCGTAGCCAACAAAGACGGGGTCGGCGACGCGGACGAGACAGTTGTCGACGCAATAGGCGTGCACGTAGAGGACCTTGCGAGATTCGAGATCGCTGAGTACCGTGCGAGTTTTGTCATTCGGTGATAGCGGCGTACGCAGAGCGGCGTAAAGGCCACCGTTGCCGTCGGGCGCTACAGCAACCCGGGACTTGGTCTCCAGCAGGACATTGCCATCCATTGTGAGACATGGCAGCGTTCCTACACATACAGTGACGATGTCAAATCTAGAGAACATTCGCGCCGACAAATATCCACGCACCCTGCTCGAAAAATATGACATTTTCTGGCTTGAGCCCAAAATATGCATTTGTCTTGAAAAATTCCTCGGTGGGCAGACGAGTCGGCCCACTGGTCATGATGTACCATGGCACGATGACAGAACCGACGGGCTTGCCCGTCTCCTCCTGTGCGACCTGCTGCAAGCGCGCGATGCGTTCCGCTTGGTACTGGAATAACGATTTGTGTGATGGGAGACCGATATCGTAGCATCCCTTGGGGGCCGAGCTACCCAGACGAGTACCCTGCCCACCGGCCATGAGGAGCACGCCGACCTCACCCCGTGCGATGGCTGCAAGGCCTTTTGCCCGCCATTCTGCCTCTTTCTCAGAGCCTGTCGTGACCTTGTCGCTTGCGCCTTGCGGTAGGGGCTCTATCGACCCTGTATCTGAAGCGGTGGCACTCTGCTCTGCAGATACGGCCTTGTTGTATACGCGATTGATGCGATCTATATCGAGCGCTTCTAGTTGAGTAGCGAGCGTTGCGCGATCTGATTCTGAGAGTTGGGGCCAAAAGGTAAAGAGGTGGCCTTGGCCGGCTGCGTCGTAACGTGCGCGGAGAGCATCGACAGCCATGGTTGAGAGAGAGGGGAAAGAGCAGGAATTGGTATGCCGTGTGGTTAGGGTAGGGTACAGTATTGACACTAAATTATTCGGGTTCAACGGCTGCCGGCAATCGGAATTCGCCGATTGTTCTCGCTGGCTTTGGCTTGCCCTTCAGCGCTTCAGCGTTTTGATGATCATTGTGCGGGCCCTGCGGGGGGCGCGGGCGGCAGTTCAACAACCAGGTTCATTTCGCTTCCGTGTGAACGTTCAACTAGGAGCATTCGTAGGCGGGACAATTGAACAAGTTGAGTTGTAACAGTATACTGTAAAGGGTTTCAAGTTTTCACACGGGCGGCGAGATCTCTATATGAGATTTCATTAGCGTTACGTACCATACTTTCTCAACCTCCTTTGCCCCGAACTACTGTATGCCGTCTGCCGCCACCTCATTGCCCAGAACCACGTGGAGATACTGCGGTGAGGCGTAATGTCCGAGGATATCTTTGAGCAAACTCTACCTTCTATATATGGAGAGATTTCGGGAGAAGTGGTGCGGTCATCAGCGCCTCATCATCTGTAATCTTACGAACACGACACCCCGTTAGCCCGTTTTATAACATGATGCCTGTCGTCGCGTCTTCTGTTCAACCTCGAGGCCTTTTCCTCCTCCTTCCCCTTCTCTCCCAGCTCAGTGACTTATCACCACTGTCATGCTCACTGCACTGTCCCTTGCTTCCCTTCTTGTCAGACTCCCTGTCGCTTGGTCTTTTCCAACTTGGAATTCAGAGGTTCCTTTTGCCCCTAGCTTTTCATATGGTTCTCAACCCGTGCGCGGTGTCAACCTTGGAGGGTGGCTCGTCCTCGAGGTCTGTTATAACCCTTCTTTACATCTCGAAACACGTACTCATTCCCTGCATTGCCCTGGTACAGCCGTGGGTCACGCCGAGCTTGTTCGATGATACAGGCAACCCCGCTATCGTTGACGAGTGGACGTTTGGACAGTACCAAGACTCCAATGTTGCGCAAGCAAAATTGACCGAGCATTGGGACACCTGGATCACCGAGAGTGACTTTAAGGCAATTGCAGCTGCTGGGTGCGTGCTTGCCTGTATTGTCGCATTGCAATGCAATGTGCGGCATTAATATTGTTCGAGTTCAAGTGTTCAACTGAGGGTCGTGTTGTGTTTATTTTTAGGCTCAATCACGTGCGGATCCCCATCGGGTATTGGGCGTATGATGTTGGTCCCGGTGAACCATACATTTCAGGACAACATAACTACCTCCTTAACGCCATCGCTTGGGCAGCGACAAACAATCTCAAAGTTATCGTCGATCTCCATGGTGCTCCTGGAAGTCAAAATGGGTACGAGCCGAACTGTCTTCCCTTTCAACTCGTCTTTTCTCATGGCCTTTTTTCAGCTTCGACAACTCTGGTCAAAGGTTGCCGTTCCCTCAGTGGCAGTCGAACCAAACCAATGTCGACCGAACGAATGCAATCATAAGGAGCTTGGCGTTTGAGTTCAGATATCAATCTCAGGTAGTCTCAGTCATTTCCCCCCTCAACGAGTGCGTGCAAGCGATTCGTCCTCGATAACATGCTGAAACCGTGTTCTAGGCCGGCAGGATTTTATGGCCAGCAAGTGCTTGATGTCACTCGTCAGTATTGGTTCGACTCTTACGGAAACATTCGGTAAGGGATCCCTTTCTTGTCACCGATGACGATATGCTGAATATACTTCCGAAAAGTTACCCCACCGGTCAGCAGAGTAACATAGTGGCCCTCATACATGATGCATTCCAGCCTCTGAGCTACTGGAATGGCTTTATGTCAAAATATACCCAATATACTGGTGTCGCTATGGACACTCACATATATCAGATGTTCGATGATCAGGTGTGTCCATCATCTACGTATCCTAACGCATTCGGCCGGCATTCGCTCATGGACACCTCACCACTGCAGACTGTATCGCTCAACGAAGCAGGACATATCCAGTCTGCGTGCGGAAACGCGGCAGACCTGTCCAATTTCAACAATAATCAGCTACTGACGATTGTCGGCGAGTGGACGCCGGCAATGACAGATTGCGCGAAATACCTCAATGGCCGTGGCGTCGGCGCACGGTACGATGGGTCTATCAGCCAGGGCGCTCCGTCCCATGGAAGTTGCAACGGCCAGACAGGCCCAGGTTCGACGTTTACTCAGGACTACAAGAACTTCTTGCGGCAAACATGGGAAGCACAGGTGAGCTAAAACAAATGGTTTAAATCGATGGACTCACATGATGCGGTGCGATGCAAATCTCTCGGCGTCCACATGGGAAAGGTTATCACGTATGAGAAAGCGGGCGGTTGGATACAATGGACGTGGAAGACGGAATCGGCCGACGATTGGTCATATTCCGCCGGTCTCCTGTATGGCTGGATTCCATCGGACCCAACTGAACGCGAGTATCCCAACATCTGCGGTTAATGCGCTAATGAGTCACGAAATTTTATTTATGACTTTAATGACTCGGAACGGATATTTTGAATCTCGGACAACTGATTAGATGACATTTGATTCATATTTACGATAGAACAGTAGAATACCCATGGTATTTTAGTTGCCAGTGGGCAATAAAGGACTACCATTCGCACCTTACGCAAAGTGCGACAATTTGTTCTGCCCACATGAGAGAACTTGATAGGTATCCATTGTCTACTTGTATTTCCCATTGATCCAGGAAATCACTGGAGCATCTACCATAAAAACAAACTTACAGCCATCCCACGGCTCATGGCCTAGATATCTCCGGGCCGGAAAGTAATCGGTTCAAGAAATCCAACGACGCCGACTGGCTCGTTGACGTCCAGACCCGGAATTTCCCGAAAGAAAAAACCCACCAGATTTGCCGTCGCACTCATTCAGTCACCCCCCTTCCGCCGTTGTTGTTGTTGCCGTCGTCGCTGCCGTCACTAGCCGTTCTCATCCTTCAGCAGTCATGCGCACACAAGTAGTCTCTACCCTCATTCGTGCCCGCCCCTCTACTGTCTCGCGTGTGGCACCGAGGCTGGTCCGCTTATCGTCAAATGGACATCACCAGGAGACGTTCGAGGCGTTCACAGAGCGCTACGTCAGCTTCTTCCAAACTGCGGAGGACCTTTTCGAGGTTCAGCGCGGGTTGAATAACTGCTTTGCGCATGATCTCGTGCCCGCGCCTGCCGTCGTCGAGTCGGCGCTCCGTGCGTCGCGTCGTGTAAACGACTATGCGACGGCGGTCAGAATCTTTGAGGGAGTTAAGGAGAAGGTGGAGAATAAGGTCCAATACCAGGCGTATTTAGATGAACTTAAGCCGGTTCGGGAAGAGTTGGGTATGTTCATTCTCTCGTCGCGTGTCTCCCGGATTTCGTTTACCTGACTGTATTCGGCTTGTCAGGCATAGACACAAAAGAAGACTTGTTCTCTTCATAGACTGCATAGACTGCCAACTCTTCAAGTGAGTCGAGCTGCCTCCAATCTGGCATCCGCTAAGACCTTGTTTTAAAGAGTGCGTTGGCAGCACAGTAGCTAGTTTATCCCGATGCAGTCACGGTGCCACGTGAACCTTTTTGTTAACTGTTTTCAACCAATCACATAACTCCTCCGTCCTCCGCAAACACGTCTTATGAGTACTGAGTACTGAGTAATTCTCCCCGTGCAGTTAATACTAAAATATGTTTATTCCTCAGTACACTCATAAGTGCACGAAATTGATTTGATTGGTCACGTGCTGAGAGAGCAGCGTGTTCTGTTTGTTTGCTCGCATTTTTGGCCTGGCATAACCCAGACTTGATTCTAACGGACCGTCCGTCGTCCTTTAATTGACACTCCCACGTACCCTCGGTCTAGCACCATGGTCAGGAACCTCCGTCGCTCCTTTGCTATCAAATCCGGCGACACTACCAGCTTTTTTCGTTCAGTGCTTAGAAAAACCCGAAAAGCGATAAACATTATGAAGCCACATCCCGTATGGATACTTCTTTGTTACGTGAACTTTTGAAATCGAGCACCGATGCACTTATAGTCTTTTGAGGTACCTCGTTCCTACACGAGCTCGCGGCGTCCGCGTGCGCATACAAGACGTTCGCTCCCCCTCTCAGATGCTTATTTTTTCCATAGCTGTCGTCGCCCTCACGGTGAAGATACCTCTCAAGCCCCCTGAAGACGGCTTGGAGGCCGTAAACCCGTGGATCTTAGGAAGCAACGATCCCAATGGCGGGCCTAGGCTACTCAATGTAATCTCCACAGACGACGTGGTATGCCGACGTCCTCTACAGACAAGAAGTGTATCGACTCAATCGTTTTCCTTATTTTAAGCCGCATATACCTAGTTTAGACAATCAAGCAAGCACTTCTCTTTCTTTTCCCCGATTCTTCTTGGTTGATTTTGATTGTTTTCTTCTTTAGCATCGCAATGACAATGGGGATGGGATCGGTGCATCTCTCCGGGTCTATACTCTTAGACGAACCAAAGGAAACATACCCTCGACCACGCTCGGATACAATTCTGCGAGCTCTCTGTCGTCGTCTCAGTGGGAGTCCCACTTGGCTGACAACCCTGTTTGTTCCCCGCCACATGAATCAGGATCTAGGCGACTTAGCACTATTCTCGAGCAAGGAGATCCACCCGACCCAATCACCTCCCCAAGCAACAGTACCGAAAGTCTTCCCATGAACTCAGCCGACAGCGCTATTCAATTTGTTGACGAGGGTTCTGGGACAATCTTCTCCCGCGTACAACAGGCCTCGGGTGCCCGTATCTCAGCCGAGCAATTCGCGCTCGAGCGCTCAAGCCTTAGGTCTTCCCTGTCCCTACACATCGGTAGCCCTCCTCCTTGTTCTACTGCCGACCTCGATGTACATATCGAGTCTCTACCCTCCTTTGTGCTCACACTTCCCACACCGGCATCTCCTCATTCACCAATCTTCTCACCTGGGGTGCCTTTTACGACAGAAAAGTTCCTCGATGCCGCCGAAGCTGCTGCTTCTAAAGACCGTGCACCGACGCTCCCACAGTGCGACCATGTGCAGGCGGGTAAGCTATGTCGTGCCTGTGAGATGCAGCTACTTGCGTGTCGCGTGTGGTTTCATAACACCGATGGTGGAGCGCGGGTAGCGTTGCATGAGCCATTTGTGCGTCCAGCTCAGAGTACAGTGCGCACTCGCGCAGTGCTCTCTTCTCTGGGAGTTGGCGCGACATGTCCTTCAGGCGTCGGCTTAGGAGTTGGGAATGCGTGCGATAAGGGCGACAATGCTCTAGATGACGACGGCGATATCGACGATCCGGGGTCTTTGGCAATCGAGGCTCCACCTGTGGCAGGTTCTAGACTTGTACCTCCCAACCAAGCCATATCCTGGCCGAAACGGGTTCTTAGCAAACTACGCGTCCGCCTTAGAAAGCTTTACCTGCCCTTGCCAACAACATCCCTTAGTAATAGATCTCACAAACGTCGCCGCGCATGACATCTCACCTTCTTGTCTGGGAACCTCGCTTCGCCCAGAAGGACTTTGTACTCTTTCATGCTTTCCTTTCCTTTTGATCGATTCTCTTGTTATAAAGCCCAATCCGGAGGACGTCGTGCTCGGGCATCGTTGTCATTACTCTGCGATGAACTTCTCCGCTAACCCTGACCCAGGGTGCTTCCTTGATTGGGAACATCCATGCATCGGTAAAAATTTACTGTTAAATGTTAATATATACTTATATGCAGCAGGTGAATCTCAAAACGATACGCAAAAGTGAAGTTGCTCTTCCACTCTATTAGTTATACTGTAGCTGCTTGTATAGCTGAGCAACTCGACGCATCCTTAGGATTAGTATGACTCTTTTGGCGCGTGACCCAAGGTGGCTGGGAGGCGTCCTGACACCACACCAACCATACAAGTTAGTCTGTCTATGAAGTAGCCGGCTACTTGTGTAATTTTAGCTTGGAGTTGTCGTCAGGGAAGATGCCACAGCCGATGAGGGAGAAGCAAGATAATCGAGCAGAAGGCGTTGAATCAAATTTTTAAGAATACGGTTATCCGTGAGTGCCGGGGATAACATCATTCTCATTCAACACAGCCCGCTATCCACGGAAGAGCTAGAAAGGGGTGGAAGACATGTAATATGTACGGCGTGGCGTTCTTACTGAACAGGCGTGGTTTCATACTCCTGCTTGCCAGTGAGCGGCATGGTAAACCACTTCTGTGATATAAATTTGCGTTTGCGGGAAGACCGGAAAAAGACGAAGAGTATATATAAGATCTACTAAGACGATACAAGTGACTAGGAATTGAATGATCATCATGGGAGTACTAGAGTACCTGTTTCATCTCCCACCGCAAAGGAGTCACTTGCACAACTTGAAAGGTAGCGCTCAGGCTGATGATACCGTGACCAGGCCAGGACGCGCGACACTCTTCTGCATTTCTTCTTTCTCGTGGCCCACAGTGCCCACACCGCCGGCATATGACTATACTTGGCCCTCAGCCGCGGCGACCTTTAACCGTTTTGTCTTTCGCTATGGAAGAAGCATAGCACAGGGTGTTTTATTATACGTCGGTCCAAACGAAGCCGCCGGCCGAGGCGTCAGTCGCCTATTTTGAGGGTCTTCTAGTACTAAAAGGTAGCACGTAAGAAACTCTCGCCACAAAATCTGGGGTCGTTCGTCATGGAATTATTAGCTGAAATGAAGGCAAATGGCTGACACGCGGTCTGCTACTATAGTACCAAGGCCACGGGACTGGGACTGGTCACCACGCGAGGGCTGGACGCGATCGTTTCACCTTGATCGCGCGCCGCATGCGCAAGTCCCATGTTGAACTGTTTCGGCCTCGTCTACGCGGAGTGCTAGTGATTATAAAACGGCACGACCTCCGGGCCCAAGTTCGCTTTTTTGTGCGCGACGATTCGTTTCGCGTTCAGACTGGCAAATACTGGGGCATGCGCGCTTCTGCTTATACCCTCCTTTCTTGTCTCCTTCCCGCTGCTCTCGCGTTCAGCCCCAGCTTCCCGTATGGGGCGCAGAAGGTTCGCGGTACCAGCCTTGGTGGATGGCTTCTAACCGAAGTACGCATGCCCATTGCTCAGTTCTAGTCAATTCCTTTTGTTGGCGTTATGTGTTTTTGACGCGTCTTTTCTTTTCTTGTCTCGCTCGCTATCTGTAGCCGTGGATTACTCCCAGCTTATTTGACGACACGGGTAACAACAACATTGTCGATGAATGGACGTTTGGGCAGTTGCAAGACCGAAATACTGCGCAACAGAAACTCAAGGCTCATTGGGACACGTGGATAACAGAGGCAGACTTCGCTGCCATTGCCGCCGCCGGGTATGTATCGTACGACGAGCCTATCTGTCTCCACGTCGTTGACGGGTTTGTTTTTTTCCCTCAGCCTAAACCACGTGAGGGTGCCGATCGGGTATTGGGCCTGGGAGGTCGGCCCTGACGAACCGTATATCCAAGGACAACTCCCTTACCTACGCAAAGCTGTGAATTGGGCTCGTACCCATGGTATTAAGCTAGTCGTCGACTTGCACAGCGTACCTGGCAGCCAAAATGGGTATGGACATGTTTTTTTTTGAGACAATATGTCCTAGAGAGGGGAAGTGACTTAATCGGGCATCGTATTATGCAGTTACGATAATTCAGGACACCGAATCCCTTTCCCTGGGTGGCAATCAAATCAGACCAACATTGTCCGCACGAACAACATTATTAAAAGTATTGCGAGCGAATTCGGCCCCCAGTATGAAGTAGTGAGCGCCATTGGGCCAATGAATGAGTCTGTCCCAGACCTCCTTCTGTATCCTCGTGTCGTATGTCTCACCCTAACCATGATAGGCCTGCTGGATATGATGGATCAGCTGTGCTTGATGCCGTGCGCCAATACTGGCTGGATTCATACGGGAATATCAGAGAAAAGTCAGCAAACACGCTGGAAATGATCCATGATGCCTTCCAACCCCTTGGCTACTGGGATGGATGGCAGCGCCCACCGCAATACCAGGGAGTGGCCCTTGATACCCACATCTATCAGATGTTCACCGATGACGTGAGTCCCTTGACATAGTGTTTCAAGATCGCATCGGTGATATGGCTCGATCTGCTAGGGCATAGCGCAATCGCAGTCGCAACACATAGCCACTACGTGCAGCCAGGGTAACGACCTCCAGAACTTCAACAACAACCAACTGTGGACCATCGTTGGGGAGTGGACAACCGCCATGACGGACTGCGCGAGGTACCTCAACGGACGGGGCATCGGCGCGCGTTACGACGGATCTTACTCTGGATCTCCCCGCATCGGTAGTTGCGAGGGGCTGACTGGGTCCGGCGAGTCGTTCAGTAAGAGCTACAAGACGTTCTTAAGGAAGTCGTGGGAAGCTCAGGTGATCACGTACGAGAAGGCGAGTGGGTGGATCATGTGGACGTGGAAGGCGGAGAATGCGGACGAATGGTCCTATCAAGCCGGGCTGAAGTACGGCTGGATTCCGAGCAATCCTACCTCGCACAAATACCCGAATATCTGTGATTAAAGAGCGTACCGCTTTCTGTGCTGTGCTGTGCAATGGGGGTGCCAATAGGAGTAACTTTCTATAAATTTCTCCTAATTCGAGGAGGTGTACGCCGACCTCCGAGTCTCCTTTTGCTGCCCGTCGGCGGTGTTCTGCGCTCGCGCGAAAAATGTATGAGAATCCGGGGTTTCCTTGGGATTGCTCATGATCCGTTCTCTCTCCGTGTGTACGGAACAACCTCCGAGCCATGTGAAAGGCTCCATTTCGCGATCACGTGACTGAAATGAAACGCGCATACTGCGGCATACAAGCCTCTTTGCCCCTAATATCGAAAGCACATAAAAGCCATGGGTTTCCTCACCTCGAAAGCAAGAAAAAGCCATTGTTTACCATGACCATAAAATTCTCAACCGCGCATGACAATATCGATGTAGGTGACTCCGTCATTGCACGCCGATATTTAAAACCGTGACGACTCACTCGGTCTTTCTTCTCATAGCTCGCTCTTGACCGGCTCTTTGTAGCATCTTATCCGGAAGATTACTTGAAGGTATATCTGAAGGATAACGTGAGTCCATCCTCTGCGATCTCTAGTTCCCCGACCGAACTTTAATGTCCCACATCGTGTGCAGAGCGCATCTGATGAAACTTCGTGTACTACGTTACGCCCGCGCACAACCCAGGGGAACCAATTCACCGGCACCCCTAAGCCTGACAACCGTACGTCACAATCCTCCCTCCTCCTCTTCAACACCGCCGACAAAGTCGACCCCGTCTTCGCAGACCGCCAATCCGGAGTTATCTTCACCTCCGGCCTGGTCAGAGCCAGCGGCGACAGCGTCAAAGTGCGAGAATTCTGCAAGGCACGCGGACTCGCTCCCACCCTTCACCTCGTCATCCCTTCTGCCTCAGACTCCGTTGCTGTCGCTCCCACTAGTGCCACCAATATCGAGCAACAAGCAGCAACTTCATCAAATGGGAGAGAGAGTTCTACTGTTTATTGTCCCCCGGGCCCCTTCCCAACCTTTGCCCTGACTCTCGCCTCGCCCACAACAACTCCACAGTCACCTATTCACTACCCAACGTCAGTACAAAGAACCTTTTCGCGCCTATCCTACTTTAAGGAAGTAAATCGCGCTCCACGCCACATGCGAATTCCCCACCTCCCCCAATACTGCGCACACACTTTACGGCCCTTCGTTCCCCTAACCAAATGCGCCCTATGCGAAATTCAAATCCTCGCCTGCGAAACTTGGTGGAATTCCCGGCACCACGATAACATGGCGACAGCGACAGCGGCGGGTTTGAAAAGGCTGCTCTGCGTGCCACAGGTCCTCCCTGCGGACTGTACGCCGACGACACGCTCTATACTACGCGCTTGGACTTCCGCTTGGCGAGCTTGATGAGTCGTGCATCGATTGGAACGTCGTCGACGCTATCATGTTTATGCCTGGCCGCCCGCCACGCCGCCTCTGTGGTCGTCAACTTCCCGCGGCTGCATTTCGTGAATCGTCGTCGTCGTCGTCGTCGTCGTCGCGGTCGCGCATTTGCGTACTGTTACGCCGCGCCCGCCGCTTGTTCAGTACATTATGATGACACTCGCTCCCGCGCTAGCTCGTACATCGCCATTGGGCCGAATCGTCGTGACAGAATTCGCTTAGCCTTCTCGTATCTGCAGTGTTGCCCTGCTGGCCCAGTTTACATAAAATACCTTAATGTACTGTATCTTTTATCTATTGATGTGTTGTATTGTACATATTCCCGACATGGATACCTACACGAAAGATTTCGGGAGAAAAATGTCATGAATGTATTCTTGCATTGTCCAATTTCAAAGAGAGAAGGTACACCAACAAGTTCTTTAACTACTGTCCATTTACAAAAGACCTAAAATGTTCGGAGTCGTGCACCAAATGTGTGTTACATTAGCCACAGATGTGGGGGTATTTGAGGCTGGTAGTAACGTGCGGTATCCACCCAAACTGTAGGCCGGCTGAATAGGACCATTCGTCCGCCTGTTCTGCCTTCCACGTCCACTGTATCCAGCCACTTGCTTTCTCAAACGTAATGACCTTAAAGGTAGACATCGTGATTAATACCGCGTACCGTGTCATGATCATGATAATCCGTGAAACAAAATCTATATGTATGCGCTCACCTGGGCTTCCCATAATTTCTGCAAGAAGTCTTTGTATTCCTGACTGAACGTTGAACCATTGCCAGTCTTTCCGGCACAACTTCCATAGCGCGGAGCGCCTTGACGAATGGACCCATCATACCGTGCGCCGACGCCACGGCCATTGAGGTATTTAGCGCAGTCCGTCATAGCCGGTGTCCATTCACCGACGATCGTCCACAGCTGATTTTTATTGAAATCAGACAGCGGTCCTGCGTTTCCGCATGCAGATCGGATATGACCTGCTTCGTCGAGCGACACAGTCTGAGGTGGTGAGGCGACCACGAGAATGCTATTATCTGAGTGTGTTAAAGGATATAGACCGTAAACCCACCTCGTCCACGAACATCTGGTAGATATGTGTGTCAATGGCTACGCCAACGAATTCTCCACGTGGCATAAAGTTCGTCCAGTAGCTGAGAGGCTGAAATGCGTCGTGTATGAGGGTGACTACGTTGCTCTGCTGGCCGTTAGGATAGCTAAGGGAAGTACAGTCAACATTAGCCATCGCGCACGAGGGGCCATTTACCGGATGCTCTCATAAGACTCGCGCCAATACCGACGAGTGACATCTAGAATTTGCTGACCGAAAAATCCAGCTGGTCTAGTAGAGGGTCTCAGCATGATACCATTGAGGGCGTGTCAGGAAACACGGACTCGTTGAGGGGAGCAATGATCGGGACAACATAGGGGTTATTACTGAACTCGGATGCGATGCGTTTAATGATTCTATTGGAGCGATCGATATTGACTGGGTTCGACTGCCACTGGGGGTACGGCATCCTTTGACCAGAGTTATCGAAGCTAGGGTTGTAGATGAGAATATCAGTCAGATCTACTAGACGAGACGAGTCCCAACCCGTTCTGACTTCCAGGGACGCCGTGGAGATCAATTATAACCTTCAGACCGTGCTTCCCTGCCCAACCGATAGCCTTAAGGAGATATTCGTGTTGCCCTTGAATATAAGGCTCTCCGGATGCGACTTCGTAGGCCCAATAACCTATCGGGATGCGCACGTGATTGAGTCTAAAAGTAGATATAGATTCATCGTTCAGTGGCGGCTCATGTAGCGTATGTATTACAAGGACGCACCCAGCTCCTGCAATCGACTGAAAGTCGGCCTCGGTAATCCACGTATCCCAATGTTTCACCAACTTTGCTTGTACGACATTGCGTTCTTGGAGACGTGTAAACGTCCACTCGTCTACGATGGCGGGATTGCCTGTGTCGTCAAACAAGCTTGGTGTTATCCACGGCTGTGTGGCGGCGGTGAGGAAACGATGACTAAAGAGGCGCAGATGGATGGTAACACACCTCGAGGACGAGCCACCCTCCGAGGTTGACGCCGCGGACTGGCTGAGAGCCATAAGGAAAGCCAGGGAAAAAGGAATGTTGGGAATTCCCAGCGACGCAGAGTGTGGCGAGAAGGGTGACGAGGAGCAACGTGGAAAGCATTGGCGGTCGTGACAGATGGCAAAGGAAGGTGGGGGAGAAAAAGAAAGGAAAGGAAAGGAAAGGAAAGAAAAAAGGGAGGCAAGTGAAAGAAGGCCACGATCGAGTTAGAAAAGAAGGATGTCAAACGGATGCCTTGAGCGACGCACACTTCTTTCTTGACTTTGCACCCGCCGCCTAAAGTTGAGCTACCAGAGTCTCGACAAGAAACCAGCCATGGAAGAGTATAAAATAGGTTGTTTCAATCAAACGTGTCTTGGGCCATTGGGAGGATGTGAGGCGGTGACTCGCAGAAAAGCAAATGCATGACCTTGATCACGCGCCAGATCTCAGGCCTCAGGACTTAGGGCGCTGCAGAACAGTCTGGATTGCTGTAAGATTGATGTATATATCAATCATCGAGCTCAAGATCGATGACTTTGGTGTTGACGGCGGCTTCACGTGTTGATGCATTGATGTCCTGAAAGGAAACCCGGTTAGGAACAAGCTTGCCAGTAGCTTACCAATTTATACGAGAGCACTGGCAGTTGCGCATTGCAGGATCAAGTTAGAGAAGAAGGATGTCAAACCGACTCAAATGGATGCTGGGCGTCTTGACAAGAAACCATGAAAGAGAATAAAATTAGGTTGTTTTGTGCCAGTGGGTGATGGCGCCTCTGATATTGCGGGAGACCCGAGCTCGGCGCGTGATCCGTATCCGTATCTTTCCTTTTTCTGACGCGGCTTGCTTTTGGTCGAAAGTTTTTTGGTACTGTAACTCCTCTATGACAAGCGAAGATTGTGTGACGCCCATGCGTTGGGTGATTACCTCGACGCGCACCTGTCCGTCCGCCTTGTTTTCGTCACGGACACCGTGCTCGGTGGTGTCACCTCCACTCCACGCCGCAGTCGCGCGTCCGCGGAGAAACTCAACGGCATATGCCACGTACGCCGGGTGCCCCTGAACATAACTGACATGCCAAGCCTGTGCGACTTCACAGCCATCCGCACATCGCGTGCCGGGCACGCCCCTCCAACTCGCGGTCACGACAAACGGACAGTGTTGTCGCCTCGGCGCTCGTATCAGGCGGTTGCCCGCCTCCCGCAAGATGCAGGCACGGCGGTCAATGCATGTAGGGGAATTGGGTCGCCTTGCACGCGCTGAAGGCGAGGTAGATGACGAGCCAACTCCGAATCGTGCCGTGCCAACGGAGTTAACCGGAGAAGAGACGGCCCGGGACGCCGAACGTTCGGCGCGGCGTATGCGCTGGGTGGCACAGATTAGCGAGTACAGTACTGGTCATATTCACATCTCTCAAGTCTCACAAAGGAGGAGATGGAGAATGTTCTGAGCGGTGACGGACTTGGCGTTCCATCAGAATCAACACGGCTTGACAGGGGAAAGAGCTCGCGCCATGGGCTTCTCATCGCTCCGACGACGGACGTCACGCCGCGGGATGATTGTTTTCGTAGGCTCGGGTCCAGGTCACCCACATCTACTCACGATGATGGCAACACATGATATCCTTACGAGGCAGGCGGATCTCGTCCTCTCAGACAAGCTAGTACCAGAAGCGGTACTCGACCTCGTACCAAAAAAGTGTGGAAGTTCGCATTGCTCGCAAGACTCAAGTTTCCCGGAAATACCGAGGGTGCGCAGCAGGAGATGATGGAAGCCGCGGCAAACTGTGGGTTGACGGTCGTGAGGGTGGTGCTGCGGCACAGGAGTCGGGCGGCAGGGCCAAGATGTTGTGCTCCCAGGATACGAGCGCACACGCACACTCGTTATTCTTATGGGCGTGGCTCGGATTGTGCAGGTCCTTGAGGCCTTGCTGACAGAGCGCGCAGCGGGCAGAGGTGATGGCCCTTCTTATCCAACATACATGTCAATTGCTATAATCGAACGTGCATCGATGCCTGATCAACGAGTCGTCCCATCGACTCTGGCTCACATCTCGACGGCATCACAGCGACCACCCGGCATGATTGTTGTCGGCTGGACCGTGTTGTCGCTGTGGGGCAGCGGAGACGTTACTATTCTAAACAAGGGCGCCGAACAAGACGACAAATTAAGGATTGAGCGATGGTTGGGTGGGTAATTTTGGAGAGTGAATGAGGATTAATCGGTGATTGGGAGCGTCTATGAACCTACACTATCTGAAACTAAACTGTTACGCGCATATGGAATACAAATTCGAAACAAAAGGTTTAGGATACATATTCTTCTGTACCATGCTCATACCACGCTCTTGGTTTACACCCAAGACTCGGATCGTCCATCTGTGTCTTGACGCTTGTATGGAATAAATTATAAAGGGCGTGGTGCGCACGACCGAAATGCTGTCTGTCATCAATGATCAACGAAGTTTATATTGCATTCACCAGATACGACTCACCCAATTGGCCAAATGAAGTGACCCATTTGCCTTGCGTGTTCTGGAAAGTATACGACGTTGGGATCATCTCGAGGATCCACCACAGAGGGTTCTTGAATAGCTCGTCGGTGATCGGCTGTAAGGCGTCTTGAGCGTTGAGCGCATCGACCCCCTGTGGTGGAGATGGAGGCTGGTCTTGTACAATGGTGGTGGGAACTTTCCTCTTCGCAAATGCTTCATAACGGAACTGGAACTGGCACCTCGAACGCACGAGCTCTTCAAGCATCCAGCGAGGTGAAATGTTCGCATTGTGCAGTGTCTGGCACACTGCCTCCGCCGACATCTGCATACGGTCAACCAATAACCCGGAAGGCCAAATGTCCAAAACGTACCGGAGTGAGTACCTGGGAACCAAACCTCTCTCACATCAGTTTGGAAAATCTCCTCTATCTCTGGTAACTCCGACGATTTATTGAGAGTGTCATGGCGAAACAAGTTGGGACGGAACCTGGCACGGTGCTATCAAGATATTAGAAGGTGTTAATCTAAGAACACGCTACTGGCAACTCCACCTACCTCGTCAAGGGATCATAGCGCCTCCCTGAATACCCGCATAGAGGGATTGGCATCCACAAACGGCAATGTTTGGCTCCTCAAAAACCCTACGCTCGGTACTGTCAATTAATCATGTCAGCTTTGGTCAAGGTTCAACTACAAGAGATACCCACCAAACACCCAAAAAATCAATATGAACGGTAAAACAGGTTTGTTTCTTGAACTCCGCCTGGGAATGCTTACGACATCGATAAACGAGGCGATGCACGTCAAGTTCAATAAGCGGGTTAGCCCTTGTTTAACCCCCAATCATCTCCTCGTATCATAGTGAATCCAACTCCCCTTTCCGTCCCCACATTTCTTCCTCTCCTAACATGAGTGATCGGTCATCTCATCTAAACGTCCTTTTCGAGGCTGCCTTGCAGGACTATGAAAGGCAGACCGGCATAACATTGGCCAAACATCCACTCGCTGAGCGCCTCCAGGAGTGTGATTCCATCGAGTCCATTACTGCCGTTCTTCATGAACGAACGCAGGCCTTCAATGAATTCCGGGGAAAAGAGAAAGTCATGAAGTTGCTCAAGAATGCTGTATCAGTTCTGTATAAGATTTCCGCCTGCGCCAAACTTGCAGAGGTCATCGGTGTGGTAAATCTAAAGGCGCTCATGGGGAGTTCCATACGTCTGACCCCCATTCCATAGAAGTTTTCACCCGCAGAGGCAATTCACTCTGCCCTCGCTATCCTACTCTCCGTATTTGCTTTTCTTTCGTTCCCAGTCGCGCGTCCTTGTAACATCCAATTATATCAGGCGATCAAGGGCGTCAAGGACAGTTATGATGCGCTCGTCGAGTTGCTCGAGTCGATCGAACACCTTTTATATCGCCTCGACATCTATACGAAGATCACTCCCACAGTCGCTATGACTGAAATCCTTGTCTAGATAATGGTGGAGCTTCTCTCCACCCTCGCACTGGCGACCAAGGAGGTTAGGCAGGGAAAGCCGAGTGAGTCTGTATTCACTGTCGTATTATATATTACCTGACACAATGTGACACAGAGAAATTTGTCAAGAAGCTGTTCGGAGAGAAGGATATCGAGGCGGTTCTCCAAAGGCTGAACCGACTCACCCAGGACGAGGCCAAATTGACCGCTGCACAGACCCTTGAGGTTGTCCATGGTCTTGTCCAAAATATGAGGGTGGTCACCGACGGTGAGTAAATCTACCAGGCTTGTCACTCGCTGCAGAGTATTGTTCATCTAGACGGCAAAGCATCGCTCGACTGTGTCCGGAATGCCCTTGGTATGTTTTTGAGGTTGCAACGAATCATTCCGGCGTCTAACTGAGCATCAGAAACCATGAATCAAATCGCGAGCGACATGAACAAGTCGAAACGTCAGTTAATGTTCAGTCCTGCGATAGCTGACCAGAGTTGCTGAGATAGTCTGGCAGGCGACAAATTGCAGAGAGATGTTCGAAAGTGGTTGTCACCTCCCGATCCTTGGAAAAACCACAACATCGCCCGCGGATCACAACACGGCGGAACGGCGGAATGGTTCGTTCAGGGCAACACGTTCTCAGCGTGGAAAGCGTCTGATCCGGGTTCTCTTTTGTGGATTAATGGAAAACGTTTGTTGTTACCTGGTCTTCTCCTTTTCTTAGAGACTGACAGTTTTCTTTGTAGCGGGTGCGGGAAAGAGCGTCTTGTGGTACGTTAAGCATTGGATACTTCAATCTTGAGAACTCATGATGTTGGCTAGTTCCTCAATTATCCAGGACATCGTTGCCATGCGAAAAGCTGGACTTGCGTCGCTAGCATTCTTTTACTGCGATTTCAGGGAAGATCAGAAGAAGGATCTGCGTGGATTGTTGTCGTCCCTCCTTGTACAGCTTTGTGATCAATCCGACTCCTACTGCGACATCCTTTTCAAATTTTACTCGGAACACGCTGAGGGCTCGCGGCATCCCAGCGACGATGAACTTGCCAGATGTTTAACAGACCTCCTCAAACTCCCAGGACATGCCCCAGTCTACCTAATTGTCGACGCTCTGGATGAATGTCCAAACATATCTGCCGTCCGGTCGCCCCGTGCCAAAGTCCTGAACCTCATAGAAGAGCTTATCAATTCACATTTTCCTAATTTACGCATATGCGTCACCAGCCGACCAGAGACAGATATCAAGGATGTCCTCGATACTTTAACTTTCCGCTCTGTTTCCCTGCATGACGAGGGCGGACAAAAGAGAGCCATCGAGGACTACATCAAGTCGGTCATCTACACGCATCCGAAGAATAGAAGGTGGAAAACGGGGCACAAGCAGCTGGCGATCGACGCTCTCACAGAAAAGGCCAACGGCATGTAAGATCTCGTTACAAAATTCTTGATGACTCTCACTCATTTTTGTGACATAGGTTCCGGTGGGTGGATTGTCAGCTGGCCCACATCTGCGGCTGCATACCAGCATGCATCCTAGCATGCACTAGCCGACTTACCAGAGACGCTGGACGAGACATATGAGCGGAGCTTGCGAGAGATTAATAAGGCCGAGTGGGAATTCGCCCATCGACTGTTTCAGTTCGTTGCGGTAGCCTCCCGCCCTCTTCGCGTCGAGGAACTCGCCGAATTGCTCGCATTCGATTTCAAGGCGGGACCAATTCCGAACTTTCATGAGGATTGGCGCCTGGAAGACCCAGTAGATGCGGTGTTATCTGCATGCTCCAGTTTACTTGCCGTCGTCGACGTTGAAGGGTCCCCCGTTATACAATTCTCTCACTTTTCGGTGAAAGAGTTCTTAACATCCGCCCGCCTGGCTGAAGCAAGCGACATTATTCATCGCCGTTATTATGTCTCGATGACACCTGCCCATACACTCGCGTCACAAGCCTGTTTAGGCACTCTACTACACCTGGATAAGGACGTCATCACCCGCGACAGTCTGGAAGACTACCCTCTTGCTGAATATGCTGCGAAGCACTGGGTTGATCATGCCCAGTTCGAGGAGGTATCGCAAAGCGTGGAGGATGGGATGAAACAACTGTTTGACCCGAGCAAGCCGCATCTTATGGTCTGCATCTGGATACACGACCCAGAATATTACTGGCTGAAACGAGACCGAGACGAAAGGCCGTCGCCAATCCCCGGATCACCCTTGCATTATGCCGCTTTTTGGGGTTTACATTCCATCATACATTTCCTCGTCGTTGAGCACTCACAAAATGTACGCTCACGAAGCGTCACCGGCAACGTAACTCCATTGCATCTGGCTTCCAACAATGGACACAAACAAGTTGCTTGCTTCCTTCTCGAGCGTGGCGCAAATGTTTCGGCCCGGGGCAGGGACAGGTATACTCCATTACATCTGGCGTCGCGTTGGGGACATCTGGAAGTCGCTCACGTGCTTATCGAACGTGGCGCAGATGTTTCGGCCCGGGGCAGGGACAGGTGTACTCCATTACATCTGGCGTTGCATCGGGGACATGTGGAAGTCGCTCACATGCTTATCGAGCGTGGCGCAGATGTTTCAGCCCGGGACAGGTATAGGTGTACTCCATTACATCTGGCGTCGCAAGCGGGACATGTGGAAGTGGCTCAGATGCTTATAGAGCGTGGCGCAGATGCTTCAGCCCGGGACAGGTACAGGTATACTCCATTACATCTGGCGTCGCAAGCGGGACATGTGGAAGTCGCTCACATTCTTATCGAGCGTGGCGCAGATGTTTCTGCCCAGGACGAGGACGGGGATACTCCATTACATCTGACGTTGCAAGCGGGACAGGTGGAAGTCGCTCACATGCTTATCGAGCGTGGCGCAAATGTTTCAGCCCGGAGCTGGGACGTGGTTACTCCATTACATTTGGCGTTGCGTCGGGGATATGTGGAAGTCGCTCACATGCTTATCGAGCATGGCGCAGATGTAACAGCCCAGGACAAAGATGGGTTGACTCCACTTGATCTGGCGTCACAGGATGGGAGTGTTGCGGAAGTTGCACATGTCCTTATCCAGCACGGCGCCGGTCCTGGCGCCCATTAGAATAGGAATTGATACAAATAAGGGACATTATCATCTTTGTAGTTCCTGGGAAGAGAGGTGGAATTGGATCTGTACTTGATAGCTTCGTAACAAATATGATGAAAACACTGGAGGCTGGGAGTAGTACTGTAGTTCGCTAACTTCGCCAAACCGAAGTTAGCGAACTACAGTACTACTCCCAGCCTCCAGTGATCCTCTGACTCGGAAACTGGCCGAGTCCTCTGCGATATTGAGTATCCGTTTGCGTGAGTTGTCAGTGAGTAGTCGGCGCTAATCGAAACTCGCAAGCGATTCCAACTTTGCAACGATGATAATAAGTTACTAACTTATACTAATTCCACATGAAAGTACATCGTCCGCAGACGTTCTTTCCACTGTTCTCATTGCCTCCCGCCTCAGCTCCACTGCTTCCAACATCAGCTCGCCCTGACCCGATTTCCCACACAGTGGGATCTCTATTTTTGACCCCTCCCTGGACATCCCTGCGAGTGCGATCATGTCTATCCCATAAGAGCTACTCATGCTCAATAGAGGACTTGACATCCGCAGGTTATTAATAAAATTCGCCATCCTTCTTGGAGTTCCGCCGTGGTCTTTCTGTCTCACCTCTAGCAAAAAGGACTGACACAGTTACTTTTGCTAATATTAGTACCTGCAGATGTCCAGCGGAGTGGGGCTCACCGGACCTCTCTGGAGGACAGGGGCGATGGCCAGGATCCCACGAACAAAATACAGTGATGTATTCACGACAGTGAGACACTGGGACGAAGCGGAGATGCTCGTGTCCCCGAATACGCATGGGGATGTACAATCGAACCATGTTGGGACCGACTTTCCCGCGGGAGTAGGCGGTGACAACTGCGCAAGACCATTTGCCGCAGTATGTTGAGGGGAGTGGGGCCAGTGGGCTGCATCCGAACGCTGCTCGTGATTACGGAAGCCAACGACGTTATCAAGTGCCATTTCAGGTTTTGGGAGGACTTAATGCGATACCGTGACATCGCAGACGCAACCTGGCTGAAGATTTCGTACTGCGGCCACTGAGGGAACTTCTTCGCGTTTAGCGGTTCGCTCGAACGGTAGGTACTGCAACTGCAAGCAACCGTCTCATTCGTTTGGCTTACACGGCGAGGCGAGCGGATCGCGAAGTGACGCACTGGCAACAAGTTTGTTTCATTTTCATCATAATCGACCTTTTTGTACTTAAGGCCCATGTCGGAGAAAAGGCCGAAGAAAAGTATCCAGAGACGGAGAGAGTCTATGAGGAGTTATGGAGAGGTCGGAATGCTGCCTGGGAATAGACGGGATGCCTTCCGCGCAGAGTACTGTACAGTACTTTGCCGACTATCGTCCACAGCCGATTTTTATTGAGAGGCTGAAATGCGTCGTAGATGACTACGTCGCTCTGCTGGCTAGTAGCTAAGGGAAGTATTGTCATTTTATTGGGTTCTTTTGTGGCTCGGCCACCTCATTTGCTTACAAATCCTACGCCTGCCCGCATCGTAAATTGACGGAAATCGGCTGCTAGCCTGAGTCGTGCAGGCGACCCTCCATCTCTCCATAACTTCGCATATGCATCGCGAGAGGCGGAATACATACAGCCATCCAAGATAGATTGTGTTCTCGCCGCGTTCACGGCGCAACATTGTCTTTTTGCTGACACGGCCCACAGATTACCTGTCGGGAGGGAACGCGCTTACACATGTCGCAAGAGAGAGCGGCTTACTTGCGGCATACAGTAATGACTCTGTCCATCCGACTGGGGGGTCACCATAACTGATATCACAACTATGTCTCATTTGGATGGGCGCCACTATCAGCATGAATTAAATTTCGTTACGTAATCCGGACTAACACAGACTTTCTAACGCAACATTAGCGCTCAGGCGCGTCCTCGACGAGGACATCAATATGCATTGGCCACTTGTGTGTTTTAGTGCAATTTATTAGCGTGTCTGTGATTAGACTCAGTATGTGTCTCTTATTATCTAATTACATTTCATATCTGGTTCTATGGTTGGGCTCACGCGTGTCTCAACACTATGCACAGTTAGGGGCACGCTGTTTAACTTGTACCATGACCATATTTCCACTTCCTCCCAACGCTACTCCTACCAGTGCATTCTCTCCAGTTTCCCCCTTGGAACATGAGCCATGCAGATTGGTATTTTGTTTTGATAGCACGGCATACCCTTTTCAAACGAATTACTCAAATGTCATCAAGCTGTTCTTTCTTCTACGCGATGATGAGACTCAAAAGGTGTGTTATCAAGTGAGTGCCCATTTTTCTGTTCCCAATGCTCTCTCTTATGCATTTGTAGCCGGGTGTGGGATATCGTATCGAACCTGGATTTTGGTCATCCATAATCAGACATAGTACCCTTCGAAGGTATGGAAAGATCCTCGACGATGCATTTGCTTTGTACCTCCATCAGCATGTGATGGATGGTTACAAATGGTTAGTAGAACAGTACAACCCTGGGGATAAGGTGTACTTTTTTGGTTCGTCCGCTCTATATGATCCTGATGGTATCTAACCTGCTGGGTTTCGTTACAGGGTTCTCTCGTGGCGCATACATTGCTCGAGTCCTTGCAGCGATGCTACACAAGGTACTGTATGATTCACTATCTTTCTTATACCCCTATCATCTCTGATACTAGTTTGGTTGGTCATACAGGTTGGTCTGGTCTCGCGGGACAAATTGGGCAACGAAAATGAGAAGATTCAGAACAAAATATCCCTGGCATACGATCTCTATGTGTCAAGCAATGAAGCCATCGCCTTCGAGTTCAAGAAACAAAACTGTTTTCCCGTTCACATTGACTTTTTGGGTGTTTGGTAGGTATCTCTTGTAGTTGAACCTTGACCAAAGTTGACATGATTAATTGACAGGGACACAGTACCGAGCGTAGGGTTTTTGAGGAGCCAAACATTGCCGTTTGTGGATGCCAATCCCTCTATGCGGGTATTCAGGCAGGCGCTGTCCCTTGACGAGGTAGGTGGAGTTGCCAGTAGCACATTCTTAGATCAACACCTTTTAATATCTTGATAGCACCGTGCCAGGTTCCGTCCCAACTTGTTTCGCCATGATATTCCCAATAAATCGTTGGAGTTACCAGAGACAGAGGAGATTTTCCAAACTGATGTGAGAGAGGTTTGGTTCCCAGGTACTCATTCCGGTACGTTTTGGACACTTGGCTTTCCGGGTTATTGGTTGACCGTATGCAGATGTCGGCGGAGGCAGTGTGCCAGACACTGCACAATGTGATCTCGCGAACATTTCACTTCGCTGGATGCTTGAAGAGCTCGTGCGTACGAGGTGCCACCTCCAGTTCCGTTATGAAGAATTTGCGAGGACGAAAGTTCCCACCACCATTGTACAAGACCAGCCTTCATCTTCGTCACAGGGGGTCCCTTCAACAAGTGAGGATGTCGATGCGCTCAATGCTCAAGACGCCTTACAGCCGATCACCGACGAGCTAGTCAAGAACCCTCTGTGGTGGATCCTCGAGATGATCCCAACGTCGTATACTTTCCAGAACACGCAAGGGAAATGGGTCACCACATTTGGGTGAGTCGTAACTGGTGAATGCAATACAAACTTCGTTAATCATTGGTGACAGACAGCACTTTGGTCGTGCGCGGCGACTTCCACCGGGCCCTTTATTCCATACAAGTGTCAAGACACGGATGGACGATCCGAGTCTTGGGTATAAGCCAAGAGCGTGGTATGAGCATGGTACAGAAGAATATGTACCCTAAACCTTTTGTTTCGAATTTGTATTCCACAGGCGCGTAACAATTTAGTTTCAGACCAGTCAGATAGTGTAGGCTCATAGACGCTCCCAATCACCGATTAATCCCTCATTCACTCTCCAAGGTTGCCCACCCAACCATCGCTCAATCCTTGACTTGTCGTCTTGTTCGGCGCCCTTGTTTAAAATAGTAACGTCTCCGCTGCCCCACAGCGACAACACGGTCCAGCCAACAACAATCATGCCGGGTGGTCGCTGTGATCCATTGCTTTCCAAGGCCGTCGAGATGTGAGCCAGAGTTGATGTGATGACTCGTTGATCAGGCATCGATGCACGTTCGATTATGGCAATTGGCATGTATGTTGGATAAGAAGGGCCATCACGTCTGCCCGCTGCGCGCTCTGTCAGCAAGGTCTCAAGGACCTGCACAATCCGAGCCACGCCCATAAGAATAACAAGTGTGCGTGTGCGCTCGTATCCTGGGAGCACAACATCTTGGCCCTGCCGCCCGACCCCTGTGCATACGATAAAGGACTCCGCAGCACCACGTTGCGTGATCGGGATTCCGGCACAAACAGGACCTGCAAGCGCAGAACTGATGCCCGGGACGACGACACACTCGTAACCCCTTTCGCGGAAATAGAGTATCTCTTCACCGACACGTCCGTATACCGTCGGGTCACCCTGTTTGAGCTGCGTGCCATCAGAAAGCATCAACAATCAAAGAGGGGCTTAATGGCGCACCCTCACAACCGTCAACCCACGGTTTGCCGCATCGACCGCGGCTTCCATCATCTCCTGCTGCGCACCCTCGGCATTTCCGGGAAACTTGCGAGCAATGCGAACTTCCACACTTTTTGGCACGAGGTCGAGTATCGCTTCTGGTACTAGCTTGTCTGAGAGGACGAGGTCCGCCTGCCTCGTAAGGATGTCATGTGTTGCCATCGTGAGCAGACCTGGGTGACCCGGACCCGAGCCTACGAGGACAATCATCCCACGGCGTGACGCCGGAGCGATGGGAAGCCCATGGCGCGAGCTCTTTCCGCCGTCACACCGTGTTGATTCTGATGGAACGCCGAGTCCGTCACTGCTCAGAACATTCTCCATCTCATCCTTTGTGAGACTTGAGAGATGTGAATATGACCAGTACTCGCTAATCTGTGCCACCCAGCGCATACGCCGCGCCGAACGTTCGGCGGCCGTCTCTTCCCCGGTTAAGTTCCGTTGGGGCACGGGACGATTCGGAGTTTGCGTGTGATGCTCGTCATCTGCCTCGCCCTCAGCGCGTGCAAGGCGACGCAACTCCCCTACACGCATGACCGCCGTGCCTGCATCGTGCGGGAGGCGCGCAACAAGTTCGCGCCGGATACGAGCGCCAAGGCGACAACCCTGTCCGTTTGTCGTGACCGCGAGTTGGAGGGGCGTGTCCGGCACGCGATGTGCGGATGACAGTGTGAAGTCGCACAGGCCTGGCATATCCGTTATGTTCACGGGCACGCGGTGCACGCGACACACGTCGTTGAGTTTCTCCGCGGACGCGCGACTGCGGCGTGGAGTGGAAGTGCCACCACCGAGCACGGTGTCCGTGACGAAAACGAGGCGGATGGACAGGTGCGCGTCGAGGTAATTGCCCAACGCATGGGCGTCACACTCCTCGCTTGTCATAGGGGTGTTAGTAGGGCATCTTTGACGCAGGTTGTCAGACTCAGAATTGATAATGGTGAGCTGTGCGCGGTCAGTGCGCCAGGCGAGCTCCTCGCATACGGAGGCACGGCCGCCAGGTGTCATGATGACAACCTCGTAATTGGCCTCAAGTGCGGAAAAGGCACGAGTTGCTGCGAGTTGATCGCCTCCGATGATGAGAACAGCCGTTTGAGGTCGTGCATGGAAAGCTAGCAAGAGTGATACGCCATCTTGTGGTTCCGGAAACGTCGTCGGGTGGTGCATCACGATGCACGGTGAGTACGGTAAATGTTAAAGAAAAATGAGTCATTCAAGGACGGTGCGAGTCTACACCGAAAAAACTTTCGACCAAAAGTCGCTTTAGTTTCCGCGGGGATGTATTACATAATCTGGCTCGCGGACATCAAGCAAAGGTTTGTCGATGAGTTTGTGTCTCATTTCATGCAGCTGGTAGACAACGACGCAGTGAGTGTATCGCTGCACGGAAATTTGCAGAATAATCAATGATCAGTTGTGCTAGTTCTTATCCCGGTTGTCTTCGCTGTTTCAATCATCGAAGGAGCACGGAACGATATGGCTCACTCATAAGAGATGTGAGTTTTTCCGGCCGCCCTGTTGCCTCCCCTTATCTCTTCGTTTTGTTAATAGTAACCCATGACGGAGATGATGTGACGATGGATATTGCTGATGACAACCGTGAATATCCCTGTATTATTCGCGCAACCGACGGGAAGGATGTGTCGTTCTCTACTCATGTGCGTACATTTTGATAAATTCATCACCATTCCAGAGCTGGACTTTTCATCACAGATAACATCAGGGCAACTGGACACCTTCCTCAACGCATACGGTGCATTACTCAAATCATCGATGAGCACACTGAGAAAACGCGACAAAAAGCGAGAAAAGTTTCGCGCGGAGAAGTTGGCCGCACGAAAGCAACGTCTCGTAGAACCGATCCCCATAGAGGGCCCCAAACGGGGGAAAGGTCGAAGGAAGCGTCAGAGGAGGGTCAAGGCTGCGCTGAAGCAGGAAACGGCACGCCAGCGCATGCAAGAAAAGCAGGAAGCGAAAGAAAAGACGGTGTAGCTCACGGATCATGATGCATGATGGGTCGCTTTCCTGTGCTTTTTTCGTTCGATCCTTCTAAGCTTTACCATCCCTCATCGCTCGCGAAAATTTTCATTTCCTGGAAGGACTGCCACGGGACTGTGTGTATGTAACTTACGCGTAGTGTCGTTTCTGCTTGGTGACGTGAAGTGGTTTTGGGGTGGACACGATATGGGGAGGGTTCAGCATGAAACACCCGATGAGGGTCGGAGACAGAGCTAGGTCCATTAAGAGGCTATGTATGCGGCTCGCACATACGTGGAGGTTTTATTTGCATTTGGTGTAGGTGTAACACGGCGGATGTTACCACACGTGGGAAAACCTTCATCGCCTCGCTACCCGCCTCCCACCACGACTCCGTACCTGGCTTTGCTTAGTACACTCCCGATATCCTCATGTCTATTCCGCCACCGCCATCTCCGTCAATCGATGACTTATTCGATGATGAGGGCTGGGAAGACATGCCCATAGTCCGTGATGATGAATTTGCCGGGGTCGCTGGTGGGCTAGACCAAGAGGATCAAAAGAGGTATCACTACAACCCACAAACCAAGAAGGACAGCGGTCAAGCAGGCGTAAGCAACGCGACGGGAGCCCTTTTGGATGTCGATTATCAGGGCAACGAATGGCGATCAAAGGTCGAGCAGAACGAGAGCGAGTACACGCGAGTGCGCATGCGCGAGGAGGAAGATGCGGACGAAGTCCATCTCCGTACGAAATATCTGTTCGATGAGGACAAGGCCATGACGCCCCTCAGCCAGATGCAGCAAACGAAACACATGCTGACTGAGGCCCAGCGCATCGCTTACGTTGGGCTTTGCGCACTTGTATCTACCGAGATGGTGAAGAAACTGAAGAGGCTTAGTGGCAAGGGATCCAAATCTGCAACTCAGGATATGGAATTATGGCGGTTGAAGATACTCGGTCGGTTGTACTATCATATGGAGCTCGCGACAGCAGGTGCGTTCAGCTATCTAAACAGGGTTCACTGGAAGCGCTGATCTGACTCTCAGAGCAGAAAATGATCGAGAATCTCACTGAACATGGATTGCAGCCCGCCGACCTGGTGCCCGCACTCATGACAACGCACACCGTAGCCAACCCCGAGTATGATCCCGCCGAAGCCCAACGACAGGCAGCGATGCGGAAAACCGAGGAAGAAGCGCCTTCCGAGTCCGATGACATATCTGAAGTCACCGTGGTTGAGCCCTCCACCCCACCAAAGGTCTCTCCATCGCCCCCATCATCGCCCCCATCCACCGCCAAATCAGGAACCTTTCAAACAACCTCACGAGTTCTGGAGCAGACATCTACCGCGGCCGTTCCCGGTGTTTCCACCTCACTCTCGGCTGCAGATGAGAATGTGACGCTTGATATCCGATGGACCGTACTCTGCGACCTGTTTCTCGTTCTGATCGCAGACAGTGTCTATGATGCACGATCACGCGTCTTACTAGAGGCGGTCGCGATCTACCTTGGGTTTGGTTGGCTAGACGTGGTCAAGTTTGAACAACGGGTGACGGAGGCCCTAGAGATCCAAGAGGACGTTGAAAACATGGAACAGCGGGACATCATTGAGGGTCGGCAGAAGTCCTCGCGGAAGCGACGATACATGATGGTTGGCCTGGCTACTCTTGGTTAGTTCCTTCGTTTGCTTTCCAAGAGTCTGTATTCACCAGTTTTGCTACACCAGGCGGTGGGCTTGTAATCGGATTGTCGGCGGGGCTTCTTGCGCCAGTAATCGGAGCAGGCCTTGGAGCAGCATTCACAACAATCGGCATATCTGGGACGGCTGGCTTCCTTGGTGGTGTCGGCGGCGCCGCAGTTATAACAACTGGAGGCGTCCTGACAGGATCGGGTATAGCCGCCTCGGGTATGGCACGGAGAACAGGGGTTGTTCGAACATTTGATATCCTGCCACTACACAACAACAAGCGGGTCAACTCAATTGTCACGGTGCCAGGGTGAGTATCATTCATGTTCTCATCAGGTCCCTATTTTCTCAATTGACGGCTCGCGGCATTTTACGTTAGGTTTTTAAATGGCGAACTAGACGATCCTCGCTTGCCCTTCAGTGTCCTGGACCCGGTTGTGGGTGATGTTTTCAGCGTTCTCTGGGAACCTGAGATGATCCGCGAGACCGGAAGCGCATTGCGGATTATGACTGCTGAAATCCTCTCCCAAATCGGGCAGACTGTTTTGGCAGCCACTGCTATGACTGCGCTTATGGCTGCTTTACAATGGCCTATCAGTAAGCGCTCTCTTTCGCGTATGTTCCTGTAGCTTATGCTGTCACTTTTAGTTCTGACAAAATTGGGGTATTTGATTGACAACCCCTGGAACAACGCCCTTGATCGCGCTAAAGCGGCAGGCAGTGTACTGGCTGATGTTCTCATTCAACGCCACCTGGGCGTCAGACCGATTACACTCATCGGATTTTCTCTCGGGTCACGTGTCATCTTCTACGCTTTGCTAGAGCTTGCCAAGCAGAAAGCATATGGCATTGTACAGGATGTCATTTTACTGGGTGCAACTCTGACAGCATCGCAAAAGACCTGGCTCCAGGCCCGGTCCGTCGTCTCGGGCCGCTTTGTGAACGGATTTTCGCGCACCGATTGGGTTTTGAACTACCTCTTCCGTGCAACAAGTGGCGGAGTTGGGACTGTCGCAGGCCTGCGTCCGGTGGAGAATGTCCCTGGTCTGGAGAATGTTGACGTCACCGATAAGATTTCCGGACATACAAGCTATCGCACATTTATGCCACTGATAATGGATCAACTGGGTTTCCCGGTCTCAGCTGACCACTTTGACGAGCCCGAGGTGAGATTTACGTTAAGTGGAACAAATGAGCTTTTTGATTGTGACAATCAACCCTGTAGCAACCCGACTTCGAAGAGGACCGCATAGTCGTGCGGGAAGGAGAGGAGGTCCCAAAGAAGGGCTGGTTTTCAGGAAACAAGCAGCGAGCCCCAAATGGGTCGGCCGCAACTCACCCACCCTCCATTACTTCCGTTGGGCAAAGTCAAAAGCCAGATCAACAGGCCGGCGATGGAGACCTACCCCCGCGCGAAGTCAATACACCGGAAGCTTCTACACCTACCACACACGTCCAGAAACCCAATGATGTAGCTGATGACATCGCTCAGTTGCCTCCGCGCGCAGGGTTCGACCTCGCTGCGATGAAGGCCGTTATCGAGAACATCGAAGAGAAGAGTGAAAACCAGCGAGATGTCAGCGGGCTCGCACGGCTGGAGATCCCACCTCTACCGCCACAGGGTACCATCACCAAAAGCCCCCTATCTGCATCGTCACCGGTAATCAGTTCTCCTGAACTTACACCGATAAGCGAGTATCCTTCAGGAAAGCACATCCCTGTAACGAGTTACTCCCGTGACATCAGGTCCACCTCCACGAGATCTCCGTCCCTCGATGATACCCGTGACGGGCAGCCATTCGGATTTGAGGACGCCACAGGAGACGCGGACGAAGATGATAGATTAAGCTTACCCTCATCGTCAACGGCCCCTCTCCCCCACTCCATGCCCTCGTTCAAGGGCGATTACCAAGCGTCGTGGATGCCGGCAGTCGCAGAGAAAGACATCTTCGGTGGTTTCGGCACGACCATCGGGAATTCGTTCCACTCTACCCCATTTGCTGCAGAGGGCTCGACGGCTATGACGGCACTGCCCCCGAACACATCAAATGCGAGCCCCGCGGTCTCTATTGCAGACCGGGACCCCTGGTCTTTCCCGAGCCATTCTGGTGACGTGTCAACCAACAGGGGTGTAAAGAAACTGTCGATGTCCGCTGCTGCGAATCCCTGGGAAAGGTGAGACACGTTCCGCAGTCGTGATGAGTTGACTTGTGGCTCTTTACATTTGCATGACACAATTTCTCGGTCTACTCCACACTACCCCAACGTATATCCTGGTCTCCTTCACGCCCACACGAACATTGCATCCGCAGATCTCACATTATTTTTTGTTGTACGATTAGTTGCGAGGGACCCTAAGACAGTCCTAGTGGATTTTTGAACTTGGATTCCCACCCCACAAGTTCCCTCATTACCAGGATGTGGATCAGGCGACCGATAGATTACCAATGCACCACTTTATCGATAACAGTTTTCCACCGGAATAGGAAGGAGCCGGATGGCGTAAATTTCTGGTGTAGTAACGACTGCCATTGTAGGCCAAGTTTTGTTTATGGTCCACCACAACCAACAACAATGAAGAGGACTAGGGTGTACTCACCTTACATGACTGGCAGTCAGTGGCAGACGGCAGACGCAGAAAGAATGAATAGATAACGGGGAGACCGAGTCGGCAGTGGGGCCGGCCCACGGCTGGGCAGATTTTATGATAGGCAGGTTGAATTTTTCTCCCTTTCTTTTCGCCTGCAGCTGAGGGACTTTGGCTAGAGGAGAGATCAGTCTTGTTGCGGTTTGACAACGAAAACACGAGGCGATCTGGCACCGGCGATCCGGCTGTAGCTTTCCCCGCTGAGTTTGGCAGCCCGGTGCCGTGGCGACGGTCAGAGCGTTTTCATCAATCCCGGACGCCAAAACACACACGTTCACGTCCTTTTGATGCCTATAAGGGCCCACAATGCGTCTGATTGTTGCCACTTCACTCGTCGTCACATCCCCTAACATCGCATATTCATAAAAGCCCTCCCAAAATCCCACTTGGGGTGAAAGGACCTAACCGTCTGATCATCTCTCCCCTCTATTCCACCGCTTGAATGTCTCGGACTACCCTGCGCCCATGTCTCAAGCATCATACAGACCCTGACCCGCCAGCGCCTCCGAATACCCCATTCCCCTTTGCCCTCTCCTCCTCCGTCCTGGGTCCTCGAGTCCATTTCCCCCCAGCTCCAGGCCTCTGCCAGACCCACCTTACCCACTCCGCCTCCAACTACGACCGCGCACCGATCGTCGTGCTCCCAAATGACTGTGCCCTCCCCGCACGCAACGAGCGCACCTACACCCCCTCCAACGAATGCTCAAAGAAGTGGAGATCTGCGCAGGCAGCCACTGCGCACGGCGCAGCACTCCATCCCCACGCTTTCGCTACGGAATCGGCAAAGGTTCAAGCCCCCGCCGGCATCATCTCCGCTGTGCCCGTATCTCCTGTGGACCCAGTAGGCCGCGTGCCCCCACTCGTCGCTGACCTGTCTTCCTCCGAATCGGACGAGTCGGACGTCAGTAGTACCCCCCTTGTCCCAAATCGTTTCCCGTCTACGGGACACCCGCCCATATCCATCGTCGATGGTAACGGAGATGCGAGCGCCACTGCGCTGTCCTTCCTTCCTCACGCGAACGAGCGTGAGAAACCCCGGAAGGAGCGCAACAGTCGCAGCAGGTCCCATGGTAGCCCGCGCTCGGTGCGGAAAAGCGAGTTTGCCGTAGCGGAGCTTGACGGTTGCCTTGGGGGATTCTAACTTTTGTCCCTTTTGTTTTTGGCTCACCCGAGCAGTGAGCACTGCCATCCCCATTCTTCCCCTCCCCCCCATCCTGGTGGCGGCAAACAAAAAGCATTTTTATTAGTGTTTTTTGTCTGTTGCGGCCTTGTACTCTTTTGGACCACACAAATACCCGTGTAATCTCAAGAACATCTGTTGTAACATAACACGTCCATCTATTACCCCGCTCGCTGGTCTTTTATATAGCAGGATGGATTTCGCATAGCGATACCCTACCCATCTCACGGCTTATCAGCGATATAATTGCAATATTTTTACTATGTACCCCTGGGAGTGACATCGCCATAGAGAGAAATTGTTGTCTTTTCGCTTCAGCAACGCCACTGTCAACGTTACCTGTCATCGCAAGGATCTGAGGTGAGGCAGCCGGAATGAAATGACGCGGGTTGTCCGCCACTCGGTAGGTCAACGGAAGAACGTTGCGGGCTCTGTTTTCAAACGTTCAACAGGAACAAACACTCTTCTCTTCTCTTCTTTCAACTTCCATCAGCGCCCTCTGTACCGAAACGCCCGTGTCAGCATTCCAATCGGCGCTACGACTCGGAACGACCGCTCGAAAGCTCAGGCGTTGATGATTCAGCCGTCTTTGCTCGCTTTTCGCCTGAGTGTTACAGTATGGCGAGTTGGAATCCGAGGTCCCCTTCTAGGACCGAGGATATCCGAATTCCGGTGATTCGGCCATGATACTTGCAACCCAGTTGATAGTTGATCCAGCTGTCATTTCTTTTCGTATCATACAATTCCCACGATGTCCCTTAGACTCACAGTGTGAATGTTTTGTATTTGTTTGATACATTGTACGACGGTTGCGCCACCGCCGCTCACGCTCATAATATGCATTACAAACAGCCTAGTACAGTACAGTACATTACATTAAGGAGCGTATGCGCACTCTAGGCTGTTCCAGGCATGCTCGCGAGTCTCTCCACACGATTATCCCCGATCCGGTCTGCTCGGAGAGTTCATTGGCTTCTGTAACCTGTTACAGTATTGGGACGTCGGACAATCTAGGAACCGTGTGAATATCCATTCATTCGCTGACGGGCGCGCTACTATGTCTGTTAGGGGTATTGGGTACGTACGGCACAGGAAAGATCTCGGGAAGGCACTGTATGTAACTGTAGCAAGCATCGGACGCCGTCCAGCACCCCTTTCAGGGTTCCTTGACCTGTTCATACAGCACGGTCAAATAGTGTTGACCCCATGATACAGTATACTGTACCCTACTGTACATACGTGTCTACGCGGCGTGATTACGGGACCGCCCACACAGATATCCTTACGTTCGCTGTGGTAAGTGAGTGGTCCCCTCACACGAGGTGGTTGTAATGGCAAGGTGGACCGGACCGAAAGGCGCCGTGTGTCACATGTCACTGCCGAACGGCCATCTATTCCCTAGCTTGTGTATCCCTGCCAGATACCTCGTGTATTCCCTCCGCACTAACCACGACTATTTATTTCGTCTGAACGATCTGAACCCTTGACTAGAAATGAACGTGCATCCCGCGCCGCCCTCTACCGCGTAACCAACGTGGGCTCTAGGGTGCTGTGGAGTAGTACCTGGTTCATTCCGAGTTTGAACAGTCCTCGTGGACACCCCTAAATTCTTGCCTTGTTGGTCATATAAAAACTTGCGAGATCAATCAAATCAAAAGAAGTAACGTGAGCTTTTACCTTCCTGTATTGTATGTATGGTTCTAAGTTAGGGAAGCTCCCAATCGGCGTTACTATACATGGTGCTTGTTGCCTGGTAAGTTTGTCAGTAGTACTTCCCTGTTTCGTCCAACACCACCCTGTACTTCCATGGCGATCACACGCTGTAGGTCGCTTACAAGTCACGAGCCTCTACCCCTCTTTCGTCGTGCCTGTTTGCTAGAATTTCTGTGGATGGACTCAGTGGCGGTACTTCCCTGTTGATCGGACGCCGGGCGTTATTTGCTCGTAAGCTTCGGCCATCCTCAACGCTTCTCGCATACGAGTAACAAACTCCGCGGACCCACCAAAAACAGCAAATAGCCTTCCTCGCTTGTTCGTATAGAATCTGACAATGGATGCCTTGGCTCCATCGGCTTGTCTTGGTCTGTCTTGCCCTTTTGCGCTCTCATCTCGGATTCTGTTATCTTGGAACGTCCTCTTCGCGAATCGCCTTGGCGAGGCTTCCTTGTGACCTGCATGAGCGATCTAGGTAGGTGGTCTCCGTGCTCCCGTCAATGCCAACTGGCAGGGCCACCTTTTGGGTTATTGAGCCTCGAGAGTTACCTTACGTCCCGGCAGTCGCCAGCTCCACCTTTTGCCAGCGCGTACTGCTCGTCTACTGTACACGATGCAGCTTTCTGTGTGTACCTTGGAGTTGGAGTTCTCCGTTCCGTGTGGCGCTTTCCGACTGGGCACACAGGTCAGGGGGTCAACTATAAAAAAAAAAACGATCATCTGGCGATCATGGGGGTAACTGAATATGATGCTTCCATGGGACGTTTCCAAGCTGTGCCATTTTGGCTGGTACGGAAGAATCGCTTCGAATGTCCGGTTTGTTTGTACCCTACCATTGGACGTTGAACGTTTAGGGGTTTAGCTTTCAACAGCGGTGCCACAAATGGCATAGCTTGGCATGAACATACTGGCATCGAGCCACCGCTGGTGTGCGCGTGCCCAGCACGGTAGATGTAGCTCACTGCGGGTACCTTGCTCGAACGTCGCGTATCTCCTTGCCGAGTTGTCCATCAGACATCGAACACATCCATCAGCACCATCAGCACCAGGGAATCTGCGGTTACATCCGCACTGGGCCTGAAATCTTTATCTTTCCCTCAGGGCTTATCTTCCTCCGTATCTCTCGGTGACTCGGTGATCCGGCTACATATCTTCATGTGACTATCGCCAGCCGGGTTCGCTTGTGAATACCAAAAGAAGGGCACTTTCACACTGCGCACAACCATGTCAGACGACGACGAAGACTATCGAGCCCTCTCCCATGCCGATTTGGAGGACAAATGTGCTGAACTCCTACTTGAAAAAGAGGCTCATATGCAGCTCGCGAAGGGCTATAAAAGGTTGTTGCTCCGCGGCCGAGATCCCACAGCCAGTGAGGCAACCACGGAAGGTGCTCGCGCACTGCCACTGCCAGTGGCAAGCGGATCTGGCCAACTTGTGGAGGCTCCCGCACTCCCGGACCCTCCTGTGAGACGCAGCGCCCCCGGATCAGATGTCACCTCGAATACGCCAGTATACCGTGGACGCGGTGGTGGAGAGCGAGAGCAGCGAGGATCGATACGGGATCGTGAGCCTCCGAGTCAGGCTGGGATGGAGAGATCGGCGCACACTGGCACTCGGACCGCCCGGGCCCACCGCCGTGAGCTTTCCACGCGTACACCGACGTCGACTCGGACCACGTACTGTATGTTAGCAGCCTCCCTTTTGCGGGATCGATGTATTGACTTGTCACATTTAAAACCTTTTTTTTATTATCATGATTCTTTCTTTTTTTTTTTTGTCTCTAGTCATAACACGGCTCGATCTCAGGCTAATCTGGCAGGGACCAGCGGCAGTCAGGCTCAGAATGCCGCCAATGCAGGTGGTGGTTCATACACTGGTACTAATGCTCAGGCTTCGGCTCTGGCTCAGGCCCGAGTGTCTGCCTCGCCGTCACCACACGCCGACAATCGCTTTCACTGTCGTGATGCAAGGAATTCACTTCTTCGTGAAGCCGGTGCTCATCCAAGTCCCTCAATGGCAATCACACCAGCCGACCTCGATCTTGCCAATAGAACACCCACTATCTCAGCACCATCCTTCCGCACCCTGTTTGGAGGGGATTCATACCATGAACGACCTCAGTCGAGAGATTTGGGAATACTCTGTTTAAATAGGAAATCACAACCTTATGCGCCACGTTCTCCTGGGGATTCTGGGTTGGTGTTTATCTTTCCGGACGCTGTACTACTCGAAGATACATGTGAAAATTTCCCCTTATTCCTCAACATGGATCCAAATCTCTCAAGGACCAAGAAGAACACGAAGCTAATCCGTTACCTCGGTACTTACACCAAAGTCCCAATTGTCCATGCAAAGGTTGAGCAAGAAGAATGGAAAAGTTTACCAGTCGATGTGAGTGGAATATTTCAACAATTTCTCCCCTCCACCCGTTTGACAGGCTGTTTCTGATGGCTCACTACAGTGTCGTAACACATTACTAAGTCGTATTCATTCTTCAACGAGAACTGATATGCGTGAATTACATGCAAGAATATCTTTACACAAACAGAGTCAGGGTGGGGCCGGACCCCCACCCTCAACAGATGCCATTCGCAAGTGGCTTGAACAAAATCCAAAAAAAAGGCAGGGTATAGGCAAAAGAGACATAAGGGATGCATTTCGTTCTGGTAAAGAGGTGGGTCTTGGGCATTAATCTCCCTCCTGTCACGAAAATAATCTTCATTATACCAGAAATTTGAATTTGAGGTCATAAAATATGTCAAATATGACCACGACATCGCAAAACTACTGAAACAAGGCAACCAAGGAGATGACTTGGCATGAAAAGCAATGTATCACGGCATTTGTAGATTATGTACTTAATCCACCGCTAGTGGACAAATCTTTTTGGACTAAAGCTCAATACCGCTTATCATCATGGCGGCGATCATAATCCCGAGGTTCACGTCCGTACCCTCTGTCGTAATCGCGTGGGCCCCGGTCAAGATCACGGTAGCCACGGTCATAATCACGTGGAGGACGATCGTCGTATCGTCCGCGACCGCCGCGACGATCCTCATGGTCGAAATCGCGCGCATAACGGGAATCATAAGGACGTGGGTCATAGAAGCGCTCACCTGAGAGATTAAGAATCAATACATGGTGATAAAGTACCAATATACTAAACGGACTCACGATCATTACGCTTCGGAGGCCCATAATACCTTCCCGGTGTGGGGGTACGGGCACGTCCACGTCGAGCCTAAGTAGCGTCCAGCACTGCCCTACATCTACGACTAGGGACGCACCTTTTCAACAGTCATGGCTTTTCCCATCAGTTCTGTGGCATTGAGGGCCGTGACAGCAGCCTCCGCTTCCTCGACGGATTCCATGGTCACGAAGCCAAACCCGCGCGACTCGCGAGTGTGGGGGTCGTACATGACTGATGCTTTCTTGACCTGGACAATGATAAGTTGATATCAAGTTGGATGCACGGCACGAGCTGTCACTTACCCTACCAATTTTTGCAAAGGCGGCCTCGAGGTCACGCGTATCGACACGTGAACTCAAGCTCGAAACATGAAGATTGTTGCCGGGATTCTGTCCTCCACCATCACGGCTGGAGAGATCATTAAAAATCAAGCTAGTGAATGCATACAGTATGGATACGCACTTTCGGTCGTCACTATTACCACGTCCAGGACTCCTACTCCTGCTTGAACGTCGCGGCAAATCACCACCACCGCGACCCGGCGAGCGTCCACCATCCCAAGCCTGGCTGTCTGTGGCACCATTGGCCATGGTCACGTCTCCAGTGGGAATGCTGATGGGTGCGTTGCTGGGGGCCATATCCTGTGACTGCCAAGCTGATGCGGGACAAAGGAACGTCAGGTTGAGTTATGGTTGTTGGTGTAACAGGCGAATGGGAGCGACGACAAGGAAACAACGATGGAGGAGAACGTTGGAAATTAGAGCGCTGACTGATGTGACAGCTGTGGCGGGCGCCGAGAGTTGCCTCAGAAAGAGGTGGGAGAGTAGAGAGAAATAGACAACGATAAGGAGACGTCGAAGAAAGTAGAACTACAGTCGTTGGGAAGCCGTACAGGCTGCCGACACTGAACTGAACGGGTTGCTGGAACCGATTCTGTCTTATGATGTCGAGGCCGAAAAAGTAGACAAAGTAGAGAAATGGGTATAGTAAACGTCGCCAATGTCGTCGCCGTCGAGGGGGTGGTTGTCGGTGATGCTGAGGACGTACCGTCATCCATCGTTGAGAGTGTTTGGTTGGTCGTGGTAGTAATGGTTCAAGCGGTCTTTCCCCACGCACGTTTCTCATTCCCACGTTTACTCGGTCCTTGGTTTCCTGTTCCTGGTCCATGGACTCGTTCTACACGTGACAGACGCGTGACACGACGCGTCTCAATATCATCGTGTTTCCCTTCATTTCATACAACGCATAGACATGCCTCCTCGTCGCTCGACACGCTCCTCCACAAGACTATCCACGGAACCAGACAGTAACTCACAAGCTCAGAAACAGGCCCCGTCTTCCAAGCGAAAGCGATCTAACGTCGACAACACTGATATCGACGGACAAGAAGACCATGGCAAACCGCTCTCTCGCACCGCTCGCCGTTCATCCACTAAAGCAACCACTTCCGTACCAGCGTCTCGTGCATCTTCCAGATTAAAAAGTGCGCCGCTGGACCCTGATAGCGAAGATGAGGACGGAGAGCCTTCGCGTCGAACGAAAAGATCCCGCCCATCACACGAACTAGAGGATGTTCGCGAAGAGAATGAGGAGGAGGACACCAAGCCAACTATTGCGTCTCGGATTCGGAGGGCTGGTTCTAGGCCAGTGACTTCTTCCACCAACGGGACGATTGGCCAGGACCAGGTTGTCCCGCCGGAAGATGAGCCTGACGAGCAGGTCACTGCGAAGCCGACTTCTCGCACACATTCCCCTAGAAAATATACCAACTCCTCGAAGCCATCCACATCCCGGCGTGGTGGGCGTTTATCTAGGTCGGCGGCTGTGACTGTGAAAGCTGAGCCCCCTGACGAGCCCGCCCTGGAGAACATTGACGATGTTGACGACGGAGAGATCGAGGTCCCAGCCACCTCCCAACGAAAAATCACGAAACGGTCTCGGAAAGTGAAGTCTTTGACACCCCCTCAATCCGTCAGAAAGGAAGAGGATACTGATATCGGCGAGAACGCCACGGCTATCGTACCGAACAGTGAAGTGGCCGATGTTTTGGCTGAGGAATCTACCCCAGTCCCCAGCCCGAAGAAGTTACCCTCCGATACGCCCCCAGTCTATGAAGAGAAGTCTCTCCTTGATAACCTACCAACTTCTCCGTTGAAGGCAAAACGTCCACCCCTTCCGTTGGAAGATCTCCAGGGACCCAAGCCGCGTCTTGTCATCCACAAATTAGTGCTCGTGAACTTCAAAAGTTATGCTGGCTGTCAAGAAATAGGGCCTTTCCATAGGGTGCGCTGCTTCCAGTGTCGTAACATTAAACTCATCCCCTGTAGTCTTTCTCAGCGATCGTTGGACCTAATGGTTCGGGCAAGTCGAATACTATCGACGCGCTACTTTTTGTGTTTGGGTACCGTGCCAGCAAGATGCGACAAGGAAAACTCTCCGAACTCATACACAACTCTGCGCAACATCCGGATTTGCAGGAGTGCAGTGTAGAAGTTCATTTCCGTGAGATTGTTGACCTTGTACGTTTATTCCTATTTAAATGCCGACGACCACTCAGTCATTGTCGGTTCAGCCCGGCCCCGATGCATTTACTGTTGTACCGGACTCCAACTTGGCCGTGGCTCGTACTGCGTACAAGAACAACTCTAGCAAATACACCATCAATGGACACGCAAGCAACTACAAGGAAGTTCAGACGCTTCTAAAAGGCCGTGGCATCGACCTGGATCACAATCGCTTCCTCATCCTTCAGGTGTGTTCACTCTGGCCTGCTTTGGTCTCATCTCATTTCAGCGTAGGGTGAGGTGGAATCTATTGCACAAATGAAGCCAAAGGCACCGTCAGAACATGAAGATGGCTTACTCGAATATCTCGAGGACATCATAGGTACCTCACAATATAAGGGACCAATTGACGAAGCACTCGTCGATATGGAGCGCCTGACCGAGGATCGTACGGAAAAGTTGAATCGCTTGCGACTTGTTGAGCGCGAGAGGAACGCGCTCGAGAAAGAGAAGCGCGAAGCCGAAAACTACTTGCGTCTGCAGAACGACCATGTACGCGCACAGTCCACCCTTTACCAGTACTATATCTGGCGGTGTCTTGTCAGCGAGAAGGAGGTCAAGCAAGAAATCGTATGTGGTCCTCTCCGCGATACAATGAAACCGTGTTGATTCCTTCTTCTAGGTTCGCATCGAAAAGGAACTTGCTGAGGAACGTGAGCGAAATAAGGACGATATTGCCCATCTGGAGTCACTCGAGAGACATTATGCGGAACGCGTTCAGGCTTATGAGGTACGTTTAGCGACGTGTTAGCCGTATGTCACTCCCGACGAGATAATGGTCTTCATGCAGGAAGTCAAAGCAGCTGCTGCTGAGGCTTTGAAGGAGATGGCAGCCTATGAAAAGCAGGAGGTCGGCCTGGAGGAAAAACGCAAACACGCGAATAGCAAGGCTAAGAAGCTTAAGAAGTCGCTACAAGATGTAAAGCGTTTAGAGATCTCGCGTACGAAACGTCGGCTGACCGGTTGGATTGCGTTAGGACGAGAACGCTCGCAGCGATGCACTCCGTGCCATCCAAGAGAACGCGGCCAAGACGAAGAGCGAAAAGAAGAAAGCAGACCAGTTCGAAGAAGACCTCCAGAAGGAAGAAAAGGTATTGGAGGGCATCCGTGATAGCCTCAAAGGTATTATATTATTGTCCTCCTACTTGATTATGCACTCATTCGCCCCTCAGACAAGACGCAGGTATTTCATGTCCAGATTGAGCAGAAGCAGAAGGAGCTTCAGCCTTGGAAAACGAAGATCAACCAGAAGCAGGCTGAAATCGACATCAAGACCAGCGAGCGCGACATGTTGGTCAAAAAAGCCGAGACTATCAAGCAAGCTAGCGCGGAGGCGCAGGAGGCACTTGAGAAATTGAAGAGCGACCAGAAAATGAAGGTATAAATTCTTTACAGCATTGGGTTACCCGGGTTCTGATTATGCATTCAGATCGGGGAGCTCGAAAACCTCAAACACAGGAAACAGTCACTTCAACAAGAAACGAAAGCTGCGCACCAGAATATTCAGGTGGGGTCCTCCACAGTCCTTCTCCGAATTATTTACATAAGGATGGCCATGCGTAGGACTTAACTGCACGCGTAAACCAGCTTCGGGGGCAAGCATCTTCCTCGAGGCAACGTGTGGAGGAGGCTAAAGCGTCTCAAGCGGCTAATACCTCCCAGAACAAGGTCCTGGACAGCCTGACCCGCTTAAGGAACTCTGGTAGAGTCGGCGGCTTTCACGTGAGTCTTATCCGGAACCTTCCTGGACGATACTCATGGTACTGAACAGGGCCGACTGGGAAGCCTCGGGACTATTCCTGACAAGTATGACATCGCGATCACGACCGCTTGCGGTTCACTAAACAACATGGTCGTGGACACAGTACAGCAAGGTCAAACCTGCATCGAATACCTCCGAAAACAGAACGTCGGACGTGCGAATTTCCTTGTGCTTGAGAAGATCAACGAAACGAACGGAATGCGGCCCATCCAAACACCCGAGAACGTCCCTCGTCTTTTCGACCTCGTCAAGCCGAAGGAAGCAAGATTCGCGCATGCGTTCTACAAGGCATTACGTGATACGCTGGTCGCTCAGGATCTCGCGCAAGCAAACCGTATTGCATTCGGTGCGCGCAGATGGCGGGTTGTTACCCTCGCGGGAGAGCTCATAGATTCGTCTGGCACGATGTCTGGCGGTGGTACGAAACCCAGGGGTGGTGGAATGAGCTCGAAGCTTGCGTCCGATGCAGTTCAACCTGAAGTGCTACGAAAGTACGAGCAGGACTGCGCGTCTGCCGATGTACAACTAGCAGAGGCCACCGAGGAACTTCGGGCAGCCGAGGTGCAACTCGACTCTGTCACGAGGTCAGGGCCGCAGATCGACCTCGAGATTGACAAGGTAAACCTTGACATCCAGAATGCCGGGAAGCGGGTCATTGAAGCGGAAAAGCGCGTTCGCGATCTCAAGTGAGCATATTCCTGGTCTCAGCTACTGGATCCGTCTCAATCTCAAGCTATTCTCAGGACACAGAACAAACCAGATGCGGGTGATTTGTCTCGCATCGCATCCCTTGAACGGGAAATTGCTACCGCCCAAAGCGAACTTGAAAGCCTACAGTCACGATCGGGTACGATCGAAGAAGCGATTAAGGGGCTTGAGAAGAAGATCCTCGATATCGGTGGCTCCCGGCTACTGGCGCAGAAGTCGAAGATCGATGGTCTGAAGCTACATATCAGCCTTGCGAATGACGAGATCACCAAAGCCGAGGTAGCAAAGGCCAAGGCCGAGAAAGACTCCGTCAAGCTTGAGAGTTCTATAGCCGGGAATCAGGAAGGCCTGGCGGAGGTCGAAGCTGAGCTCGAGAAATTGAACGAGTCGCTGCAGGAGGTCAAAGACTACGTCGCAGACATCCGTGCAAAAGTCGAAGCGGCTCAAGCCGGGGTGGAAAATTCAAAGGACGACCTAGAAAATCTTAAAGTAGAACTGGACCAGAAGACAGAGGAGGTCCAGGCTTTCCGTGCGATAGAAGTACGAAGATCCCATTTTTTAATAGTTTTCCGCTAACTAATCATGCGTCAGGTCGAGCTCACGCAAAGGCTCAATGACAAAAAGACCGAGCTGAAAGAGAATAGGACTACCATGGACCGGTCGCAAGCGGAGCACGATAAGTTACGCCTCGAGGACGTCGAGTATGTTGACTCTTTTTTCGTTGCGCTGCGTTCCTCATTTGTTGGTAGCGATGAAGATGAGGACGGGGACGATCCTCAAGGGGATGGCAGCGTTGAAGACGAAAACGGGCGTGAAGGGCAGGTCCCACCAACTAAGCGCGGGAAAGGAGAGAACGCCGATCCTGTCGTGAAGATCGAGGAAGGGGTTGAGCCTGCATCAAGCAAAAAGACACGCCGTGGCCACAACACGCCTTCGAACGAGCTCCATATCTACAGTGCTGCCGAGCTATCTAGGCTCAATCAGCGGGAACTTCTCGCTGATGTCCAACTTCTCGATGGTCTGTTCGTCTTAGATAATTTACGACCAATGACTAACGTCCGCATTATCAGAACAATTGAAGAGGAGTAGGCCGAACATGGCTGTGTTGAAGGAGTATCGGAGACGCGAGGAAGAGTTTCTGCGCCGCGCGAAGGATCTCGACGAGACGACTGTCCTTCGTGATGCCGAGAAGCAGAAGTATGACTCTTTGCGGAAGCAGCGGCTGGACGAGTTTATGGCCGGCTTTAGTACTATATCACTCAAGCTCAAGGAGATGTATCAGGTGAGTATCGTCTTGCCTCTTATACGGCTACCACTGAATGACACGCATAGATGATCACGCTCGGAGGAAATGCTGAGCTGGAACTCGTCGATAGCATGGATCCGTTTTCCGAGGGTATCATATTCAGTGTTATGCCGCCCAAGAAGAGTTGGCGAAATATTTCCAATCTGTCTGGAGGCGAAAAGGTGTTGTCATTTAACTTCACCGCATACATACTGACTAATTTCGTTTTCAATGTAGACGCTTAGCTCTTTAGCACTCGTCTTCGCCTTACACGTATTCAAGGTATGTTGTTTGTGGCCTTGTCTGTTCCTATCGTCTAACGAGGTTGCGTACAGCCAACGCCACTATACTTTATGGATGAGATTGATGCCGCCCTAGACTTCCGGAATGTCTCTATAGTCGCGAACTACATCAAGGACAGGACTAAGAACGCCCAGTTCATAATCATCTCACTTCGGAACGACATGTTCGAACTCAGTCACCGACTCATTGGTATTTACAAAACATCTAATCAAACTAGAAGTGAGTTTCCAGAAATGAAATGCCCAACCAAAACTAACAACCTTACTCAATTTATAGGCATATCCATCGACAATCGTTCTCTGCACGCGCCGCCACCTATGAGCACAGTCACACAATAACTTGTATACCTCAGTTGTCACACCTTTGAAATTCGACTCGCTACGCTGACCTGTAATTGTACATTGTTTGTAACAGGAACATTGACGATGATATTTGTTTTAGTTGAATACATTATTTTCGAAGCGGAGTGACACGAAAGGGATCTCCAAGGGAGCATCGGGCTCCGAGTTCGCCGAAAGTCTCATCAATTATGTGATTGTGAAATTGCGCGAGCGGCAATCGACAGTTGTCCTTGTCTCGCTATCGGGACGAGGTTGAACCGAGCTGGCGCCTCGCGCTGTTCAATACAGTAAGCCTAGTAACCCTGGTAATCGATATTAATATTGTTGCAATTGACCTCATCCGCCTTACTGTACTTGTTCTCTCACCACATTTTTCTTTTCCGATCCCTCCACACACACTAAATTCAATTCTCCTCCTTTGCTCGGCGGCACAGCCTGGTCGCCTCGTCTTCCTCGGAAAAGGTTGGCTGCTGACACGGGTATAAACAGAAGCAAGCATGCCCCAGTACTTTAAACGCGAAACGAGTCGTCGCGCGCAACAAAAAGCGAACTTGGGAGATCATGCCGTCTTGTGAACCACTGGCATTCCACGTAGACGAGGCCGAAATAGCTCAACATGGGAGTTACAGAGCGCGACAAACGTGAAACGATCGTGACTTACGCCTCGGCCTGCTTCGTTTGGTCGACATACGAGTATAGCGCACCTTGTGTTTTGCTTCTTCTACAGGGAAAGCCTGAGAAACCGGTTAAAGGTTACCGCATCTGAGGGCAAAGTATAGCCATGTGCCGGTGTGGGCCACGTGAAGGAAGAGATCCAGAAGAGTGTCGCGTCGGCCCGGTATCAGTGCCGGCGGCTACGTTCGTGACTCCTTTGTCGTGTATCTGCCAGGTACCCTGAATAATGTCAACATCGATGCTACACTCTAGCAACTTCGTGACGTGGAGATACCCTTGATTTACTGCCGGGTATCTCCACGTCACGGAGTTCTTGCTAGAGCGTGGCATCCATGTCGACATCATCCAGGGTATCACCTCCCATGAACCTCCCCTGACCCATGCCTGGCAGATACTGTAACACATGTGCTGCCACTGGAGTTCGACCGCGCCTTCCGCCGCATGCAAGATAGCGCACACTATGCCCGATTGGCAGATGGATGTGTGTACCGCACTTACAATCAATCCACGTAACTGACACTTTTCGGTACCTCAGAGCGTAATGGCATCTTCACTCGGACCATCGTGGCGCTCCTCGTTCGCAAATTTTAATCCTATACCTTTTGCTGTTGCCTCGGTCGGGCAGGTCCACCATGCCGTACTTACGCCGCCCGTCTCACCGATGGGGCAGCCGGAGCGCTTCGCGGTGAAAATCCTGTCCCCAAACATCGGGTGCTGATGATGGAACATATGGATAATACTAGCGTCAGGAGGACCGAAACGAGGTGCGTTTCCTCCCCCCGTATTGTTCAGCACGAGTTTGCGCAAAATTAACATAGATATCGTGACGTATGAAGATTGTGGCGAGGGAGATTGATCTCTGCCTGCAAGAACTCCTCATCTTTCGCGAGATTCAAACAGACCCCAGTTGGTCTGACTTTCTCTGGAACCCGAAATCGCGCTTGGTAGGGGCACTTTCTGCTCATCTCCCTTTTTCTTTCTCATACTCATCTTGATCTGAGTCAGGTCAAACTAGTGAGCGACGCGTGGCTATAGCTCGGCGTTCATTCGATAACTGGCTACATTTACTTCTGGCTGCAGCGCAGCAAGACCGGGAAGGATGTCTGCGTTGGAGCATGAAGTTGGGCTATCTCATGACTCATAGCGGGCACGTGCGAGTGCGCCACGCGGGGGACGAGACTGTACAAGTGCAGCACACTATTTTTATTGGAGGATGCTGGATTTTGAGCCTCGCGCTCGCCTGCATGCCTGCCTGCATGCCCGCCCATCCTCCTGATCGAGCCTCGCCTTCCCTTTTATCAGTCATCGTTTCCCTTTGATCCCTTTACCTTACCCTTCATACTTAGTTCCCTTTCTCTTTACAGCTCGATCATCCCTGAGTCATCCTTTCTCATTCCCCTTTGATCCCACTCGCGCTCATCGTCCTCATGCATCATACGCGACTTGCCCTATGCACTCGCGCTCTCGCTTAGTAGCTTTACCTTTGTACCTGTTTCACTTTTCCTTTCATCCTTTGTCTTTCGTCCTCGACATGCTTCATTCTGATCATACTATACCTGATGTGTACATACAAAGAGTCCTGTATGTACTTAAGCTCCCTGTCTAGTGCCCGGAATGCCATCGCCTTCAGTCCCTTCCCTCTTCTCCCTCCCTCTCGTGTGAGTGCAGTTGCACATCAGTTCCATCGCCGCCTTGCTCTGGCGCCGCCTCATCGCCCAGCCGCGTCGTCTTCACCTCTCGCGCTCTATTACCGTTCGCTAGAGGAACACGTACAGATATAAGGAGAAGGATATGATACACACACAGTAAAGTGCTACGTAGGGTTCTGTACCCAAGGCGCACTTAAATGGATATGAAAAAAAAAACCCCCCGTGTCGCCCTTACAGCATCGAGGTAATTACAGGCGTCACACTCCTCGCTTGTATAGATAGGGGTGTTAGTAGGGCTTCCTTGACGCAGGTTGTCAGACTCAAAATCGACAATGGTGAGCTGTGCGCGGTCGGCCTGAGGCCTGAGCACGCCAGGCGAGCACCTCGCATACAGACGCACGACCGCCAGGTGTCGTAATGACAACCTCGTACCAGTTGGCCTCAAGTGCGGAAAAGGCGCGAGTTGCTGCGAATTGATCGCCTTCTGAGGATGAGAAGAGCTGTTTGAGGGTCGTGCATGGAAAGCTAGCAAGAGTGATACGCCGTGTTGTGGTGGTTCTGGAAACGTCGCCGCGTGTGGTGATCGGGTGGTGCATCACGATGCACGGTGAGTGAAAGATGAGTCATTCAAGGACGCTGCGAGTCTAACTTACTTTCGACCACCGGGAAGGCGCTTTATACCGAATTATTTACAAGTAGTTTATGTTATGGGATGGACGTGCTCTACTTGGTCGATAGACAGGTCTAAATCCATTCACAAATTACTGTAAGTACCTTGGTATCTACGGGCTGTTCGTGGAAAGGCGGCATAATAAATTTAGAACAACGTAAAGCACTAAGAAGCTGGCCACGACGTCTTTCCGTTGAGCCCTCCCGCCAGATGTCACGGTGTAAGCGAAAAAAGACAGCACAACAGGAGTAGTAGCACAGGCTGAGCTGCGGGGTTTGTAAGCGAAAAGACACTGTCGAGCCGTAATGACGCCGCGAACACGATTAGAACACAATAAATTTCTGGATGGTTGTATGTATTCGGCCTCTCGCGATCTATATGCGAAGTTATGGAGAGATGGAGGGTCGTCTGCACGACTTGCAGCCGATTTATGCCCACAAATCATGCGGGCCCGGGGAGGCGCAGGATTTGTAAGCAAAAAGGCACTGAGCCATAACAGCACGGTGAACGCAGTCGGAACCCAATAAATTAGAGGAAAGCTATATGTAACATTGTACAAGCCATGTGTATGCGAAGTTATGGAGAGACAGAAGAGAGTATGCACGACTTGCGGGCAATTTATGTCAATATCTCGAATTTCAAAGGGTAATGATTTGTACCTGTTTGTTTTTGGGGGAATCAGCCTTTTAGCCGATAATTGCCTCGAGCTCCTCTGGCAAAAAGAAGTCGAACTCATCATGTTCCACCTCATCCTCGTCTTCATCTTCACCTTCAGCATCATCCATGTTGCCATACCAAGGTCTCCGCCCGTCGTCATATTCAACTTCATCGCGGTACCCGATTCCCACATACTTGAAAACCTCCTCCATCGCCATCTGTCGCGCATTCAGAGGTTCTTGCACGTCAACCACAATCTCTGCAAGGAATTGGATTGCGCGGTCAGCCGCAATGCACGTGCGCAAATCGAGGACTTCCAGAGGAACTCCTTGCTCCACACGTTTGATGAGCATGTCGCCCAAATGGTACGTCCTTATCGCAGTCAACCTGACATCGAGGAGGATAAGCTTTGTCAACATGGGAAGTTGTGGACCATCCGAGTCGAGAAGTATATCTTCAGCTAGCATCTCCCTAAATGCACTGACTGCAGCAGGAACCAGGCGTGCCTGTTCAAGCAAGGGCATCCTTGACGCATGTCCGAGCCAGGACTCCTTGCTGAGTCGAGTAAGGTTCTGTGCGGTAAGAGTTACAACTGAATTCACAGGAAGGAGAGTTAAAAGTGCGTCAAAGATTGCGGTGTCCACCCCATTTCTCCACATATTGCCCTTTGCAGCGAACAGCAAACATGCGGAGCGTGACATATCGCCCAGAGTGTCCAGATCGCAGACCTTAACGTCAACATCAGGCATGGACCATGCATAAACCTCGGTGCACGTTCGCTCGCCAGCAATCAGAATGCTCCGAATCGGTTCGATGCCCTGCAGCACATAGACATTTCGAGCGACGTATGGGATGACTAGTCGCACGTCTTCACCTTCCCGGTCGTGAGATTTGACATCGACGTGTAGCCAGGTGAGAGTAGGCAACAGGAGATGTGCGAGTGCGAGTGCGCAATCTTTCGCAAATGCATGAATACGGAAATGGGTAAGGGAGGGAAGTGCAATGGTGCGTGAAGGCTCTGATATGAGCGGGCTGGCTAGCGGAGCAAGTGGGGTGGCGAATTTAAGGAAAAGCGTTTGGAGTTTGGGCATTTCATTCAAAGCATCCAACCAATCTTCGAGCTTCGGCCTCGCCTTCGTAGAGATGTCAAGTATCTGGAGGTTTCGTAGACCCTTGAGGAGAGGTGACTTCCAACCAATGTCACACTTCTCGAGTTCGAGGCTTGTGAGGTTCGGGGCGGTGCGATTGAGAAGATTATCGGGGATGGTGGCAGGGGGCAACCCGTACATGAGAGATTTATGTGACAGGGAGAGGGATTCGAGAGTAGGAGCAGATGATAAAAGTCGCGCAAATGCAGTCTGGAGGGATCCGCTAAGACTGAGGTGGCGAGTGTGGGAGATATGGGCCTCTAGTTGCCTCTCAAAGGCTTCAACCTTTGCAGTCCTCCATATGCTAACATCTGCCTCCAGGTGCAAGGGTGCCATCTTCGCCCGGGCGAGTATCTCAGCCATGCCAGCTGATGTCAGCTTGGTGAAGTTGATGTGACTCCAAAAGCGGGGATGGTCGAGAGCGGCCTCACGCCATCGACGACAGACATGCGCAACACGTATCCATTCCAAATGAACAGCACTTTCGTACCATGCTGAGGCGGACAGAAAGGCGAATATCGTGGCAAGGGTTTCAGGAGGCAGGCGTGAGATAGGGGCAATTGCGTTGCGACGGGATTTTAAAGCTCGGGTAGACTCCTCCAACGACTTTATTTCATCAATTATCGTTCGGCGATCGCGGGATTGAGCTGAAATCGTGCCCATGAAAGTGATTGCGAGGAGCGGTCGACACGGTGTTCACGGTGATGGAGGTCAGTGCTCGAGTACGTACTAGTACGAATGCCGTCACTGTGCCGTCACACCAGTTCTCAGTTCTCCGTCTTGTTGGGAACATTTTCATTGCCACAAACAACAACTCTGTGATTATCGTACGCTAGAGGCCCCGTGAGGCGGAATGAACATAACTTTAGTATTACAGTAATTGAAATGATCACAGTCTGCCAATATGGACGCAGTCAAAGCCTGCGGGTGCTCGCTTGACCGGGTCACGCCACCTCCGAGTCGACGCTCGACCTGATCGCCTTCTACTAACTTAGTACTCTGCGTGATCTGAACTATTCCGAAGAGTGCTCAATTCAACGACGCTGTCTAAGGCCACTGTCTCAGAAAATCAGGGCGCAAAACTTGAACACGTGGCCAACTCTTTCTTCAACATTTGCTGGGACTACATGCCGTAAGGTACGTATAGTAATTCCGTCTGATGGTGATACGCCATCAGTATCCCGAGGGAGTGTTTGCGAACGCAGCGAGATACTTTCGCTGCGGACTGGGACTCGGAAAGAAGATTGCTGATCAATTGATCAAGCAGCCAAAGTCGACTCCTTGACATCTAACTCGAGTCTCGACTCAAAATCATGAATCATGACCGAGCATGATCCGCGAACACTTTTGGCCTCGTATTTTTTGAGCCCTTGCAGTAATGATTTCAAGAGCGAGTGACAATTCTCTTGATGTGTTATCAGGTAATTCATCATCATGACGTATCCGAGTGGCTCAGTTTAAAGATTTTCACTCCAAAAGGTGTTGGTCACTGGCGACAATACCTCAAGTCATAATTTTTCCTCCGCTATCATGCCGTCATTCACTTGATATTCCTGCACAACAGGCTATTGAATCATGACAGATCAGGCTGTGCCACAGTGCTAGTCGTCGGCTGCGTCGCATGCGCTCTCGGCAAATGTTGATGCGTTGATGGCACTTCACCTTGGCTCCTGACTAGACACGCCCTCTTGTTCCTCTTCAAATATGCTGACGTTTCATCTGGATAAAGTCATCAGAAACTTCCTCTCTCTCTCGAAGTGACTTTCCACCAGCCTAAAGCCAGATCGCACTGCCGGATTAATATATGGCCATTTCAATAGCATCAGCACTAGAACAAGCTCAGCTTGCATCACTGTGTTTGACAACGTTCCTCTATGGTATGTTCGGGAAGAGGAAATATTGTCGTCCCTGCTGACACCGTGATGTCTATTCACAGGCTTTTTCTTCGCACTTTTTATGGTTACGACAGCAATCGCGTATCACAATGCCTCTGAAAGCACTCGCCAACAACGCATGAAGGTTCTCCCGGTTTCACTCGCGATGCTTCTGTTGGCGACCTTGGTACGGCACCCTTCCCTCGCATCAACATTTGTCTTTTCAATGCCATTTTCTCCTAGTATATCGGTGTCGTCTGGATCCGAGCTCAGTATGGATTTGTCGATCGAACGAGAGAGAATAACGAAATTTTCTACGAAGACATCTCGCATACAGGCACTATAGTCAAACTGACCTGCTTGTTTGCCCTGTCCTTCATCCGAGATGGTATAATCGTAAGTAACTAGCCCCCCTGAATTGTTTCTTTGGTTGATTTTTGAAGATCTGGCGGATGTATGATTTATATAACAAACGTTTTGTGGTCGTCGCTCCGGCAACCCTCCTTGTGGTCGCGTATACAGGTAGGATGATGAGGACCACGATGCTGATACACACACCTAACGCATTGATCTTCGTAGCGGTTGCCTGCATCATTCTCGGTCTCATGGCAAATTTACGCGCTAATGACGATGTCTTCAAAGTTTTGGAAGCTTGGATTTCAGCGTTTTTTTTGCTGACTATGGTTACCAATGTTCTTTGTTCTGGTAAGTTTACATTCTCGTCAAATTTAAAGATACACCAAGTGCTTATACGTGCACAGGGGCGATTGCCTTGAGGATTTTCGTCACCAGAAGTCCTCTTCGAAACGTGACAACCATTTGGCTAACCGCACTAGTCATCGTTGAGAGCAGCACACTGTACGCTTTGAGCGTCATCGCGGCGCTTACAACATTCTTGAGTAGTTCTGACGGGCAATATCCTGCAATGGATGCGATCGTCCTTCTAGTCGTAAGCCGCGAACCTTTCGTATCCACTTATGTCCACCGCTGACCCGCGCGTTTACTCTAGAGCGCTTTGATTATTCCTCAGATTTGCTTCTATGTCACCGCTTCGACCGATTCGCTAAGCGATGGTCAACTATTAAACCCAGCTTGGCTGGGACATAAGGGCTACCCTGCCATAGATGAGGACCCCGAGTATCCTCTGCTACAGACTCACACGATGTTTTCCGTGTCAAAACATACGCACGCGAGTCTTCTCGATCCGATATTAGAGTTGGACGAACCAACATCACTCTGGTTAACATGATGCGTTGTCTTCATGCGGCCATCATTTATTGACATGTCCTCTGACCATCCGCGAAGATTACCGTTTTGTTTTTTGTACATAGTACACTCTCCTCATGTATTTGTCAATACTATGGACTCTACATCAGTTTCTTTGTCTCCGATCAGAATTCTGGTCCGAAACCCTACACCCGTTGTCATTTGTCGTTACCTGTGCCGGGCCGCCAATTGCCGTGGTACTGGAAGAACAAGAAAGCCCGGGGCTTTCAACTTTTCAAGCTGCATTCGCCCGCTGCGCAAGACACCCGAGAAGGCCGCAGACGCCCATTCACGCGCCGCCTCGCGCCGCCCCAAACAAGTCTGTGGACGCCGCCGCCGTAGTGGAAGGTACGGAAGATGCATGGTTGATCTGGGGGTGCATGCACGCACCGCGCTTCGCTCGTGGGGGTGTGTTGGAATCGAGCTCGCGCGGCTCATTCCTCCCTTTCCTTCTTAATATAGCATATCATTTTTTTTAGTAGCACACTAATGTCCCTTTCCATTCAGACTGCCATACTGTACATACATTAGTATATAGTGCATGTATTTACTCTCGGGCACCCTCGCGTATTTGCCCACTACCCACGCCTACCTAATCTCATCGTTTTCCCGCACGCGCGCACCGTTTTTCCAACATGAGACTTGTGCGTTTCAAGATCCCACGGACATCCGCAACTGGAATGTCTCTGGGCCTAAGGATACCACTAGTAGAGCTGCGTGGACCGGAGGTAGAACTACGAAAAAAGTAGTCCAGTGAGAGTGTGTGAATGTGGGAATCATACGAGTTTTGCATACCTCCCAGAAGACTCCGGCGGGATATCAAAGGAAGGGCGGCTCCTTGTTGAGATGGTTTTCGCCGGGTTCTTATGTGATGATAATTTGCGCTTTTTGCTACCGGGCTGTAATACGGAGGTACTCGTGGAACCCCCAATGTGTGGCTCCTTATCAAGAACAATAACGTCTTCATCCGAGTCCTATAGTACAGTATATAATTATCTAGCATCGATCAAATCGACCAATAATTGGCAGAGAAGACACACCGAGCGAGCTTGTAACACAGCGGCAGCCGTTCTGTCACTTGCTGGGCGCCTTCTGCCAGCTGGGGGACGGACTGAAGGACACCGAGCTATGGTTGAGCCTGCTTGACCCTCCGGTAGAGATGATGCCGGCCGAGGATCATCCGTCTTCAAGACTGAGTTAGGCCACCACAAAAGTGGTAACGTGCCGCATGGGGACATACCAAAGCACGCCTGGGCATATGAAAAATGCCAGCAGCCTGAAGTTGAGTGGCACCATCTTCGCCTGCTAGGCTGCCCAATATCTTGCGATACTTGCGAGCTCGAAAGGTCGCAGCATCTTTTTCAACTTTTAAGATTAGACAGTGCAGTCTTGTTTGTGCCAATAGTCGATGTGGATCTTCAGCATCCATATCCTGCGATTTCTCCCGGGCCTAGGACTGTTTGCGATGGTGGGTCAGATGTGTGGTGAACACAAGCGGCGATGGTCAAGCGGCGATGCTCTGCCCCTTGAAGTGGCTTTGGGCTGCAGACGTAATTGACTAGAAAAGAAATTCTTCGCTCGAGACTTTGCGTTATAGCCAGTGTTATCCTTCAATGACGCAAAGAAACCGGAGAGAGACGGGGTGAACGGTATAAACCGGGAGAACTGCGACTGTGCCGTCAGAAACTCGGAATCGAAGGGTACGACAGAAAACAGAAGTTATCGTCACGGTATTTCCTCCAGAGTGTTAAGTCATACCGTGCGGTCTGTGGAAGAAATAGTCTAGAACTAGGTCAGACAACGTAAAATAAAAGTTGTTATTGATCGAGTGGAGCAGCATTAATATTGGGGAGCAGCGTCTCCGAGTGTCTCCCCACAACACAACTTGGAGACTGGAGGACGTACTTCTTCCAACCCGGGCCTTTGATTCTCGACTCCCTATGTGACGTCACCTGCTTTTAACAGTATGTATGACGTCACCTTCTTTTCTGATGATGACTGGAAGCATAACTTGGAAGAGGTGAAGCAGATCACGTACAGTAGCGAGCCGAGTCCTCGCAGAATCGCAGATGTTCCGAATGGGGCTGCCGGCCCGGGAATTGCAAAATAAGGACCGCGGGTCCGTTTTCTCGGAGGTGGTTTGGGAGAGGCATTTCGAATTGTAGAAAGATTAGATTAGTGCTTTGAGAATTGAGGGGCAAAGTCGTGCACCCGGCCATCATTTATTTGAAGTTTCCCCCGATCATCCGCAAAGACAGAGATTGGCACTTTATTTTCGTACATCTTACACATGCCTGCATGCCTGCATCTCCAGCAGCAAGGTCAATCTACCTTCAATCACCGTTGGCTTGCACAGCCCTCTGGATGATCGTCGCAAGCTGCGAATCATATGCCGTACAATAAATACCTTCTACAATCATTTTCTGACAGTATTGTACTTCCGTCAATAACAACATTATGGGAAAACAGCAAGTGTCGACGCACCTCGTCGCCAGATTTGAATGCAGCAGAAACCTGTTTGAAAGTCACATGATCTTTGAAATGGAGCTTCGAGTATTCCTCGACCTCTGCAGCTGCAGGCTCGCGCTTCTGTATATTCCGAAGTTCAATGCGGGCACGAAGAGCTCGCTTGGCAGGCCCCAGTGTCCGTCTAATCCAACGTTCCTTGAACTAATGATGTGAGAGACATGAGTAGCAAATGTCTGCATACATACTCTAGGCGGAAGAGTTTTCCATTTGAATTGTAATTGGGGAAGGGGTATCTTGGCATATTTCCCCCGGTAATAAAGAGCACCACCTTGCGGCATCGTCGTAAGAACATGAAAAGTCGATTTGTCATTTTGAGACGATTCAGTGACGGTAGGTAGCCGGAGTACGAGCCCGGGTTTTCCCGTGTCGAGGGGCATGAATGGCTGTATAGCGACGGGGATCGTACACAAAAAATCCTCATATCCAGATTCCTTGGAGCATCCAGGCCACTCTGACTTCATACCGCCGAAAGTATTGCAGAATAGAGTCCAGCTGATTCCGGGGGTCTCTTCGGCGCAGATGGTCTCAGCCCTTGTCAATTCAGGTGACATGAGACCTGCGTTTCTCAACATTCCCGCCACATCCAAAACTGGAGCGTTTGTGTCTCTTGTCACTAACATTCCCGGGCTGCGTGGCTCGGAGGTAGACCTACAAAAAACAAAGTCCTCGAATGAAGGGGCGTGTCGATGTTGGGAGTCAAAGGAGGGTTACATACGTGCTCGCTAATGAAATATTAAGAGCCTGGCGCGCCCTTTTGGAGATTTGGGAAGGATTGTCGGTAAACGATGAATTGCGCTTTCTGCCCACCACGGAGGGATTCGGTGAAGGATGTTGCGATGTGGTTAGTTCCACTGGATCCAATGTCACGGTCGGCTGAGGAACATCCACGTTAGGGCGTTTCCAATATGTTGGGACATAACACGGGTGACAATATGCGACACTGCTACGTACCGAAGCATCCCTGGCGGCATGTGAAGCGCGGGCAGCCTGACCGTGACTTTCTGCGACATCAGGCCTTCCTTCATTTATTACGGTGTCCAATATCTTGCGATATTTGTCTGCCCTTAGGCTCTCTGCATCTCTATCTGCTTCCAGCACTAAACATCGCAATCGTGATTGTGTAAACAGCTGGCAAGTCTGTTCAGTATCCATGTCTTGCTTTCTCTTCTCACTGGCAGGCTGTATCTGGAGGGTTACAGTAACCGGGCAGTGGGTTGAAAGAGTGATGGTCAGCGGCCATGCCCTGCCCCATTTTTATGCTTCGATGACACAAGGAAGAAAACGTGAACGCGTTGAAATTCGGGTGAGGTCGGAATCGAAGAACTGCGATTGCACCACTGGCAGTTGACGTCAAGAGGCGCGCGGCGGATATTTGTCCTCAGTCTCGACCGCCCATCACCAACGTGCGCGTGAATCTCCCTCTGACTCGGAGCCTAGTTAGGCTTCAAGGGTATAAAAGATTACTGACCAGATTCTCGACTCTATCCTTTTTTTCTGTGATGACATCACTTGCTTTCATAGTATGTACACAAAAATTAAAAATTCAGGTTCCGCAATATCATCTGAAAGCACTTCGCCGACTAACTCAGTCCGTTTCACACTCTCGCCATCAGTCACCAACGACCCGTGCATATCCCGCAGTGAGTTGGTGTTCTCGTGATTCTTGGATGAGCGCTTGCTCTATGATCGATATGATCATTGACTCATTGGGGTGCGCCGGTGCGGGGGCTGGAACCGTGACGACTGTAGTCGTTGTACCAGTCATAGCCATGTGTTGCTTGAGACTAATCGCATGAGATGGGGATCCCAATAGCGTCGATGTGATGCCATGCGATGATAGCGAGCGGCAGTGAGCAAGCAAGAGGATTGAACAATGCGTGGAGGGAGAACGATGCAAGGGCGGCAGACTTCGGATATAGCCAGCAACGTCGGGATACTTCAGTCTAACCGCTGTCTCCCTGGGAGATACATTTCATGTAATGACAATATCAGTTCATCGTCAGATTGACATTTTACCAAACCATGGTCCACTATCATCACAAATACATGTATATCACCGTACATCCCCACCCTATGTAAGCTCCACATGCTATCCGCGCTGCACTGTACTCTGGATCGTTGTTGCGAGGTGGGAATCATACCCCACGCATTCTATACCCTCCAGCGTCAATTTCTGGATATTCTCTGTAACCTTTAATCATGAAGGAAACCAAATATTTGACGCACCTCCTTTCCAGATCGAAAAGCAGCCGAAACCTCTTTATAGGTGACTTGATCTGTAAACTGGTGCCGCATATAGGCTTGCACCTCGGAGGCCGAGGGCTCGCGCTCGATCTCATCTCTCAGCTCTATGCGTGCACGGATTGCACGCACGGCAGATGAGTTACTGAAAGTGACCCGCTTGAACCACCTGTCCTGAAACTGAATAATGTCAGAAACGCATCGATAATGTGCAGGCGAGGTTTCAACATCAATTCACTACTCATAACGTACTTCAAAGGGAAGATTGGTCCATGTGAATTGTATTTGCGGAAGGGGGATTTTTGTATACTTTCCGCAGTAATGCAGTATGTCACTACCCGGCTGCGTCGTCGAAAGAACGTGGAATGTAGACTTGTCACGGTCATTCTCATAGACAGCAGGTAGTCGGAGCAAAAGCCCAGGTTTCCCGGGGACGAGGGGCATAAATGGTTGTGGAATGATGCTTGTACAAACAAAATCCTCGTAACCAGGTACTTTGGAGCATTGCGGCCACTCGGACTTCGGGGTACCGCCGAATACCTTGGTAAACGTTGTCCATTCAATGCCTGGCGTCTTTTCGGCACGAGAAGCTTCAGCTCTTGTCAATACAAGAAGTGTGAGACCTGCGCGTTCGAAGATTCCCTCCACATCCACATCGAACCTATCTCGGGGCACTGTCATCCTAGTGTCGCATGGCTTTGAAGTAGTAGATTGTGGCACGTTAGAAGAACGGCATGTCCTTTTTGAGCGTCGTTTAGAGTTCTCAGCAGGCGATGAATTGCGCTTTCTGCCCACCATGGGGGGATCGGCTGAAGGCTGTCGGGATATAGTCAGCACCTCTGGACCCGATGACTGCTGAGGGCCATCCAGGTTAGCATAAGCACACCTCCATGATAGATATTGGAACAACACACACTGGCAGCCGGCAACGTGGGACGTGCCATAGCACTCCTGGCTGCATGAAGAACGCGGGATGCCTCAGGTTGGGTGGCACCAGATCTATCTTCACCTGCAAGGGTGCGCAGTATATCGCGATATTTGCCCGCCCTCATGCTCTCCACCTCTATATCCGCTTCTAAGATTCGACAACGCAATTGTACTTCGTTTAATAGCTGTTGTGTTTGTTCAGCATTCATGTCCTGCAATGTCTCCGTATGACGGGGGGTTAGATGTGTAGAGGGTGCAAGGGGCGATGGTCAAGCGGTCATGCCCCAAGCCTCTGCCTCAATTGAAATAGCTATGCGACGTGGCAATGGGTAGACGTAATTCGTAAGAAAAAAAAAGGGGGAGAAATACTTTACTCGTAACATTGCACTCATGTTATGCTTCAGTGATGTAAAGCATCGGAACTTGAGGCGTGAATGACTGAATCACGCTTGCACCCTGATGTCCAGAAGGCAGCAGTAAATATGTTCAGAGTCCGTCGTATTCCCTCACTGTCGCCTTCCAAAGGCGACGGGCCATCGATCACAGTGCCGGTGCGTGTTGCAGGCCTTTTGATGCCCGGCTAAGGCGGAAGCAAAGGGAGAGGAAAGATAGGCAAAAGAGCAGCGCTGCGCTTTTCGAGCGTAGCCTGGACTGGGCCTGTGAGAAGGCAATCAGCGGGGACAGGATAGGAATGCCTCACTGTCAGGCGGCCTTCGAAAATCGAAAATCGGGGTGGGACTATACCGGGCGGCCTTCAGCGCGAGGCGGCATACTGTGCTCAGGCGGATGATAGCGATAGAAAATAAGTGTATTAGATACTCAAAGGTAGCAATATTAAGGCACATTCGGCTGAGCACGACAGGGCGTAGTGGGTGGGTTAGAGAAAACGACGAGCGACGATGGCCAGTGGAAGCGTGCAGACGAAAAAAAAAGAATACAATGCGCCCGGCCAACAGCACGTGGCGTGGCAAGGCACCGCTCGATGCCGGCATCGTAGTTAACTTCTTTGGGACTTGGGGCGATGATTTTACTCTCCACTCTATCCTATGTTTGCTACAGTGACATCACCTATACGCGGACGAGCCCTTTTTCGAGATTAAACTGATAACTTGGTGCACTACTACTGTAGTTACAGTGTAGTATCGCTCCATCGCTCCATCAACTCTCGCCACTGATTTGAAGGACTCGCTCGCGGCCCGCGGTGGGTAATTGTTCTCGTGATCCTTGGACGAGCGCTTGCTCCCCAACCATTGACTCCTTGGGGTGCGGGGGCTGGAACGATTGAAGTTGTTGCGCCATCTGTTGCTCGAGAACATCGGGGCCGCAAGCCGCTGCCACGAAACCAAGGAACGGTGGTGATGGGTTGAGCGGACGCGTGCAGAATTCTGGGTGTGCCTGCAAGCCAACAAAGAATGGGTGGTCTACAAAGAGATTATAAATAGATAAATCGGTTTGTAGGGTGGCAGTGTGGATGACCTACTTGGCAGCTCCATGATTTGCATGCGTTCTCCCTTTTCATCACGTCCGATAAATGCCATCCCACTCGTGTGCAGTCGCTGCACATACGCAGGATTCACCTCGTAACGGTGACGATGGCGCTCCCATACAACACTAGCTCCACCATAGAGCTTACGTATGCGGGACCATTCACTATCTTCTTCGAACACTGTTGGGCGCAGCCCGAGGCGCATCGTTCCACCCATGTGAGTACGCGAGATTTCGGGCATGAATATGATAACTGGGTCCGCTGGTTCTGAAACGAACTCAGTTGACTTAGAGCCTGCATGAAGTCAACATAGTGTGTAGAGGAAGGGAGAAAGGACTGTGGACCAGGAAGATTTACGACGTGGCGAGCCCATTCGACCACCGCAAGCTGAAATCCGAGGCAAACACCGAGAAAAGGTTTATTTTGCTCGCGAGCCCATTTGATCGCCAGTATCATGCCTTCAATGCCGCGCACACCGAACCCGCCTGGAACGAGGATACCGCTGGGGAGAATATGAAGCTCCTTTCCGTTATCAAGTCAAATAAAACATTACTTTGCGCCAACAACAGTTCGCCACGCGTCGTGATATCTCTTAGGATCTGCTTCCTGTTGTTCTGGTTCCAGATCCGATGATTCCACCCACTGAGCAATGTTGTGATTATGTAATATTTCATTGCAAGTGGAGGACATACATGGAGGATGAGTTTGCGATGGCATCTAAACGCCGAGTGCTCCAAAGCTTTTATGACTGACATATACGAGTCCTTCAAATCTGTGTACTTCCCTACCAGTGCGACAGAAACGGAATCAAAGAGACGCTCTTGGCTGCAAGAGAAGAGGGTCATAAGCTACAGCAGGTTCGTGTGACAAGACCTACTCAATCGTGATTGTCTTCCAGCGACGTTCTAACGTCGTGCCATGCTCAAGCATTTTCGACGTGAGGTTAAGGCCAGGAAGATTAAGCCGGCGTTTGAGGAACACCACGATTCCCTGGGATTGGAGCAACAAGGGGACGTGGTATACAGATGTAACGTCGTGCACGCCTACGACTTGCTCGGATGCAACGTGGCAGAACATGGAGATCTTCTCTTTCGTCGCTTTTGCTAAGGGTTGAGGGACAATAAGACGGCACGCAATCTGCCCCACTCATGCATCAGTTCTAGCTGGTGTAAGTCGAACTTGGTAGACGCGGACCAGATCAGGTAGCAAGCCGAGCCCTCGCAGGGCGTGTACAGTTGTCTGTGTCGGCTTTGTCTTCTGCTCTCCATGCATATCCGGTACGAGAGACACGTGTATGAGAGCGAAGTTTTCATGACCCACGCGGAACTGGAATTGCCGCATTGCCTCTACAAAGGGCGCGGACTCGATATCACCGACCGTTCCGCCGAGCTTACCACACAGGTGAGCAGAACGGCACGCGAATAGACAGGGGTGGGGCACACCTCAACAATGCAGAGGTCCGGCTCCTCGCCAGTTTCATCTACCGGAATCTTGGATACCCTTTCTATCCAGTCTTGAATGGCGTCTGTAACGTGGGGGACAATCTTGCGATGATGGCTTTATCAAGACATTGACAACCCGGTCGGACTGATTCACCTGCACTGTTCGTCCTAGATAATCTCCCCGTCGCTGCACAGGGTTTCATTCTCCGAAAAAGGCATGCAAGCCGTCATTACAACATACCTCTCTCTCTATAACTTGTTGGTATATCTTTCCCGTCGTGATGTTATTGTCCCTGGATAGGGTCACATCAAGGTAACGCTCATAATTTCCCAGATCGAGATCAACTTCGCCGCCATCATTTAGAACGTAAACTTCGCCTATGATGGCGATATTCAGAGCGCTGTCTTCAAGCACACTTTATGACGGCTCACCGTGCTCGGTCGGCCTCATGGTTCCCGCATCGACGTTCATGTACGGATCTATTTTAATGGCAGTGACCTTCAGTCCTGTCATCTTCAACAGAAGACCGGTGGACGAGGCTGTATGCGGGAGTTTCAAACTCAAGGCTGCGAAGATATGCTTATGAGCACAAACCAATGACCCCCTTTCCGATACCACTAACGACACCACCGGAAACAATGATGTACTTTGTCATGACGATTGAGACCGTTGGTCAGGGTAGAGAGTGGTGGCCAACGCAAAGACGCGTCGCAATATGAAAATGAAAAAAAATTCGGTTTCTTTAACGCCAAAAGGAGATAAGATAAGATGTTACTCGCATAATTATAAACTGTCACTACACTACTTAGCGCGGAAATATCACGCATAAGTTACATTCGGTGATGAAATTTACTAAATTTACTGTACTAGTCTGTGTAGATGTAGAGCCGGCGAACCAGAGCGGTGGGTGTGATAAAACGGGGGGGCACCGAAGGATATGTCATCTGCCGGAAATTACCGTAATAATTTGGTAATCTCCGACGAATGACCGAGTCGCCCGACGCCGCCGAAGAGCGGTCAGCCAGAGCTACGATGAGGAGAGCAGAGGAGGAGAGGGGACGAGACACTACCACAGTCTGCCTAGACCTTGATATTTCTATTCGCGCATTGACACTTCCGCAAATCTTCATAGCGACACCCCTTGAGCTGCGGGGCAGTCCGCGGTCTCACCATTGGAAGGGTTCCTTACCACTCTTTCGTTCCGCCCAGCACTAGGGTATCCTCTACTCTGGCCCCTCCCTTTGCCCGTGGCCCACTCCTATCCTTTCGCGCTTCGCCTATGCCTTCTTCGCTCCATCCATGTCGGACCACCCCCCCTCACTCGCAAGTCAACCGTCTTCTGACTCTCTAAATACGCCCTCCCCACCGCGAAAATGGGCCCGTAAAGCTTGGGTACACATTACTAGGCACGTCGGCGTTGGCATTATATGCTCTGTCGCGTATTTCGACCCGTATGTTTCTGTGTTCTCGTGTCCTTTCTCTCCTCAGAGCTTATCCGTCCCTTGCTTCCAGGGGAAATTGGGCCGTCGATTTGCAAGCTGGCTCAGATTTTGGGTACAAACTCCTCTTCGTTGTCCTGCTGGCAGGAGTCTTTGCCGTGATTCTCCAGGTGACTTTCTTCGTTTCTATTCCACGTTGCTAGGTGATCCTCATCCGTTTGTTGAAGGGATTAGCATGTAAACTTGGCGTGGTGACCGGGCTAGGTCAGATGGTCTCCTTAAACATGCTTTTCCATCATCCTAACTAGAACCCCTGGCTCCGTCAGACCTTGCTTCCCACTGTCGACTTCTCTTCTACAACCGGTCAAGGCACCCCAAGTTTTGTCGATGGTTCATTTTATATCCGCTCTATGTCTCTTCAGAGATAGCCATCATCAGTACCGATTTGGCAGAGCTCCTCGGTACGGCAATCGCTCTCAATCTGCTCTTCCCTAAGCTTCCTCTTTGGGGCGGCGTCCTTCTTACCGCGTTCGATGTCCTCCTGGTTCTCGCCTTTGCGAACCCTCTCCATGGCCGGCCAGTGCGGTCTTTCGAATTGATGATAGGTATCCTGGTGTGTATATCCTTGATGATATTTACTTCCACATCTTACGCGATACAGGTATTGGGCGTGTTGATATGCATGTGTATCCTTGTTTCCAGGGTTCAAGTGGAGTGGGATGGTGTTTTTAAAGGCTTCCTTCCGTCCAAGGCCCTGTACAAGCACGGTGGCCTGTATACCTGTACGAGTTAATAGTACTTCACCGTTACTTCTGTGCTAACGCTACCAAAACTTGATAGCTGTTGGCATTCTCGGCGCGACCGTGATGCCTCACGCCCTCTTTCTCGGGTCTGCTTTGGCTACGCAAGATCGCGCTTCAGTAGAACCTGCTCCGCTCCCTAGTATAACTAATATACGTGCAACGGAATCGAAGCGTTTTCTCAGGAAATTCTCGGATCTTTTCCGGCGTACTGACACGGATGAATTCGCAAGCCACGCCGATAGGCCGAACAATTCACTTTCGTTTATCAAAGCCCATCTACACCATGCCATGGTGGATATCGTCGTCAACCTACTCGGTCTGGCCGTCATTATAAACTCATTGTAAGTTTGACTATTAGTCTTGAGTTGGCTAGGGTCGTTCATATGGCCCACGTCACAGAATACTGATCCTTGCGGGTGCTGTCTATCACCAACCTGGGGTTGAAGCTCAGTCCGCTGATATCTCGGATGCCTATTCTCTTCTACGTGATGTCGTCGGACGGGGTAAGAAGTTTCGTAATTTACGAGCGACAGTTACTCATTACTCGGACAGGAGCCGCGACCATTTTCGCCTTAGGGCTTCTGTGTTCTGGCCAAAGTGCATCCCTTGTGGCCACCGTTGGGGGGCAGATAGTCTCTGAAGGCTTTATTCGCTGGCGTGTCTCGGTAAGCATTTCCTCATACAGGAGCATTATCGCCTGCCTCATACGGATTTTATCTATCTCAGCCTCTCATGCGGCGCTTCCTCACGCGAATATTGAGCCTCATCCCCTCCATGATCGTGGCAGTGTCAGTGGGGCAGGCGGGGATCAATGCGATGCTCGTCGCTTCGCAGGTCGTCCTCTCCTTCGTGCTCCCATTTATAGTCTTCCCACTCGTCTGGCTCACGTCCTCGCGTACCGTGATGCGGGTGTATTCGCCTGCGCCAACACGGCCTGCACAGACGGCAGATGACGCGGGTGAAGAAAAGAGTGTTGCGGAAGTGGAGTATTTAGATTTCAGTAACGGATGGATCGTCGCGAGCACCGGGTACGCCATCTGGACGGTGCTTGTACTCGCGAACGGTTATGTTCTTATTACTCTTATACTCGGAAAGGGGACGTAGAAGTAGAACTATAGATACCGTGACACACAGTTACTATAACTAGATTTCGTGAAATGTAGTAAAACCTTCTTTGAATATTTAGTCACTGCACGCTAGTAACTTAAGAGCACCACCAGAACCGCACGTGAGGACCATTGCATACATGTGAGCGGCGCTATGCACTCACATGACATCAGGAAAATCATCTTAATACTTAATCAGTGTTAAGCAAGATTTAAGGAATATATTAAGCACATTTTGGATAAGACCAAATGAGGAGAAATTAAGCAAATCAAGCATGAATTCAATATCTAGGAAGGGCTGGTATAAGCTGAGCAATCAAAATAAATCAAATGGCACTGAAAAAAAGTGGCCTATACTGTAGTAGAGGAAACCAAATGGAAACGAAGACCGTCATCGAAAATCCGGGCAGTGAGAAGCGCGGCCGGTTATAAGTTCAAAATGAGAGTGTGTGTGGTGGTTATGATGTCGCAGGCATATATTCCGGCCTACAAAGTAGCGCAAATGGATCCGTGATTGATCCTAAACGACAAAAAAACAGTTAACCTTTGGGAAATGAAAGGAATGCAGACTTCTTACGTTTTTTCCCGCGGTAGTCTCCATCATCTTTGTTGCCATCTTTGTCACTCTCGACATCAACCAGGTATGCACGGATGTCACTCAAGTCAGCAGTACTAGTGTGCTCGGAACGGTCACCCGGTGTAGATCTGGCTTCACTGAACGAACGCGCCATCTCCATGATTTCAATGAAGCGATCAGGCCTCAGACCGCGAGCAGACTTCATATATCCTCGAGTCGCAGAACCCCAATTGGCATCGTTGAACGCGAAAGAATTAGCCGATGTCTTCCCCGTGGCCATGTTGAGCACTGCTGGTTTGAAGGAGATCTTATTGGTTCCACGACTGGCTTCGACAATATCCATGGTAATAGCGCCGATCTCATAGAGTTTAAGAGCCCTTTCGACCTTGTTTGACAGTTAGTACCTATAAATTTTGACACTCGAATGCGATAATTACCGCCGCTGCTGATAAGGAAAGAGCGCCATACGGCAATTGTCCGGCCTCTTTTGGATCGCCATAGGCCTTGATCTCGACTGCCCCGGCAATAGCGATGAAGTGAGCACTAAACGTTTGAACGACGAGCGGGCCCCGAAAGAGACCCTTCCACTTCTAGAAAATCCATCTATATTACAGGCTACTGTATATTTGTGAGGGAAGACTTGCCTTTGGATTAGAAGATTCCGTGTCGGAATATAAGAATCTGAAATCTTCGAGCATCGTCTTTGCAAATTCTTGGCGACTGTCGTCAGTGGTGAACGAGCTGGCTCCTTTCTCAGATTCGAGGAATGCATTAACGATGGAAATTGCAGAAGATCCAATTCGGCGATGCCAGCTATCCGACAAACTTTGGTTAATCTGAGATGAGAAAAGGTTAGCAAAATAGCGCTGTCGGGTATTTGAGCTGATAACCGACAAATCGGAAGAGCGGGCCATTGGCTTGGACTTTGAGTGGTACGGCATTGCCATAAATGACTTGCCAAGCTGCATTCATGAAAAAAACTTGGGCATCGACTTCACCCTTGAAAGGGTCGAGCTGGAATGCCATCCACCAAATGTTACTCGGAATGTAGGCGTGTGTGAAGACTCTGAGTTGATCGTCATCGTGGGCACCCACAGGTCGATCGTTATTTGTAGCCCTGTTTTTGTGTTTCTTCGTTTCCTTTACTGTGTCATCGGGTTCCAGCATGGAAACGGAGCGCTTTCTTGAGAGTATTTTGGAAGAATGGCTGCTAGATGCAAATGCGGGTGGGGGCTGTTTGGATGCAGCTGAAAACGTTTCTGAAGCCCTGCTGGCCGGCAGAGACGATGGCTCAACATTGGCGACCCAGTTCTTGACGACATCGGCAAACTGCTCAGGAGCTGGATTGCGATCTCTGAGATTGAAATAGAAAAGAGTTGTTTCATCCAATATCAGCAACGACTCGGAACGCATGAGGAAACAAACTTGGGATTGGCCTGAAGACACCGAACCTTATAAATAATCCTTTTTTACTGTATTGTTTCAACTCAGGTATATCCTTCCCATATCGGTCACCCATGAGAATACTGTAACTGTAACTGGAAAACAATAATAAAATTAAAACAGGTCTGGACCAGTATTTTTATATATATAGCAGGGCCGCCGCAGCCTCACGCGTTTATTTCTTCTCCCCTAATCATCATGAGACGGGCGTATCGGAATTGAGGTGACAATTCTGTGATTAGCGCCCGCAAGAGGCGCATACAAAGTGGGTCGTGGGAATCTTTCGCGTCCGCGTGATTGCTGGTACCAGTACGACTCGGACTCGGAGCCTTGGTTCGTTTCAACGCCTGAGATGGATGTACGCCACTGGCAAGTGGGACATTGGGGCCCAGTCACGGCTACTTTGGATTGGTGCGAGGTGCGCCATTATAGCTCTACGCATCTGACATCTCCCTTTCATTACTATCACGTTCGTTTTCAGGCCAATTATCAATTTTCTCATTATGTGGCCGAAATGTCCAACACGTTTTCCAATCTTTTCTTCGTCTGCATATCCATATACGGTGCACGTCTGTCATCGAGGGAATCTTTACCCGCTCGCTATCTCGTAGGATTTGCTGTTCGTCTTTTCGCGCGTTTCTTCAAATTGCCACAACCACTAACTTAGCAGCACTCTTTGTTGTTCCATTTTGCTGATCTTTTTGAGATATTTGTAGGGGTGTGCTTTAATCGGGCTGGGAAGCTTTGTTTTCCACGCAACACTCCTTTATGAGGCTCAACTTGCTGACGAGCTACCGATGATTTATATAGCCAGCTTCACCTTGGCTGTGCTTCTCGAGTCGGAGCCTGGCTTCGGGTTCAAGTCAACCTACAGCAAATTCTTGGTCGCTGTAACCGTGGTTTTCGACATACTATTTACAGCAAGCTAGTACGTTTTCAATTATACCGTTCCAAACAGTCACTGATGCCACGTCTACAGCATTTTGTATCGAGATCCCGTGTATCACCAATGTGTATTCGCAGCGCTCATGGTGGCGACGTTTTTGCGCGAAGCGTATCTTCTCATTTGGTCCGAAGCTTCTCGAACCATCCCCGACAAGAAAAAGGCGGCTATAGTTGAGGTCTTGAGGACCGGTTTCTTCACCTTTCTTATTGGATTCTTTGTATGGAATCTTGACAATATCTTTTGTGATCCTTGGACTCGCATAAAGAGGGCTGTTGGGTGGCCGACAGCCTTCCTCATGGAAGGTAGGTTTGTGAAATGTGAGGACGATTGCGCCGTGCTTACAGTAACACGTTTACAGGTCACGCGTGGTGGCATGTGCTTACCGTAAATTCGGACTTCCTATCTGTTTTGACGGACTTTAACGATTGAGCGCAGGGACTTGGAACATTCTATTTGACACAAGGCGTAACATGTGCGTCCGTTTGCCATTTGTTTATTAAGATTACACTGATGATGTCTCACAGTGCTGTGAGTGTAACTCACCCTGGCATCCACGAACGCACTCACATCAGAACTTTCTGAATCAGGACGCTTTCTGTAAAGGACGATCACCATAAATACCGTTTAGAATACTATTATGGTCTTCCTTTAGTAATGCGCACAAGCAAACCGGGTGGCATAAAGATGAAAGTGAAGGAGTGACTGTCGTCGTGGTTTTGTTATACAAGTACATTTAGTCTCAAATTTTATTTATACCTTGGGTTCAGGGACATTTAACGGGGTGAAAGCGGGGAAGGGTTTCAAGACTTGATGGAGTATTCTGACTCTATTATCGTATGTATAAGATGCAGCACTGGATGGGGATGAGTAGGATGAATGAAGCAAGGGACCGACGAGTCGAAATGGAATTTATGCTGCGTCCGAAGATTCACCTACAGTCCATTTCACGAATTCCGCCACTTCCACGCCACCCGCTTCCGCTCCATCTGTGTCGACGACTAGCAGCTTCTGCCTCGCCCACCGCGCCAATCCAGCCCCAACCGTTTCTCCCTCATGCGCGTCTCCGAACATCATAAACGGCTGATCGTATAGAGCACCCTCCTCACCGCGTATCGCTAGCGTGTCGAACCCCACGATTTGCCGTGCCAGCGAGCGCTCGATTCGCTCGAGTTCCTGGCGGAAGTCAAGGGAGCTAAGCAGCGGCGTCAAGCGAGGCGACTTGAGCGCGATAAGCGCGAGAGCACCAATGCGGCCCTGTGAGGGCGACACTCCGCCATGCGTGTACGACGCGACGCGTAGACCTAGGTCCCCGCGCAGGCGTGGAACGGGATCGTGCACGACACTCACAGCGCGCTGTAACACGATGTTTTCACCAAGTTTAGCAATAGCATCACGTATTGCGTTCCCAACCGTCCCCTGCATCCCATTCCTTGCTCCAGCATTGGGTGCCAGTCCCTCGGTGGATAATAGGGGCGCATCAAGGAGTCGATCGCGCGGAACAGGATGGATGTACGTCTTCTCGTGCTCGTGGGGTCGATATGGTTCGTCCGGGCCCGAGCCCGATTCCGCAAGGAACGCAGCGGTATGTGCTATGTCTGCGACGAGACGTCCGAAGAGTGCATTGCGAGCCACAAAGTCTGTCTCGCAGTTGAGTTCTACGAGGGCGGCGCGAACGCCACCAGGGGATGAGCCGGTCCCGCGCGAGAGGACGGATGCGGCGACGAGACCTTCGCCCGCAGTGCGGTGTGCGATCTTGGCTGCTTTTTTTGCGCCGGAGACGGCGATGTCGTTTTGGAGCCACTTGAGTGCGGCGGATACGTCGTTGTTCGATGCGGCGAGCGCTTCTCGAGCTTTTGTGATTGAAACCTCTGTGAGCTTGCGTAGCTCTGCAACGAGTTTTAAAGGTGGCTTTTCTGCATTTGTTGAATAGAAACGAAAAGAGGAGAGGGCGAGTGGTCGCACTGGGACCATCGTGGGCGTTAAGCGCATTATTATGGGTGCCAAATGCCAATTGCCCTATTCGTCGTGAGCAAAGTTGCTTACGTCATATAACACCACCCAAAGCCGAATTCATAATCCGTCTCATTCTTGCCTTCTCCTTCATCTTCGCCCTCGTCTGTGTCACCATACCAAGGTCCCTTCTCATCGTCCATTCCATTTGAGTCCTCTGCATAGGTGTACTTGACAGCTTTAATAAAAGCAATAGACTCCACATTGATGTGTGGACATCAATGTGGAGTCCATTGCCTCTGTAAAGCTGTCAAGTGTACGACCGTGACACTACGAGTGCCTTCCCGATCGGCCGCACAGCTAGGGGTTCTTGTATGCGAGAAGTTGGATTGCACGGCCAGGTAGATTGTCGCGGTCATCATTATAGATAAAGCCATATACTGACCCGTGTAGCATGGGCCATCATCGGTATCTTCTCTTCCCCCATCTTCCTTAATCTCCTCGGGGTACGTTGGCCACCTTGCAAATTACTGTCCACGTATGTACGCTTACATGATACACTGTGCACCCAGTCTAACATCATCCATTGACCGATGAGAGCGTTCCCGTGCTTCAACTGAGCCCGTGACGTAGTATTCTCATTTCACTATGGATTGGATATCGACGCATCAAGTTTAATAAGGCCACAGCAACACGCCCGATTCATGTTTCACAAGAAAGCAGTTGTTTGTGCCGTGTCTAGGACCAGACATTGCCATCCGAAGGCGGCACACACGCCACCCGGTGATGAAACTATTCCATGCGAGAGGACAGATACGCTGACAATGGTTTTGCCTGCGGTGCGATGCAAAGCTCTGGCGTCTTGTTTAGTACCGGACAAGGCGAGGTCGTTGAGTGCAGCGGACACGTTGTTCGACCCGCCAAAGGCTTCGCGAGCCATTGTCTCCGGGCTTGCGTAGCTCGGAAACAGGCCTTGCATAGCATATATGAATAAAAACGAAAAGGATGGAAGGTGGCTACACAGGGGCCGCAGTGGTGCCATGCAATGTGCCTTCATGGACGTCGTCGCAATTCGAGAAGACAACTTGTTTAAAGTCATTTATCTGTGACTGTAACTAAAACGTCGGACTAAAAGTAGTTATCGGTATCATCCTCGTCGTATTCCAATTCGTTATCGTAGTCGAACTCATCATTATGTTCCGTCTCATCCTCATCCTCGTCTTCATCTTCACCCTCACCATCATCCCTGTTGGCATACCAAGGTTTCCGTCCGTCATCATATTCAACTTTATTTTCGTACACGATTCCCGCATGGTTGAAAAACTCCGTCGCCATCTGTCGCGTATCCGAGTCCACAGGTTCTTGCACGTCAACCACAATCTCTGCAAGGAATTGGATTGCGCGGTCAGCCGCAACGCACGTGCGCAAATCGAGGACTTCCAGAGGAACTCCTTCTTCCACGCGTTTGATGAGCATGTCGCCCAAATGGTACGTCCTGAGCGCAGTCAACGTGACGTCGAGGAGGGTAAGCTTTGTCAACGAGGGAAGTCGTGGACCATCGGGAGGTATATCTTCAGCTAGCATCTCCGAAAATGCCTTGACTGAGGTAGAAACCAGGCGTGCCTGTTCAAGCAAGGGCAACCTTGGCGCATGGCTGAGCCAGAACTCCTTGCTGAGTCGAGTACGGTTCTGTGCAGTTAAAGTCGAAACGGAATTTATGGGAAGGAGAGTTAAAAGGGCGTCGAAGATTGCGGCGTTTACCCTATAATTCCAATTGCCCTTTGCACCGAACACCAAACACGCGGAGGATGCCATTTCGAGGAGGGCGTCCGGTCCACAGACCTTGACCTCAGCACCAGGCGTAGTCCATGCAAGAACATCGGTGTACATTCGCTTGCCAGCAATCAGAATGCTCCGAATCGGTTCGATGTCATGCAGCACATAGACATTTCGAGCGACGTATGGGATGACTAGTCGCACGTCTTCACCTTCCTCGTCGTAAGAATCGACGTCGAGTTCTAGCCGGGTGAGAGCGGGCAGCAGGAGATGTGCGAGTGCGAGTGCACAATCTTTCGCAGAAGCGAGAATACGGAAATGGGTAAGGGAGGGAAGTGTAATGGCGCGTGAAGGCTCTGGTATGAGCGGGCTGGCTTGCGGAGCAAGTGGGGTGGCGAATCGAAGGGAAAGCTCTTCGAGTTGGGGCATTTCATTCAAAGTATCCAACCAATCTTCGAGCTTTGGCCTCGCCTTCGTAGAGATATCAATTATCCGGAGGTTTCGTAGACCCTTGAGGAGAGGTGACTTCCAATTAATGTCACACTTCTCGAGTTCGAGGCTTGTGAGGTTCGGGGCGGTGCAATTGAGAAAATTATCGGGGATGGTGCACACGGGAAATTTATGTGACAAGAAGAGGGATTCGAGAGTAGGAGCAGATGATAAAAGTCGCGCGACGGCGCCCGAGTGCAGTCTGGAAATATCCGCTAATGCTGAGGTGGCGAGTGTGGGAGATATGGGCCTCGAGTTGCCTCTCAAAGGCTTCAACCTGTGCAGCCCCCCATGTGCCAACGTCTGCCTCCAGGTGTAAGGGCACCATCTTCGCCCGGGCGAGTATCTCAGCCATGCCAACTGGCGTCAGCTTGGTGAAGTTGATGTGGTTCCACAAGCGGGGATCGTTGAGTGCGGTCTCGCGCCATCGACGACAGACATGCGCAGCATACATCCATGCCAAAAGGCCGGATCCTTCGTTCCATACGAAGACAGACAGAAAGGAGAATATGGTGGCAAGGAGTTCACAGGGAAGACGTGAGATGGGTGCAAGTTCATTATAACGGGATTTTAAAGCTCGGGTAGATGCTTCCGATGAGCTAATTTCATCAATTATTGCTTGTCGAAGGCGGTCGCGAGATTCAGGTGACGTTGTGTCCATGGAAGTGATTGTCAAAAGCACGGGTGCGTAAATTACCGTGGCGGTACTATAGTAGTGGAACACCCCATCACGGTCTCGTGACTTCGAGTCGCAGGCGACCAGGCTTGTTGTAGAGCAGGTAACAAAGCCTTTCTCCTGCCCAAATGCCTCGTCTTTCTCCTGTCCTCAGAAAATCAAGTTCGACTCGAAAAACGCGGGCTGCCGACTCTGAGCAGAATAACAGACATGCGGATTTGGACTGGGTGTGGACGAACCAGGAATACTGCCCGGTAATTATTAAAGTCATCCTATCCGCCTCCTACCAAGAGCTCATCATCAGTATCTTCTCGTCACCTGTCCTCCCAAATTCCGAGTCGATCCATCATTCACCGTCGCAATCCCATTTATAATTCTATCTCAGGCCAACTCATCCGATAGCGGCAATATTTACAGTAGGTTACAGCAATATTACCGTTTCGCATCTGCGGTAGGCAGGACTATGAAAAGTAACGCACTTGGAGGTGATTCACTGCCGGTCTGCTTAATTTATTCGTACCCCCGGTATGAATCCCGTTGGCGATGTCTCCTCCGAGTCGTCGGTATTACATGTACAGTATCCCAGGCTTCGAGGAATGGCAGAACATCGTCAAATCCTTCCTTTTCTTCATCTCCTCCACCCTCCTCCCCAACGACGTCTAAGCTCCTCCATCCTACCCCGATTCCCTCTTCATGAGACCCCGCACGTCGACCACAATCTTGCTTCGAAGTTGGACTGCACGGTTAGGCTAGCTGCGGTGTGTGTCGGCAAATCAAAGTATCCTAGTGAAATTCCGACTTCCATGTGTCAGATGATTCTGCGCGTTCAACAGATCATTTTACAAGGACGATTTTTTCCAACGAGGGGAGTAGACGGGGTCCAACGCGGCAGTGCGTCTTCAAACATCTCCCAAAATGCTGCTTGCACCGCAGTCGAAATTGAAATAAAAGGTGCATGCACTCGCATGCAGTGCGGTGTGCGACTTTGGCGGTCACCTTTCTCGCGCCTGACATGGCAAGGAGCTGTTCGAGTGTGACGAGCGCTTCAGATGGTAAGCTTTGTCAACATGGGAAGTCGTGGACCATCAGGGCGTCTTCAGCCAACATATTCCGAAATGCAACACTGCTAATGTCTTTTGCTTATTCTGTTCATCTGCCACAATTTCTTCTGGCAAATTACTATCCACGTACTAAAATGATATACTGTGACTGCACCCAGTCTAACATCATCCATTAACCTATGAAAGTATTCCCGTGCTTCAGCTGAGCCTGAGTCCATGATGTGGTATTCTCATCTCACGATGGATTGGATATCGATGCATCAAGTATAATAGGGCCACAGCAACACGCCCGATTCATTAACCCGAGCCAAAACACAAGCCTGATTCATATTTCGCAAGGAAAGCAGTTGTTTGTGCCGTGTCTAGGACCAGACATTGTCGTCGTTCGAGGGCGGCACATGCCACATGCCACCTGGTGATGAGACCATCCCGCGCGAGAGGACAGATACGCTGACAATGGTTTTGCCTGCGGTGCGATGCAAAGTTCTGGTGGCTTGTTTAGCACCGGACATGACGAGGTCGTTGAGAGCAGCAGACACGTTGTTCGACCCGCCAAAGACTTCGTGATCCATTGTCTCTGCCAGTGGGCTTGGCAACAGGCATTGCATGTTGAATGAAAAGGGGTGAAGGTGGCCACACAAAGGCCACAGTCCCGCCTTCGTTGGAATTCGAGAAAACAACTTGTTTCAAGTCATTTATCTGTAACTGTCTGTAACAGTAAAACCTTGGACTAAAGGTAATAATCAGTATCATCCTCGTCGTATAACTGGTATTCCAATTCTTCATTGTAGTCGAACTCATCATCATAACCCTCGTCTTCATCTTCACCCTCATCATCATCCATGTCGCCATAGCGGCCATACCAAGGTTTCCGCCCGTCGTCATATTCAATTTCATCGCAGCACTCCACATGCTTGAAAAACTCAAACTCCTCGATCACCATCTGTGGCGCATCCAGAGGTTCCTGCACGTCAACCACAATCTCTGCAAGGAGTTGGATTGCGCGGTCAGCCGCAACGCACGTGCGCAGATCGAGGACTTCCAGAGGAACCCCTTGTTCCACGCGTTTGATGAGCAAATCGAGCAAATGGTACGTCCTGAGCGCAGTCAACGTGACGTCGACGAGGGTAAGCTTTGTCAGCGAGGGAAGTCGTGGACCATCGGGAGGTATATCTTCAGCTAGCATCTCCGTAAAATGCCTTGACTGAGTTAGGAACCAGGCGTGCCTGTTCAAGCAAGGGCAACCTTGGCGCGTGGCTGAGCCAGAACTCCTTGCTGAGTCGAGCACGGTTCTGTGCAGTAAAGGTTAAAACGAAATTCACAGGAAGGAGGGTTAAAAGGGCGTCGAAGATTGCGGCGTCCACCCCATAATTCCACCCTTTGCCCTTTGCAGCGAACACCAAACACGCGGAGGATGACATTTCGACCAGGGCGTTCGGTCCACAGACCTTGATGTCAGCACCAGGCCTAGTCCATGTAAGAACATCGGTGCACGTTCGCTCGCCAGCAATAAGAATGCTCCGAATTGGTTCGATGTCATGCTGCACATAAACATTTCGGGCGACGTATGGGATGACTAGTCGCACGTCTTCACCTTCCTCGTCGTAAGAATCGACGTCGACGTGTAGCCGGGTGAGAGCGGGCAAAAGGAGATGTGCGAGTGCGAGTGCACAATCTTTCGCAGAAGCGTGAATACGGAAATGGGTAAGGGAGGGAAGTGTAATGGCGCGTGAAGGCCCTGGTATGAGCGGGCTGGCTAGCGGAGCAAGTGGGGTGGCGGATTGAAGGGAAAGCGTTTGCAGATTGGACATTTCATTCAAAGCATCCAACCAATCTTCGAACTTGGGCCTCGCCTTCGTAGAGATGTCAAGTATCTGGAGGTTTCGTAGACCCTTGAGGAGAGGTGACTTCCAACTAATGTCACAGTTCTCGAGTTCGAGGCTTGTGAGGTTCGGGGCGGTGCAATTGAGAAGATTGTCAGGGACGATGGCAACAGGGAGCAACCCGTACACCTGATATTTATGTGACAGGGAGAGGGATTCGAGAGTAGGAGCAGATGATAAAAGTCGCGCGAATGCAGTCTGGAGGGATCCGCTAAGGCTGAGGTGGCGAGTGTGGGAGATATGGGCCTCGAGTTGCCTCTCAAAGGCTTCAACCTGTGCAGTCCTCCATATGCTAACATCTGCCTCCAGGTGCAAGGGTGCCATCTTCGCCCGGGTGAGTATCTCAGCCATGCCAGCTGGTGTCAGCTTGGTGAAGTTGATGTGACTCCAAAAGCGGGGATGGTCGAGTGCGGCCTCACGCCATCGACGACAGACATGCGCAACACGTATCCATTCCAAATAAACATCTCTTTCGTTCCATGCTGAGGCGGAAAGAAAGGTGAATATCGTGGCAAGGGTTTCAGGAGGCAGGCGTGAGATAGGGGCAAGTTCGTTGCGACGGGATTTTAAAGCTCGGGTAGACGCCTCCGATGACTTTATTTCATCAATTATCGTTTGTCGAAGGTGATCACGGGATTGAGCGGAAATCGTGTTCATGAAAGTGATTGCAAAGAGGGGTCGACACGGTGTTCACGGTGAAAAAGTTCGTGATGTAGGCATACTGCGGGAGTATGAATGCCGTCACACGTACTGTACTCTCCGAGTCGTGACCGTTACTATGCAATACTCCCTCACCCTCAGTCTTGTTGGGAACATTTTCATTACCACAACAACTCTGTGATTATTGTAAACATCAAGTTCCAGAGAATAGCAATCTTCTCCACGCCGGGCCGCCGGCCATACGCTGAGGCCGCGTCACCCGCGTGAGGCGGAATGAACATAATTTTAGTATTACAGTAACCGGAGGCCTGGGGGAGAATTACTCATGCAGTACTCCATGCATAAGATGAGTTTGCGAGGTCACGCTTTTGTGATTGACACCTCTGTGAGCTTCTGTAGCCCGGCAACGAGTTTTAAAGGCGGCTTTTCTGCCGCGTTTGTTGAATGAAAGCGAAAAGAGGTGAAGACGGGTGGCCACCGCATAGGGCGCATTTGAGCGTTATATGCATTACTATGGGTGTTGAGAATGATTATCATAATCCATCTCATCCTACTCTTCGTCTTCGTCCTAATATCCATACTCATCGTCGCTATCATCCGTGTCGTCATACCAAGAACCCCCCAGCCCGTCGTCAAAGTCGACTCCATTGTAATACCCGATTCCTCCGAAAAACACCTGCATCGGTGACGCTTGCACGTCAACCACAATCTCTGCGAGCAATTGGATTGCGCGGTCCGCCGCTTCGCACGTGCGCAAATCGAGGTACTCCAGTGGGGCTCCTTGTTCCACGCGTTCGATGAGCATGTCGCGCAGATGAAACGTCCTTATCGCAGTCAACCTGACATCGAGCAGGATAAGCTTTGTCAACATGGGAAGTTGTGGACCATCCGAGTCGAGAGGTATATCTTCAGCTAGCATCTCCTTGAATGCCCTGACTGCAGTAGGAACTAGGCGTGCTTGCTCAAGCAAGGGCAACCTTGACGCATATCTGAGCCAGGAATCCTTGCTGAGTCGAGTACAGTTCTGTGCAGTTAAAGTCGAAACGGAATTCATGGGAAGGAGGGTTAAAAGGGCGTCAAAAATTGCGGTGCCAGTGTCCACCCCATAATTCCACTCATCGCCCCGTGCAGCGAACATCAAACATGCGGAGCGTGACATATCGTCCAGGGTGCCCGGTCCACAGACCTTGACGTCGGCACCAGGCGTAGTCCATGCATAGACCTCGGTGCATTTTCTCTCACCAGCAATCATAATGCTCCGGATTGGTTCGATGTCCTGCAGCACACAAACATTTCGGACAACGTATGGGATCACTGGTAGCACGTCTTCACCTTCCCGATCGTGAGATTCGACGTTGACGTGTAGCCAGGTGACAGTGGGTAAGACGAGATGAGCGAGTGCGAGCGCACAATCTCTCGCAGAAGCGTTGATATGGAAATGGGTAAGAGAGGGAAGCGTAACGGTGCGTGATACGAGTGGGTCGGCAAGTGATGCAAGTGGGGTAGCGGATTGAAGGAAAAGCTCTTTGAGTTGGAGCATTTCGTTCAAGGCATCCAACCAATCATTGAGTTTAGGCCTCGCCTTCGCAGAAAGATCAAGTATCTCAAGGATTCGTAGACCCTTGAGGAGGGGGACTTCCAACCAATGTCACATTTCTCCAGCTTAAGGCTTGTGAGGCTGGGGGCAGTGCAATTGAAGAGATTGTCGGGGATAATGTCATGGGGTAACATGTATGTGGAAGATTTATGGAACAAGGAGAGGGATTCAAGCGTAGGAGTAGGTGATACGAGTCGCTTGACCACAGTCGAAGGTTGATATCCATTGAATTTGAGGTGGTGAGTATGGGAGATGTGGGACTCGATTTGCCTTCCAAAGACTTTAAAATCTGCCGCGTCCCATTTGGTGGAATCTGCCTCGAGGTGTAAAGGCGCCATCTTCGCCCGGGAGAGTATCTCAGCCATACCAGCTGATGTCAGCTTGGTGAAGTTGATGTGACTCCAAAAGCAGGGATGTTCGAGTGCGATCTCGCGCCATCGACGACAGATATGTGCAACACGTATCCATTTCAAATGAACATCTCTTTCGTTCCATGCTGAAGCGGACAGAAAGGTGAATATCGTGGCAAGGGTTTCAGGAGGCAGGCGCGAGATAGGGGCGAGTTCATTATGATGGGATTTTAAAGCTCGGGCAGACGCTTCCAATGAGTTAATTTCATCGATTATTGCTTGTCGAAGACGGTCGCGAGATTCAGCGTCCATGGAAGTGATTGTCAAAAGCACGGGTGCGTGCCGTACACCCCTGAATGTTTACATGATCTGTAATAAAATTTAATTAATTCAGCGGTAACTCTGTGTGACATCAGGCTGAGCAACCGGATGAACCACATGGCGTACAGTACAGTACCGAACTATTGGTCAGTCTCTGCAGTCGGGTGAGGGCAATGTGGCACTTGGCCAGTTGTCATGTCAGTCCTGTCCCTGAGGCCTGACCAGCCGTGCCCTCATCTTTCCTCTGCTCTCCGAGTCAGTGCGGTCAGTCGCGCTCTTGGCCTCCTCCTCTTGAAGAACCCCTGTCTGCATGTTTTGTGAGTTTTTTTTCTTTGCTTAATTGAAATGATTACAGTCTGACATCATCTATTATCAGCCTATGGAAAGAGTTCCCGTACAGCCGTACTTTAGCGGAGTCTACGTCCATGACACGGTTTTCTCATCTCATGACGAAAAAAAAAAAATCTAGGGCAGCGCTCACATGGGCCCATCCCGCTGGAGGATGGACGCGCCGACAAGTACTTCGCCTGCCGTGCGGTGGAGCTTTGGTGGCTTTTAAAAAAAATTGCGCTGGAGCTAGTGCGTTGCACGCTTTTGTGATTGGCACTTCTGTGAGCTTCTGTAGCCTGGCAACGAGTTTTAAAGGCAGTTTGTCTGCGATTGTTGAATGAAAGCGAAAAGAGGTGAAGACGGGTGGCCACCGCAAAGGGAGCATTTCAGCGTTATATGCATTACTATGGGTGTCTTCGTTGAGAATGAAATTAGTACTACCATATCAATGGCTCGTCATAGGTCGAATTCCTCAAGCGGATCGACATCGAAGTCTAACCCATTATCATAATCCATCTCATCCTATTCTTCGTCTTCGTCCTCATCTCCATCCTCATCCTCGCTATCATCCGTGTCGTCATACCAAGAACCTCCCCCGTCGTCAAATCCAAGAAAATCGTATATCCCCTGCACCGGTGACGCATCCAGGGGTTCTTGCACGTCAACCACAATCTCTGCGAGCATTGGATTGCGCGGTCCGCCGCAACGCACGTGCTCAAATCGAGGTACTCCAGTGGGACTCCTTGTTCCACGCGTTCGATGAGCATGTCGAGCAGATGAAACGACCTTATCACAGTCAACTTGACATCGAGGAGGATAAGCTTTGTCAACATGGGAAGTTGTGGACCATCCGAGTCGAGAGGTATATCTTCAGCTAGCATCTCCTTGAATGCCCTGACTGCAGTAGGAACCAGGCGTGCCTGTTCAAGCAAGGGCAACCTTGACGCATGGCTGAGCCAGGACTCCTTGCTGAGTTGAGTACGGTTCTGTGCAGTTAAAGTCGATACGGAATTCATGGGAAGGAGGGTTAAAATGGCGTCAAAAATTGCGGTGTCCACCCCATAATCCCACTCATCGCCATGTGCAGCGAACATCAAACATGCGGAGTGTGACATATCGTCCAGGGTGTACGGACCACAGACCTTGACGTCAGCACCAGGCGTAGTCCATGCAAGAACCTCGGTACACGTTTGCTCGCCAGCAATCAGAATGCTCCGAATTGATTCGCTGTCCTGCAGCACACAAACATTTCGGATAACGTATGGGATCACTGGCAGCACGTCTTCACCTTCCCAATCGTGAGATTCAACGTTGACGTGTAGCCAGGTGAGAGTGGGTAACACGAGATGAGCGAGTGCGAGCGCACAATCTTTCGCAAAAGCGTCGATATGGAAATGGGTAAGAGAGGGGAGCGTAACGGTGCGTGATATGAGTGGGTCGGCAAGCGATGCACGTGGGGTAGCGGATTGAAGGGAAAGCTCTTTGAGTTGGGGCATTTCGTTCAAGGCATCCAGCCAATCATCGAGTTTAGGCCTCGCATTCGCAGAAAGATGAATTATCTCAAGGATTCGTAGACTCTTGAGGAGAGGTGACTTCCAACTAAGGTTACAGCTCTCGAGTTCGAGGCTTGTGAGGCCGGGGGCAGTGCAATTGAAGAGATTGTCGGGGATAATGACGCGGTATAGGGCAGATGACAAGGAGAGGGATTCAAGGGTAGGAGTAGGTGATACGAGTTGCTTGACCACATTCGAAAGTTGATATCCACTGAATTTGAGGTGGCGAGTATGGGAGATGTGGGCCTTGAGTTGCCTTCCAAAGGTTTCAAAGTGTGCCGCGTCCCATTTGGTGGAATCTGCCTTGAGGTGTAAAGGTGCCATCTTCGCCCGGGAGAGTATCTCAGCCACGCCAACTGGCGTCAGCTTGGTGAAGTTAATGTGACTCCAAAAGCGGGGATGGTTGAGTGCGGTCTCGCGCCATCGATGACAGACATGCGCAACATGTATCCATGCCAAAAGGCCGGATCCGTCGTTCCATGCGAAGACGGACAGAAAGGAGAATATGGCGGAAAGGACTTCACAAGGAAGACGTGAGATGGGTGCAAGTTCATTATAACGGGATTTTAAAGCTCGGGTAGACGCTTCCGATGAGTTAATGTCATCAAATGTTGCTTGTCGAAGACGGTCGCGAGATTCAGGTGACGTTGTGTCCATGGAAGTGATTGTCAAAAGCACAGGTGCGTAACTTACCGCCACGGTAAGTTACAGTACTAGTTGAACACCGCATCACGGTCTCGTGACTTCGAGTTGGTCACTGAGGCTTGTTGTAGAGCAGGTAACAAAGCCTTTCTCCTGATCGCTTCATCAAATCATATGCGCGTCATCTGAATCATGTCGTTATGTCCTCAGGCCCATCTCTATGCCTCGTCTTTCTCCCGTCCTCAGAAAATCAAGTTCGACTCGAAAAACGCGGGCTGCCGACTCTAAGCAGAATAACAGACATGGGGATTTGGACTGGGTGTGGACGAACCAGGAATACTGCCCCGGTAATTATTAAAGTCATCCTATCCGTGTCTTACCAAGGTTTCAGCGCTCATCATCAGTATCTTGTCGTCACCTGTCCTTCTAAAATCCGAGTCAATCCATCATTCACTGTCGCAATGCCATTTTTAATACCATTCCAAGCCAACACATTCGCTAGCGGCAATTTGTACAGTAGATTACAGCAATATTACCGTTTCGCATCTGCGGTGGGTGGGACTATGAAAAATAACGCACTTGGAGGTGATTCGCTGCCAGTCTGCTCAATTTATTCATACTCCCGGTAGAAAACTATGAATCCCGTTGACGATGTCTCGTCCGAGTCGTCGGTATTTCAGTATCCCAGGCTGCGAGGAATGGTAGAACATCGTCAAATCCTTCATTTTTTTCATCTCTTCCTCCCCTAACGACGACTAAGCTCTTCCATCCTTTCCCATCGAGATCTCCCAATTCCCTCTCACGAGACCCTGCAAGTTAGCTGCGATGCGTGTCGGCAAATCAAGTATCCTTAGTGAAATTCCGACTTCCATGTGTTAGATGAGCATGTTGTATAAAGAGTACACCTTCTGCGCGTTCGAGAAATTATTTTACAAGGACGAGTTCTTCCAACGAGGGGAGTAGACGGGGTCCAGCGCGGCAGTGCATCTTCAAACATCTCCCGAAATGCTGTTTGCACCGTAGTCGAAATTGAAATAAAAGGTGCGTGCGCTCGCATGCAGTGCGGTGTGCGACTTTGGCGGCCGCCTTTCTTGCGCCTAGCAAGGTCGTTTGTAGCTGTTTGAGACGAGCGCTTCACAAGAAACGAATAGGTGAAGCTAGCCGCACGGCTCACACTACCAATCGAACCATTGTGTGCCAACAACCTTTATAGTACAGTATTCAGTATCCATTGAGAATGAGACAACTTGACTACGTCAGTAAATCAGGATCACTGTACTGTTCCTACCATCCATACGGCAGGCCGTCTTCGGGGTCAAGTTCTACTTGAATATTGTCAAAGTTTATCCGATCGAAAGGGCCCACATAATCATCAAATACATATTCTTCCTCATAGTCCAGGCCATACCAAGGTTCCGAGTCCCAATCGTTGTCATATTCAACTTCCTTGCGAGACTCGGTTCCTACATCCCACTCAAGCGATGTCCACGACAAATCAAAGGTTCTTTGCACGTCAACCACAATCTCTGAGAAGATTTGGTTTGCGCGGCGGGGATCGATTGCCTCACACGCACGCAAATCGAGGGACTCCAGTGGAACTCCCTGCTCCACGCGTTCTATAAGCATATCGCGAAAATGGTTCGTCCTCGTCGAAGTCCACGTGACATAGAGGATAGTGAGCTTTGTCAACAAGGGAAGTCGTGGTCCATCAGGCGGGGCGTCTTCAGCCAACATATCCCGAAATGCCTTGACTGCAGTGGGGACCAGGCGTACCCGCTCAAGTAAGGGCAACCTTGGCACGTGGTTGAGCCAGAACTCCTTGCTGAGTCGTGTATGGTTTTGCACGCTAAAAGTTGAAACAGAATCCACATGAAGAAGTGCGAAGAGGGCATCGTAAATTGCGGTTACCACCTCGTGATTCCAGTACATGCCCACTCGGTTGCCAGTTGCAGTGAACACCAAGCGTGCGGAGACTGATTCGCTCAGCAGGGTAGTCGGATTACAGACCTTGACGTCTGCATCGGGCATGGTCCATGCAACGACCTCGGCACGCTTTCCCTCTCCACTAAACAAAATGCTCCTAAGTGGTTTAATGTCCTGTATCCCACAGACATTTCGGGCAACATATGGGATGACTAGTCGCACATCTTCTCCATTCCAGTCTTGAGATTCGACATCCACATGTAGCCGAGTGAGAGCAGGTAACACGAGATGAGCGACTGCGACCACACATTCTTTCGAAGAGTCGGAGATATAGAATCGGGTGATGGAGGGGAGTGTAGCGGAACGCGAATGCTCTGATATGAGCGGGCCGGTCAGTGGAGCACGTGGGGTGGCGGACTGAAGGGAAAGCTCTTCGAGTTGGGGCATTTCGTTCAAAGCATCCAACCAATCTTCGAGCTTGGGTCTCGCCTCTGTGGAGAGCTTAAGTATCTGGAGGCTTCGTAAACCCTTGAGGAAAGGTGACATCCAAATGATGTTGCAGCTCTCGAGCTCGAGGTTTGTGAGGCTGGGTGTGGTGCGGTTGAAAAGATTGTCGGGGATAATGGCCTGGGGCGATGAGGATAGGGGAGATTTTGGGGACAAGGAAAGGGATTCAAGTATAGGAGCAGAAAATACAAGCTTCTCGAGCAGAGTCGGAAGATGTCCTCCACTCATGCTGAGGTGGCGAGTATGGGAGATATGAGTCTCGAGTTGCTTCTCGAAGGCTACAATCTGTTCGGCACTCCATTTGGTAACGTCCACCTCCAGATTTAAGGGTACTGTCTTTGCCCGGGCAAGTATCTCAGCCATACCAACTGGTGTCAGCTTGGTGAGATTAATGTGGCTCCAAAAACGGGGATGGTTGAGTGCGGTCTCGCGCCATAGACGACAGACATGCGCGACACGTATCCATGCCATATTGCCTGTTTCGTTGCGCCATGCGCCCTTGTCAGTTGCGTCGTGCCATGTAGAGAGGGAAAGGAAGAAGAATATCGTAGCCAGAGTTTCACGAGGGAGACGTGAGATGGAGGCAAGTTCATTCTGGCGGGATTTTAAAGCGCGGGTAGACTCCTCCAATGAATTAATTTCATCATCTATTGCTTGTCGAAGATGGTCGCAGGATTCTGGTGAAGTGTCCATAAAAGTGATCGTAGGAGTCGACATGATGTTCCAGGTGGTGAAAACTCTGTCACCGTTAGTTCCGACCTAGATTTGAAATTTGAGCCCGATTCCCGAAGATCTAGACCCAATCCGAGCTCAGCCCCTTGGTCACCTGACTCGGAAGACGACGGCAACTAAACGGTCGATTAATGTCCAATAAATTGACGAATAACTCGACACAACTGTAATTGAGTCATTTGTAGACCCCTCCTTATGCATCGAATAATTGTGAATAGATGTACTTGAATAATTTAATATAAGTTATGCACTTAGTGGAGCTCTGATTATTTCTTATTGTATTTAAACTAAGTTGTCAATACAGTATCACAACTTAGTTTAAATACAATAAGAAATAATCAGAGCTCCACTAAGCGCATAACTTATATTAAATTATTCAAGTACATCTATTCACAATTATTCGATGCATAAGGAGGGGTCCACAAATGACTCAATTGTTTTTATATTGTAATAACAGTTGTGTAACTCGAATAAGTCGACTTAACTTATCCTCTTATGGTGCCAAATGCCAATTGCCCCATTCGTCGACAACCATTGGGTAAAGTTGCTTACGTCATTGAAGACTGCCACATATTCCGTCTCACCCTCGTCTTCATCTTCATCTTCGCCGGTCTCTGTCACCATACCATGGTCCTTTCCCATCGGTTTCTATTCCACACTTGAGTTCTCTGCGCACCCTGTACGACCGTGAGTGCCTCCTCGTTCGGCCGCACAGCTAAGGGGCGCCGGGTTCTTGTACGTCAACCACAATCTCTGCACGGCTAGCCGCATCGTACGTGCTCAAATAAAGTCTGATAGATTGTCACGGTTGTATTTAAAGTTATATTCCTTAATCAACACTGCTAATGTCTTTTGCGTATTCTGTTCATCTGCCACAATCTCTTCGGCGTACGTTTGCCATCGCAAATTACTGTCCACGTACTATGTGAGCATGACGCTTAAATGATATACTGTGACTGTGCACCCAGTCTAACATCATCCATTAACCTATGAAAGTGTTCCCGTGCTTCAGCTGAGCCCTGAGTCCATGACGTGGTATTGGATATCGACGTATCAAATCTAATAAGGCCACAGCAAAACGCCCGATTCATTAACCCGAGCCAAAACACAAGCCTGATTCATATTTCACAAGGAAAGCAGTAGTTGTTTGTGCCGTGTCTAGGACCAGACATTGCCGTCGGAGGGCGGCACACACCATCCCGCGCGAGAGGACAGATACGCTGACAATGGTTTTGCCTGCGGTGCGATGCAAAGCCCTGGCGACTTGTTTAGCACTGGCACCGGACAAGGTGAGGTCATTTTGCAACTGGTTGAGTGCGGCGGACACGTTGTTCGACCCGCCAAAAGCTTCGCGAGCTTTTGTCTCTGAGCTTATTGTTTCTACATGTTGAATGAAAACGAAAAGGGGTGAAGGCCGAGTGGCGTCATGCAATGCGCTTTTATGGACGTCGTTGGAATTTGAGAAAGAATAATAGACAACTTGTTTATGTCATTTATCTGTAACTGTAACTGTAAAACCTCGGACTAAAAGTCTTCCGAGTCAGGTGACCACTGGCAAGGTCCAGCTCGGAGGAAGCCGTACGTGCTGGAGAGTTCGGATCGGGCCTAGGGGTCTCAATTCTCAAATATAGGTCGGTGACGGGATTCACGCGATATTCACGACTCAGAGTTTTCACCTGGAACGATATGTCGACTCCTGCGATCTCTTTTATGGACACTTCACCCGAATCCATGGATGATGAAATTAATTCATTCGAGGAGTCTACCCGCGCTTTAAAATCCCGCCAGAACGAACTTGTCTCCATCTCACGTCTCCCTCCTGAAACTCTGGCTTCGATATTCTTCTTCCTTTCCCTCTCTACATGGCACAACGAAACTGGCAGTATGGCATGGATACGTGTCGCGCGTGTCTGTCGTCTATGGCGCGAGACCGCACTCAACCATACCCGCTTTTGGAGCCACATTAATCTCACCAAGCTGACACCAGTTGGCATGGCTGAGATACTTGCCCGGGCGAAGACAGTACCCTTAAATCTGGAGGCGGACGCTACCAAATGGAGTGCCGAACAGATTGTAGCCTTCGAGAAGCAACTCGAGACTCATATCTCCCATACTCGCCACCTCAGCATTAGTGGAGGACATCTTCCGACTCTGCTCGAGAAGCTTGTATTTTCTGCTCCTATACTTGAATTCCTCTTCTTGTCCCCAAAATCTCCCCTATCCTCATCGCCCCAGGCCATTATCCCCGACAATCTTTTCAACCGCACCACACCCAGCCTCACAAACCTCGAGCTCGAGAGCTGCGACATCATTTGGATGTCACCTCTCCTCAAGGGTTTACGAAGCCTCCAGATACTTAAGCTCTCCACAGAGGCGAGACCCAAGCTCGAAGATTGGTTGGATGCTTTGAACGAAATGCCCCAACTCGAAGAGCTTTCCCTTCAATCCGCCACCCCACTTGCTCCACTGACCGGCCCGCTCATATCAGAGCATTCGCGTTCCGCTACACTCCCCTCCATCACCCGATTCTATATCTCCGACTCTTCGAAAGAATGTGTGGTCGCAGTCGCTCATCTCGTGTTACCTGCTCTCACTCGGCTACATGTGGATGTCGAATCTAAAGACTGGAATGGAGAAGATGTGCGACTAGTTATCCCATATGTTGCCCGAAATGTCTGCGGGATACAGGACATCGAACCACTTCGGAACATTCTGTTCAGTGGAGAGGGAAAGCGTGCCGAGGTCGTTGCATGGACCATGCCCGATGCAGACGTCAAGGTCTGTAATCCGATTACCCTGCTGAGCGAATCAGTCTCCGCACGCTTGATGTTCACTGCGACGGGCATATACTGGAACCACGAGGTGGTGGTAACTGCAATTTACGATGCCCTCTTCGCACTCCTTCCTGTGGATTCTGTTTCAACTTTTAGCGCGCAAAACCATACGCAACTCAGCAAGGAGTTCTGGCTCAACCAAGCGCCAAGGTTGCCCTTACTTGAGCGGGTATGCCTGGTCCCCACTGCAGTCAAGGCATTTCGGGATATGTTGGCTGAAGACGCCCCGCCTGATGGTCCACGACTTCCCTTGTTAACAAAGCTTACGATACTCTATGTCACGTGGACTTCGACGAGGACGAACCATTTTCGCGATATGCTTATAGAACGCGTGGAGCAGGGAGTTCCACTGGAGTCCCTCGATTTGCGTGCGTGTGAGGAGCCTGACCCCCCCCGCGCAGACCAAATCTTCGCAGAGATCGTGGTTGAAGTGCAAGAAATCTGTTTTTCGTCGTGGACAACGTTTGAGTGGCATGTAGGAACCGAGTCTCGCGAGGAAATTGAATATGACAACGATTGGAAATCGGAACCTTGGTATGGTTTGGACTACTGTGAAGAAGAATATGCATGCGATGATTATGAGGGCCCTCTCGATGGGATAAACTTTGACAATATTCGAGAAGAACTTGACCCCGAAGACGGCCTGCCGTATGGATGGTAGGAACAGTACAGTGATCCTGATTTACTGACATAGTCAAGTTGCCTCATTCTCAATGGATACTGAATACTGTACTATAAAGGTTGTTGGCATACAATGGTTCGATTAATAGTGTGAGCCGCGGTGCAAACAGCATTTCGGGAGATGTTTGAAGATGCACTGCCGCGCTGGACCCCGTCTACTCCCCTCGTCGGTAGAACCCGTCCTTGTAAAATAATTTCTTGAATGCGCAGGTGTACTCTCTATGCAACATGCTCATCTAACACATGGAAGTCGGAATTTCACTAAGGATACTTTGATTTGCCGACTCGGACACACATCGCAACCAACCGTGCAGTCCAACTTCTCAGCAACATTGTGGTCGACGTGCAGGGCCTCGTGAAGAGGCGATCGCGAGATCTCGATGGGAAAGGATGGAGGAGCTTAGGCGTCGTTGAGGAGGAGGGTGGAAGGAAGAGATGAAGATTTGACGATGTTCTACCATTCCTCGAAGCACGGGATACTGTAATACCGACGACTTGGACGAGACATCCTCAACCGGATTCATAGTTTTATACCGGGAGTATGAATAAATCGAGCAGACTGGCAGCGAATTGCCTCCAAGTGCATTATTTTTCATAGTCCTACCGCAGATGCGAAACGGTAATATTGCTGTAATCTACTGTGAATATTGCCGCATTGAATGTGTCGGCTTGGGATAAAACTATAAATGGGATTGCGACGGTGAATGATGGATTTACTCGGATGTTAGGACGACAGGGGACGAGATACTGATGATGAGCTCTTGGTAAGACACGGCTAGGACGACTTTACTGTAATAATTACCGGGGCAGTATTCCTGGTTCGCCCACACCCAGTCCAAATCCCCAGTCTGTTATTCTTCTCAGAGTCGGCAGCCCGCGTTTTTCGAGTCGAAGTTGATTTTCTGAGGACAGGAGAAAGACGAGGCATACAGTAAAACGACTTGACGACGCGCATATGGTTCGATGAAACGATCATTTGGGCAGGAGAGTGGATCTGTTCCTATGGATAGTCATATATCTTACCTTGAGGACATATTATCTGCCAGGTAGTTAGTATTATGGCAATTATACTTGCTCTACAACAGCTTCAGTGACCAAAGGGGGTAGAGTTGGAACTACGGCTCGGAGTCACGAGACCGTGACGCGGTGTTCAACGCACACGTGCTTTTGACAATCACTTCCATGGACACAACGTCACCTGAATCTCGCGACCACCTTCGACAAGCAATTATTGATAAAATTAGCTCGTTGGAAGCGTCTATCCGGGCTTTAAAATTCCATCATAATGAACTTGCACCCATCTCACGTCTTCCCTGTGAACTCCTTGCCACCATATTCTCCTTTCTGTCCATCTTCGCATGGAACGAAGGATCCGGCCTCTGGGCATGGATATGTGTTGCGCATGTCTGTCGTCGATGGCGCGAGACCGCACTCAACTGTCCTCGCTTTTGGAGTCACATTAACTTCATCAACCTGATGCCAGTTGGCATGGCTGAGGTACTCTCCCGGGCGAAGATGGCGCCTTTACACCTCGAGGCAGATTTCACCAAATGGGACATGGCATGCTTTGAAGTATTTAGAAGGCAACTCGAGACCCACATCTCCCATACTCGCCACCTCAAATTCAGTGGAATTTTCCTTCCGACTGTGGTCAAGCGACTCTTATCATCACGTGTTCCTACCCTTGAATCCCTCTCCTTGTCATCTCCCCCATACAGGCACGCCATTATCCCTGACAATCTCTTCGATTGCACTGCCCTCAACCTCACAAGCCTCAAGCTGGAGAGATGCGACATTAGTTGGAAGTCGCCTCTCCTCAAGGGTCTACGAATCCTTGAGATACTTAGTCTTTCTGCGAAGGCGAGGCCTAAACTCAACGATTGGTTGGATGCCTTGAACGAAATGCCTCAACTGAAAGAGCTTTCCCTTCTATCCGCCACCCCATTCGCACAGCTCGCCGACCCACTCATATCACGCACCATTACGCTTCCCTCTCTCACTTATTTCCATATCGACGCTTCTGCGAAAGATTGTGCACTCGCACTCGCTCATCTCGTCTTACCCACTCTCAGAAGGCTACATGTCGAGGTCGAATCTCACGATCGGGAAGGTGAAGACGTGCTACTGGTGATCCCACACGTTGCCCGAAATGTTTATGCGCTACAGGACATCGAACCAATTCGGAGCATTCTGATTGCTGGTGAGAGAAAGCGCACGGAGGTTCTTACATGGACTACGCCTGGTGCTGACGTCAAGGTCTGTGGACCGGACACCCGGGACGACATGTCACGCTTCGCATGTTTGGTTTTCGCTGCAAAGGGCGATAGGTGGAATTATGGAGTGGACGCAATTTTTGACGCCCTTTTAACCCTCCTTCCGATGAATTCCGTTTCGACTTTAACTGCAGAGAACTGTACTCGACTCAGCAAGGAGTCCTGGCTCAGCCATGCGTCAAGGTTGCCCTTGCTTGAACAGGCGCGCCTGGTTCCTACTGCAGTCAGGGCATTCAACGAGATGCTAGCTGAAGATATACCTCTCGACTCTGATGGTCCACAACTTCCCATGTTGACAAAGCTTATCCTGCTCGATGTCAGGTTGACTGCGATAAGGACGTTTCGTCTGCGCGACATGCTTATCGAACGCGTGGAACAAGGAGTCCCACTGGAGTACCTCGATTTGCGCACGTGCGTTGCGGCGGACTGCGCAATCCAAATGCTCGCAGAGATTGTGGTTGACGTGCAAGGACCCCTGGATGCGCCACCGATCGCGATGCAGGGATTTTCCGGAAAAATCGGGTATTGCAAAGTAGTCGAATTTGACGATTGGCGGGCTTCTTGGTATGGCGAGACGGATGATGAGGAGGAGGACGAAGACGAAGAAGAGGATGAGGATGAGGACGAAGATGAGGATGACATGGATTATGATGTGATAGACTTCGAGCGTTGGTGATGATCTGCTTGTGGAATTCGACCCAGATTAGAACCATTTGACATGATGATACTGATACTAATTTCATTCTCAACAAAGACACCCATAGTAATGCATATAACGCTCAAATACTCCCTGCGCGACTTTTATCATCTGCTCCTACTCTCGAATCCCTCTCCTTGTCAAATAAATCTCCGGTGTACGTGTTGCCCCCTGCTACCATCATCCCCGATGATCTTCTCAATTGCACCGCCCCGAACCTCACAAGCCTCGAACTCGAGAACTGTGACATTAGTTGGAAGTCACCTCTCCTCGAGGGTCTACGAAACCTCCAGATACTTGACATCTCTCACGACGGGCAGGAGTGGGTAAGCGGAGTCGACTTATAGTCAACTAAACAGTCGATTAATGTCCAATAAATTGACAAATAACTTGACACAACTGTTATTACACATCATATAAAAACAATTGAGTCATTTGTAGACCTCCTTATGCTTCAAATAATTGTGAATAGATGTACTCAAATAATTTAATATAAGTTATATTATGCACTTAGTAGAGGTCTGATCATTTCTTATTGTATTTAAACTAAGTTGTCAATATGACTTACAGTATCACAACTTAGTTTAAATACAATAAGAAATAATCAGAGCTCCACTAAGCACATAACTTATATTAAATTATTCAAGTACATCTATTCACAATTATTTGAAGCATAAGGAGGGGTCTACAAATGACTCAATTGTTTTTATATGATGTGTAATAACAGTTGTGTTGAGTTATTTGTCAATTTATTGGACATTAATTGACCGTTTAGTTGACTATAAGTCAACTAAACTTATCCTCTCCTGCCCGTCGTGGATCTACGGAGGCGATGGGACGTGTTCGCGGAATATGGAGATGTGAAAGGTGTGCGCGTGCCGACGGATCGCGATTCTGGTAGGATGAAGGGATATGCCTACAGAGGCCCAAGCTCGAAGATTGGTTGGATGCTTTGAATGAAATGCCCCAACTCGAACAGCTTTTCCTTCAATCCGCCACCCCACTTGCTCCGCTAGCCAGCCCGCTCATACCAGAGCCTTCACGCGCCATTACACTTCCCTCCCTTACCCATCTCCGTATTCATGCTTCTGCGAAAGATTGTGCGCTCGCACTCGCTCATCTCCTGTTGGCCACTCTCACCTGGTTGCACGTCGACGTCGAATCTCACGACGAGGAAGGTGAAGACGTGCTACTAGTCATCCCATACGTCGCCCGAAATGTTTATGTGCTGCAGGACATCGAACCGATTCGGAGCATTCTGATTGCTGGCGAGCGAACGTGCACCGAGGTTCTTTCGTGGACTACGCCTGGTGCTGACGTCAAGATCTGTGGACCGGACACCCTGGACGACATGTCACGCTCCGCATGTTTGATGTTCGCTGCAGAGGGCGTGTGGGATTATGGGGTGGACGCCGCAATCTTCGACGCCATTTTAACTCTCCCTCCTGTGAATTTCGTTTTAACTTTTACTGCACAGAACTGTACTCAACTCAGCAAGGAGTTCTGGCTCAGCCATGAGCCACGATTGCCCTTGCTTGAACAGTCAAGCCTGGTTCCTACCTCAGCCGGGGCATTTTTCGAGGTGCTAGCTGAAGATACACCTCCTGATGATCCACGACTTCCCTCATTGACAAGGCTTATCCTCCTCGACGTCACGTTGGCTGCGCTCAGGACGTACCATTTGCTTCATTTGCTCATAAAACGCGTGGAACAAGGAGTTCCTCTGGAAGTCCTCGATTTGCGCGCGTGCGTTGCGCATGACTACGCAATCCAACTCCTTGCAGAGATTGTGGTTGACGTGCAGGAACCTCTGGATGCGCTACAGATGGCAATCGAGGAGTTTGAGTTTTTCAAGCATGTGGAGTGCTACGATGAAGTTGAATATGACGACGGGCGGAAACCTTGGTATGGCGACATGATGACGAGGATGAGGATGAGGCGGAACATGATGGGTTCGACTACGATGATGAATTGGAATACGATTGTAATTTACAACACCAATTATCTCGCAACCCTCTAGCAAAATGCCATGAGTACGGTACGTATTAAATCATCGTCGAGCGCAAGATGCCAAGAGTTGTGATTGGCCCGCACCAATCTTGGCACCAATTCTGCATGAACTGCATACGAGTCAATCATGCTGCATCATCGACTCGCATCAACTGAACCCGCAAATTAAACCCCCCTTGCTACCACCACGCAAGCTCTTCATCCTTTTCATCCTCCGGGTCGTCCAACATAGCTCAAGTTGGAAGGTGTAGACCACTAATTTTGAGCGTTCCGGTCTTCCGGAGACAATGGACAGGACTATCGGCTGAGGAAAACCGTTACGGGAATCATAGTGAAAGTCACTCGTACTGGACTCATATTAGTCCGTGTCTTCATACCAAAAGTTCCCATCGCACCCTCTATGCCAGTCACCTTCCTCAGCGGCCTTTCACCTAGTAATGCCTTCTCGCGTATTTCTTTTTTTCATCCGCAATCTTTTCAATCGTTTGTGATGAACGTCGTCGGGCTTCAATGATAGTATATACACCCAGATATCCTCAGAGGTGAGAACGTGGCCTACCTGCCCTGTTGAAGATCACCTAAGAGCACCCCATTCCTCCAAGTCATTCATTTCCACCGTCAATCACGGTCACGACGCCGATTGGAATTCCATTTCAAGGCAGCATACAGTACTCGTTAGAAAAAAATATTTACAGTAGTGTACAATAATATTACAGTTCATCACAGATTGATTACAGTATTGAGGCCGGACGATGAAAAAAAACGCAGTCAGAGGTGATTCCGAGTCACCACGACTCTGCCAGTGCTCGATTTACTCATTCTCCCGGTAGAACAGTGTTAATCGTTGTCGTTGTCGTCATCTTCATCTTCATCTTCATCTTCATTATGACCATTGTTAACGTTAACATTGCCAAGACCGATATGTTCGTCGTCACCATCGTTCAGATCCCAAGATCCGACGATATTTGGCACGTCGTCGAATCCAGGCTCTTCGTCATCTTCTTCATCTCTTCCTCCCTCCCCGTCAAAAACGCCTGCGCCTCCCTGTCTTCTCCCGTTCAGATCTCTTGATTCCTTCTTCACAGGACCCTGGACGTCGACCACAATCTCGCTGAGAAGCTGGACTGCGCGATTAGCCGCCGTGCACGTCCGCAGATCGAGCGTTCTCAGTGGAGTTCCGAGTTCGGCGCATTCGATGAGCATGTCGCATAGATAGTACACCTTCTGAGTGTTCAAAGAAATGCTGGAGAGGATGAGTTCTTCCAACGAGGGGAGTAAAGGATCCCCGAACACTGTCGTGTCTTCGCCGATCCGAGTCATCCCTCGAAATCCTGGCACCGCAGGATAGAAAAGTCGCAGGCGCTCAAACTTATGCCACCTCGACCTCGACGCGTCTTCGAACATCCCCCGAAATGCTGGCACCGCAGCATGAAAAAGGCGCAGGCGCTCAAGCTTGTGCCACCTCGACGCATGGCGACGCCAGCCCTCCTTGCTCAGTGGTGTACGCCCCTTGACTGTGAGGCTCGTGATAGAATTTAGGGGAAGTGCAGCCAACAGTGCATCGTACTGGTAGCAGTGAATATTCCTCCCGTCGTACAGCCCTAGGATACTTAATTCCAAGCGCGTAGGGCGAGTCTTGTCGGGAAAGTCAATTGAACTATCATCGGAATCCTGCCTGGGCATAGTCCATGCAACAAAGTCAAATCGATTTTTGTTACCCCCAATGAATAAGCTCTGCAGCGCTTCTGTGTCCTGAGGCCCGTGTGCGTTTTGTGCAACGCATTGTATGAGGCGTTGCATTGATTCAAATGCCGACAGATTAAGTTTGGCATTGACGCACAATTTTGTGAGAGCTGGTAATAGGAGATGAGCGAGCACAGCCGCACATTGGCTCACAGATGCCGAAATACTGAGTTCAGTGAGGGAGGGGAAGTCAACAGTGAGCTTTAACCCCTCAGACAGTACCGAATTATGTGGGATACTGTTGTGAAGGACAAGTCTTTCTAGTTGTGGCATCTGTTTCAAAGCGAGTAACCAATGATAGAATTTGATTTGCATGCCTCCAGGGAATGAAAATAATAATTCGAGGTCCCGCAGGCCTTTAAGGAGTGGTGATTGCCACTGGATTTCGGAGTCGTAAAGGCGAAGGTAGGTGAGTTTAGGGGCGATTCCATCGAAAAGAGTGTCCGGGATAATCACTGATAAAACTCCCCGAGGCGATCTTTGGTTGTGGATAGAGAGAAATTCGAGAGATGGAGCTGATGATACGAGTTGTCCAAACATCTTTAGATGTTTTGGTTTTGTCGTAATGCTGAGATGGCGGGTATGGTGGATGTGAGACTCGATTTGTACTTTAAAAGCCTCGAACCTTCCTCTGCTCCATTGTGTGGCCTGGACTTCTAGGTATAAGGGCGCCGTCTTCGCCCGGACAAGCATCACAGCGACGCCAGCCGGAGTCAGCTTGTTGAAGTTGATATGACTCCAAAGGTAGGGCACGTTGGGTGAAATTTCGCGCCATAGGTGGCAGACACGGGAGACATGAAAGGGTGGAATTGGTGGGGAGGATTCGAGGTCGGGAAGAAGGGAGAATATGATAGAGAGTATCTCAGTAGTAAGACGCGAGATAGGAACGAGCATAGTATTCCGATAGACCTTCATCGCGTGGCTGGACTCTTCGAAGAATTTTATCTTGTCTTCAACAGCACGAAGGCAGCTTTCCGGGGAGTCTGGTAAGCCTACTGGTGGGTGCATGTACATGATGAAGACACTGCGCTAACTGCCAGCGAGTTCAAAGTACTCCTGTTGACTATAGGGGTTCTTGCCCGATTCTGATTCAACGTGGTGTGATATTGAGCCCACGTGCACTTTGAGCTCACGCAAACCTCTTACCGTCAAATTCACCATCTTTTCCCCAATTATGTGACCGCATCTAATGGAATGCCAATTCTAAGAATAGGGTGCCAGTGTTCTTGAGGGTTGACGCGTTGACGACCTGGAGGTTTTAGTAGTTCACCAAGATCGTGATTGCCTGTGGGATCGTGTTCAACCGCAGTAAGTTTTAGTTTTATTTACAACACCGGTTAGTATCTCCTAGCCCTCTAGCAAAATGCCGCGTGTATGGGTACATATTAAATCATCGTTGAGCGCAAGAATTGTGATTGGCCCGCACCAATTCGGCATCATCAACACGCATCGACCCGTAAATCAACCCCCTCCCCCCCTTTGCTACCACCACGCAAGTTCTTCATCTTCTTCCGAGTCATCCTCCGAGTCACCCAACATAGCGACGCTCCCGTGGAACAATGGGGGATTCAGCATAAGACTATCATCGGAGAAGACATCCTCATCGTCATCACCACCATCATATTCGTCGAAATCTCTGTGGAAGAGCAGGAGGTGCATATCTCTGCCCCAGTTGGAAAGCGTAGGCCACCAGCCCGTTGACCGATAACCAGAATCAGGACCCTGAACGTCAACCACAACCTCTCCAAAATGTTGAACTGCGCGGTCCGGCACTTCGCACGCGCGTAAATCAAGCGCCTCGAGCGGAACGCCCTGTTCTACGCGTCCAGTGAGCATATCAAGTATAGGGGGCGTGTCGTCGATATTCAAGGTGTTGAAGAGACTGAGTTTTGTCAACGAAGGGAGTAGGGGACCTTCCGGTGGTGCGTCTTTCGTGAGCACGGTGGTGAATGACTTCGTCACAGTACCAACGAGGCGGACGTGCTCCAACAATGACCAGCGCGATGTATGGGCAAGCCAAAGCCATTCGGGGATCCTAGAGGAATTCTGTGCCGTGAGAGTATTCAGGGAACCCAAGGGGAGCGCCGCCAAAGTCGCATCGAGTATCTCGACGTCTGTCTCAAGCCACATGTGGCCCGAGGCAATGAAAATCGCCCGTGCGGAGAGCGTTGCGCTGATCAAGGATACTGGGTTTTGCACCTCCATATCGGCACCTGCTGCCGTCCAAAGGACGATCTCGGTCAGAGAAGGCTCGCCACTAATTAGGATGCTTTGTAGGGGTTCAGCGTCCTGCGGCCCATGGGCGTTGCGAGAAAAGTATGGAATGAGCGTTCGCACATCATCGGCGCTCGCAAGTTCTGACGTCACGTCGACACGGATCCTAATGAGGGCAGGGAGAATGAGGTGAGCGAGCGCAAACGTACAATCTGACGCGGAAGCCGCGAGATTGAGTTGGGTGAGGGAGGGATGGGTAATGATGCGCGTGGGCTCTGAGAAGGGCGCGCTAACTGTCGGAGCTCTTGGAGTGGCATGATTAACAATAAGCGTTTCTAGTTGCAACATTTGTTCCATCGCGTCTAACCACTCCTCGAGACTTGGCCTTGCGAGTTGAGAAAGCATTTGTATCTCGAGGATTCGCAAACTTCTGAAAAGTGGTGACGTCCAGCTAATGTCGCAATGGTCTAGTTGGAGGCGGGAAAGCCTAGGTGCCGTGCCGTCGAAAAGGGAATGAGGGATGATGGCGTTTGAAGGAATCCCCATGCGTAGATGACCTTCGTCGTCAACGATTAAAGACAACCATTCGAGGGTAGGAGCCGGTGACGCAAGTTGTTCGATTATCGTTTGAAGGTCGGCGAAATCTGCGGTGACATTGAGGCGGGAGATGTGGGATACATGGGAAGAGAGTTGTTTTCCGAATGCGTCGACTCTGTCGCCTCCCCAATGAACGTAACTAAGATTTGCCTCCAACTCCAAGGGGGCCATCTTTGATCTGGAAAGTACTTCTGTCGCGCCAGCTGAAGTTAGGGTGGTGAAGTCAATATGACTCCAAAAGCGAGGTTGGTTGAGCGCTATTTCGCGCCATCGATGACAGACATGGGAGACACGGAGCCAAGCAAGAATATTTTGCTTATCACCGGTCAGGAGTCGCACGTATTCTCTGGGTAAGGACAAGAATGAGAAGATAATTGCGATAGTCTCAGGTGGCAGACGGGAGATGGGGGCAAGCGCGTTGCGACGGAGTTTCAACGTGCGGGTGGTCTTCTCCAACGACTCCAGTTCGTCGTCAATTGCTTGTCGAAGGTGTTCAGGCGAATCTCCTATGCTCGAATCCATTCAACAAGTGAACTGGTTTGTGGATGATGAGTAGCTTTAGTTGAACCGGGGGCATATGCCAGGTTGTGGACAGCGCTGAATGATGTTCTTTTGCTGTGGCCGCGTAATCAGAAAGTGTCATATCGCAACACGGTCACATGATTTTCGTGCCAGCGCGTCAGAATAATCTAGTTCGTTCTCATCTATGTTGAACATTTAAACTCTCAAACATCCACCCTCATTGACAACCCGTCATCAAGGGCAATGAACTCTTCAAGTGGTTTTTCTTCCCCATGCTAACCTTCGGATCTACCGAGTTCCCGTCTCTCCGCACTGATTGATGCCCGCTTGAGAGGACATTACGAACACACAGCTTGCATGTCATGATGTAAGTCCAGCTGTCAAGCATGTCAAGTGTTAATCTGTATGTGTATGCGTGTTTCCTCGGGTGAAACTGCCCTCCCCTGTGTTAAATAATATGCGGGCAATTCTGCTGAAACGTGACCTGTTTCAAATGAGTTTAGAACGGCCCACATTTTGTTTCGTACAGTACCTATCACAGCATCTGTGATTATTCATCATCATAATCACGTAAGAGACTGTAACGATGCACACTGACTGTCAATCTTTTCCTTTTCCTATGTTAGGTTACCTTTTCTTTTCTTTTTTTCCTCTCGGTTCCGAGTTGTACAGTAGTTCTTATTATGTTATATTCCAGCAGCCTGAGCGTGCTCGACTTTGACGGGCGCTCCATCAAGCCAAATAGCTCGATCAGATTGCGGGTTACCGCGGTGTGACATTCGAAATAGATGACAGTGAAAGTGAAGGTGTGTGTATCAAAAAAAGACAGGAGAAGTGTTGTAAAGGAAAGGAAAGAAAGTACGCTTTTATGCTGACATGATGAGACGGGTGGATGGATGTTCGTTAAAGATGTTAAAGGAAAAAAAGAAAAGAAAAGTATAGACATAAATAAACCCCCGAGAGAGGCCCTAACTATGACGACTCTGAAAAAAAATGTCGATGCGTAAAATAAAACAAGTGAGGGGAATGTGTGGTGCCCATGAATCATGAAATGCTGAGAAAGGAAGAAAAAAGAGCCGAGAGAGAGACCGATGAAATAGACAAAGAGGACAACCGATGGTCCGACGAATGAACGAACGAGGCCAAAAAGGAAAGGATTAGGGTGAGAAACACAACGATGCAGTGTGCGAACTGAATGAGTAGCAAAACGATAAGCCTACGGGCGCCGTATGATAGTAAGTCAGCATGTGCGTGCGCGGTGGGGACAGGTAGGTAGGAAGAACCAGAGCGGGATAGAAAAGAGAAAAAAAATGCAGGCACACACGCACGCACATACACTATTGTGATGGAGGACCTTTCCAGCTCGAAGGCGGCGACACGGCCCCAACGAGTCCATAACCAGAGGGAGGACCATCTCCCTTCTTCTTCCCATGTCCGGGTCCACCCGCGCTGCTCGCAACAGCCACACTCGCACGTTGACCAGCAGCGTTCCCGCCCGACGACGGCGCAGTCTTCGTCCGTGGTCTTCCACCCTCCCGCTTGACCCCCGGTGAACTGCCGCCACTGCCGTTGCCGTTGCCGGGACCCAAGGGTGACGACGACATTTGCATATTACTTTGTCGCTGTGCTCGTGAGGGACGATCGCGCGGTGCGCCGAACGATTCTCCATAAACGCTACTCGTCGTCCAGCCGCGACTGCCGCCGCCGCCGCCGCCGCCACCGCCAATCTCGCTCGCGGCATAACCGGAATACATCCCACGCGCCGAGTTGCCGGGATACCCAGAGATTCCCCCGCCAGGCCACATACCACCGGCGCCAGACATAGCGAATGATCCTGCGGCGCCAGGAAACCCTCCCATGCCGCCACCGCCACCGCCCATGTTCATGTTCGTGTTCAGGCCCATGCCCATGTTGAGCATGTTCGGCGTGCTGGCGCTCGACCGTCCGCCAGTCCATCCACTGATCGCGCTCCCGCGTTCCCATTCGTCTGCCGCGTCCCGCATGGCTTGCTGCGCAACGGCGAGCTGGTACGTCTGCTTTGCGATCATCATTGCTTGTTGGTGTACAGCGAAAACTCGCGGATCGACCATGCCCACGCCCATGTTCATACCCGCGGCCGTGTCTATACCACCGGCAAGGCCTGGACCCGCTCCCGCGTTGAGGAGATTTTGCATCGACAGATTATTGAACTGACCCCCGAAGGCTGCGGAACCTGAGGCGCCCCATTGACCCTGGGGGCCAACGGGGCTGACACCAGTAGGGAAAGGTATGTTGTTGCCCGCGTTCATGCCCATGCCCATGCCCATTGCCATACTCATCCGGGGCGGTACGTTCATAGGTGGCACGTCGTCATCATCGTCATCATCGTCAATGGGACCAGCGCCGTTAATGACATTTCCGAGCTAGCAGTCGGTCGGTCAGCGAGTATAGTACAACGAGTCAATGTGTGGACGCACCTCGATAGCAGCCTTTGCCTCGGTGCGCCGCCGCGCTCTCCGTTTCTCCTCGGCTTCGCGCTCACGATCTCGCACAGTGTCCTCGTCTTCACTCTCGTCTTCGCTCGAGCTAGAGACGATAGCAGATGGCCCGCGTCCATTACCCTGTCGTTTACCCATACTAGATCTCCTCTCTCTCGCCTCCTTTTCGCCTTGAACTTCGTCTAAAAATGTCACGCTGACGCGCTTGCGATGACCAATAGCAGCAGTTCGGCCCGTCGGGCCGGTGCCGAGCTCACTTCCGTCTCGGGGTGTTATGGGCATGCGGCTACTGCTCGAGTCGCCAGCAGAGCTTGCTGGACTGCTGTCGCGCAGCGCGAATGGCTTCCGTGGAGGCACCACCACGCCATTACCTGAAGTTTGGCGGAGCGCAGACCGTGGGTTCGATGCAGATGGCGGGGTCAGGTGAATGTTCGAGACAGTCACTCCGACAGTTGGTGGGCGGGATCGCGCGTGAGGTCGAGGAACAGGGAGCGGCTCTTCTCTTGGGTTCTTCAGAGCAGTGCTCCGAACGACACGCACAGTTGTCTGGGAGTCCGCTTGTGGTTGGCGCCGTTGTTGCTGTTTGTCTTCCTTCGGCTCGTCTGCCATATCTGGCACAGAACAGCGCAACGCCGGTTTGTAATCCATATCCAAGATGGTTTTGTCAAAAGCGTCGAATGTCCCAGTTGAAGGACTACTTGCATGTGAGATCGGCCGCGATGTCACCGAGAAAGCAGGAGGATCTTGACGCTGGCGGATAGGCGTCGGTGTAATGTGGGGAATCGGGGCATCGCTAGACGTCGAAGATGAAGATGGGGGTGAAATACCTGTGTCGGGTTTCAAGGACTGTGTGTCAATTTTGGGGGTGGCGAGTGCCTTTGTGTGTAAGGCTGAGGGTGACTTGTTGGTCTTTGACTTGAGAGCTGGAGGCGCGGAATTTGTGTACGAAGTTGGGGATGAGAGGATAGGAGACTGCGAGGAGGGCGACTTCTCAGGCATGTCAGGAGGTGTAAATGCTTCGTCTCTTGAGTCCGATGTTGAATCCGGAGACTTTGAGCGCGAAGGCTGTAAGCCACCAAGTCCACTAGCTAGCGCTGACAACCGCTCTCCGAGTCCGAGCGATGTCTTGCGATTTCGAGCTGTTATGTTATCGGCCTCGGCGGTAACCGGAAATGGTTTCGATGGCTCTGAAGCGCACGGAGGAATGGCCGAATTCTCGCCCACCAGCTGTCCGATATCGACTAGTGGCTTTGTTGGGTGACGAGGTCCGGAAGCACGTGACGTCGCACTTCCCGGACGCTGAGGCTGTATAAGCGAGGCCAACGGCGCATCTTCTGAAGACGACTGTGAAGAATATTCAGAAGATGTCGAGGCTCTCGAGCGCGAACGCGGCGGAACATGCGCTGGTTTTGAGACTGAAAAAATGGAGTTAATACGTGTATAACGCGAAACGATGAAAACGAACCTGCAGCAGAATATCTGGGGACTGCAGCGCCACGCTTCTTTGCGGCATCCAGCGGGAGCGCAGACGTGGAGAGGCTGGCCCGTTTGTGAGAGTAGACGCTTGAAGAACGGCTCACAATGGCGGAACCCTCTGGTTTTGGAGCGTTATTTGCTTTGTTGCGTGTCGACGGCGACGGCCGAGTGGATACACCAGACGAAGATCCGTGGCCAATATCAGACCGCGAAGCACCGTATGCCAAGGCTGGCGAAGAACGGAATCCGACCGCAGATTGCGCAGACCGCGAGGTGATAGTGCGCTTTCGACGGGGACGCAACGTGGCCTCTTCTTCACTTTCCGACTCTCCCTCCTCCGAGGAATCCGAAGAAGTCGTCGTACTGGTGGCAAATGACAGCGGTGCAGTTGAACTACGCACCGGCGGGCTGCGAGTCGGCGGCCTGCTCGGTAGAGGCGAGCGGGCTTGGGATCCCGCTTTGAGGACTGACGGTGGGGTGACAAAAGCGGAACGTCTGTGGTTCCCTACTTGACTTGACGGGAAACTTTCGCGATCGCCCGGCAAGGATGGGACGGGTGAATTTGTCGCACTGCGGCGCGCCTGAGCCTCCCTGAAAGCCGCGACGGAAATGCGCTGTGAAGCATCGCTGGCAAAGCTGTCTCCACGCGGGCGACGACGAGGTATTGGTTCTTTGTCTGATGCACTGCTTGAGGGAGGGGTTCCCGGAGTAGGGGAGGTAACGTGGCGGAAGGCTTTGAGGTTGAACGAGTCGGTCGGAGGAAGAGTGAGTACTGGTGCAGAGAGGGAGGGCAAGGATGCCTTGGACTTGGTGCGCCCGCGAGGACGGGCCCAGGAGAATAGGCTACCTTTGTTGGTTTGCTTGGTTTGCAAGTTTGTGTGCGAATCGGGATTGCTCATGGTTTCATAGTCTTGAGGCACATCATGCGAATTTCGGCGAGGGTGGAAGGTAGGTACGCCCTGTGGGAGGGAACGAGTGGACAAAGCGTTATGGGGGTCCGCATAAGAGCCGAAAATGGCAGAGCGCGAGGGCGGTGGAAGTAGGGAGGGGGAGACGGAGACGGAAGAGTCCACGGAGGACTTGTGGGGCTCTTTGGGAGGGACTGTAGGTAAGACTGAGGTCTGGGAGATAGTAGATTTCAAGTTGTTGGATGCCAACGCGGACTGCTTCCTGCGGAAGGGCATCTTGAGTTTCGTAGTAGAGGTACTGGCACCATTGGAGGAGAGAGGATAGACGTTGTGTGAATTAACGGGAGAGAGTTCCGCATCTGCAAGTACGTATTCAGCTTCAAGGGATAATTCTGATCCCTCCAGCTGGTCTGATGCATCTGCGATACTCGGAGAAGGGAGGCTCTTGGTGCTCGAGGGAGGTATGCTGGTTGGGGTGCTTGGACTGGGTTGTTGTGGGGATCTTGAAGATTTACGAAGGACCTTTTGTGAATCACGCTTTGAGAAAAAGGTGAGAAAGGCAGGCATGAGTAAAAGGTCAAGAAGGGATGGTGTCGTGGGTGAGGATGGCGTCTGGCCTGGCCATCTCTTGACGGCCGCAAAGTAAACTTGACGCCCATCGACACGCCCGGCCAACAACACGCCCGGGCCGACAGTTTCCGATCATTAAACTCGTTTATCATTTCGTCTCAGGGGCTCCCTGACTACACCCTCCACTTCTTACCCACAAGCTCGGCATTATCCTCCAACGGTTACACTCGACCGTCCCAATTCCCGTTTACACGGATGAGGTGAGAAGGACTCCCATCGTAACACGGCTTCACGGCACGTCTGCCGACGGGATGGAGGCCACGTTTCATCCGTTGTGACATTTCCCACGTGCATTTTGACAGCCTGAGGAGGCAATTCGGGTAGCTCGTCGCATGGATGCTATTCCCTACTTGTCTCCGCTCGGCCATCGCCACCATCTCGTCCTGTCGTCCCTGCTGGCCATAGCCCTCACAGGCCTCACCCGTGACACCACAGCATATGCCTGTCTCTGGTGCGCCGAAGATTGCGCACCCCTGAATTTGAATAATGGACCCCGTACATCATTGTGTGATTTTTGATGTAATGACCTGTCATAAATTTAGAATGCATCCCAGAGCCGGGTTCCCCTTTATTCAGCTAGACCACAACAGACAGCAGGTGTGGGGCGTGCAAGATGACATGCTGCACAACAAGAGGAACATCGAACCATATCGTAAAATTAGCTAAGCCGTGAGTTCCCATCATCCCCCCACGTTTATCACCGAGAGTGAATGGCCTTCAAACCTTCTCCGGTCCGGGGATACTCACACCCCTTGAAGTTCGAAGCTCTTGAAGCTCCACATGGTCGTCGAAATTCCATACTTCCCATAGTACGGCAATACGAGCACTTACCCCGCTCTACACAAGCAACCGGTTGATCATTGACTTCGTTTTTCAAGCGTAGAACTACGCTAAAACTCCGGTTGTCATACTCTTATTTGGATAATATAGCAACGCTCCCGTTATGCATACGTCTGCAAGAGTCGTCGCCCACATCTTTGCCGTCATTAGGTCCTACGCAGACACTACAGAAGATGTCGCACCGAAGTACCGACGAGATTCAAGTTCCCATACAAGGAGGACACGGGCTAATTGGCGGTTCGATATGGGACCATGAGTATTTTATTGGAGCCGACATTTATACGAGAAACGATACATGCATAAGCAGCGTGATGAACAGGGAGGAAGCAAAGGGCTAGTAAGATGTCGCATGTATCACATCTGATAACACCTAGCCACAAAAAGGAAGACAGTAGCGGCGAGCTATAGCGGTGCTGATAAGGCCTAGCGCTTTGTTGTAGTGTTGACTGTAAGCCGCGCTGCAGTGTAACGATGCCTGAGAACGGTACTTCAGATATTGCAACCTGGGAAACGTGCATATCAACAACTAATTTATGAATCTGGCCAAGTAACATCCCACTGCTAATAACGTCCGTAAACAGCCTCCTGAGCGTCGGCCCGGTGTTCGATTCAAACACACTCAAACAAACTCACATGGACAGTGTTCAGAGGATCCTCAATCAGATGCCATCGTCGATGACATCAACGACAAACCAAAAAAAGCTTCATGAGTACGTTAATCTCCACACTGACGCTGGAATGCCCGGTGACCAGAAAATACCGTGTTGAGGAAAAGCGGCTTTGCGGCACCATGCGTCATGCGTCGTCATCATCATCATCATCATCAGCCACCTCGACTCGTCTCAGGTTGGCTGGGCGCTAGAAAGAGGATTTAATTCGCTGCTTGGTCCTTTGCCGAAGATGGGCCCGAAGCGTGGTGGCGCGGACCACATCGCGCCGGAAACATAAGTCTTCGTTCGGGAGGCCAATCGTACGTACGTGCATTTTACTTCTCCATCGGAGTTGCAGCTCGCCGGACTTTGCGTTCTCGCTGCTAGTGCGGTAGTGGCGGCGGCGGTGGCAGCATCTGTCCACGTTACCACGGAACTCGGCAAACGGAGCCGTGGCACATGTTACCCTTGACGATGAGGGCCCTGAGACGAACACGGTAGTCGCTACAAGTATATGTGTCCTCAGAAGAAGGCAAAATCGAAGTCTGTCACCATTCTGTCAGCCATGATGACACCTTGTGCCAGGGATCAATTATAAATCCGAGGTGGCCAAAGTGCGCAAGTGGCTTACAATCGAATCCTGCCAGCAAGCGACTCAGGAATCCTCGTCGACGTGTACCATTTTGCATGAAACAATTGCCTGTAACTGAGGGAAAACGCGTAGGTAGCGACGTCATAGCGGACCGGGGGAGCGATACCTTCTATTTCCTGGAAAGGATTTTACGAAACGGTTTAGCAAGAGGTACAAACAGCGCACAAACCCACCTATCTTTAGGAGCCACTGCTACCCGCTTGTCCAAGTTCCGGCTCTGCCCCGGTGGGTGTTTCAGTACCAGGGAAGGATATATTTGAGGAGCCCTGAGGTGATACCCCTCAAGATCTCCCGTGGCCCGGTGGCCTGCAAGAGACGTTTTTCGCACGGCTGACTTGGAGTACCTGGGTACCTCAACGCTATCCAGATAAGCTATAAGCCAAACATAACAGGGTTGAAGGGGCCACGAGGATATTTAATGAAGAGGAGAGCGACGTTGTGCCCGAGGACTTGTCCGGAGATCGGTACAGCCCGATAGTGAGTACGTCCTTTGTGAGGATCCCTCTCCAGAAGGGAAAGGGACAGACCGCGGAGCAGAATTCGAGCGCCCGCCAACTTGATCCGGAATCCTTGGAAAATTGTCAGTCATTCCATCATAATCTGTACCTTTTGTGTTTGTTTATTTCTCCTCTTTGCAACTAGCCGGCGGTCCTACTGCGAGAAGTGTGGCCGAAGTGTGGCCTTACGGATATTTCTCCGGTCAAAGCGCCGTCATTGCTTTGCTGTTGTTTGTAGTGTTCCATCTCTTGCAATGTTTTCGCTGCAACATGATATTGATATGTCATCACGCACTTGACAGATACCTGTCCGAAGCAGTTCCGACATATTGTTCCGAATACTAGCCGTATCACCCTATCCCCATCTGACCTACCACCTCAGCTATGGAAGTGGACAGGTAGGAGTCACGACTGGGATCATGGCCATATATCAAACGATTTCTCATAGTACGCGTCTGCGTCGAATCCGCGTGGCCGCGTGGGCTGGGTTTACCTCGCTCCGTTTCTCCCGTATCACGGCGTGAGGCCGCGGTGAGGTCCCGCGCGGAACTGCAACTGAAACACCAGGATCAAAATTAGCCCGGTTGCGCGCAGGGAGCCGTGCGGCCACCTCCGTATCGTATGTTTGTGACGGCTTTGTCGATTTATTCAACGGACAAAGCCCTCGCGCGCATACAATGCTGCGGAGGATGGAAAGTTATGTCCGTGAGCGAAACGAGAAGGCTGTGGATGACTCGGAGGCACACACAAGGGTCCCGCGGCGACGTGTGCAATTAAACATCAACCAGCGTGAAAAGAACTAAAGTGTGTCGCATGGTAAACTTTGACTCGAAGACTCGCTCGACTGGGGCTGCAGCTGCAGGCCAGATCAGAAACACATGTTATTCAACAATTAATGGTCGGCTCTGCCCCCAAAAAGTCGAATTTGCCCTGAGCCTCCGATATTATGAATGGAATGACTGGAAACGATGGGTATGTGCGATAGATCTGATCTCCGTCCATATCAAATCAAACAAACCAAAAAAAAAACTGCAATGTATCACAGCAATGTTGCTGTGCCACTCACCAATCTGATCGCAAGCTTCAAAATTTCCATGGTTTCCCAAGTCATCAAGTAACGTTGGCATAAACTGAGCTTACTGTAATGGAACGATATATATTTGGGACTCGAGGATTTTGTTTTGGCCTAGTGAACAACGAAACTGAAAGAAAGGGTGGTCACGTGAGGGTCATACAGCCCCGATCGTACTGTACTTTTGTCCACTGGACATACGCAAGATACAGTGTATATGCAAAGACAAATTTAACAACTGCTTTATTATAATACGCTAGACACTGATGATGTTGGTATTTTTTAATAACTTCTACGACTGATTGACTGACTGACGACAACTACCATAGGGAAAGACAGGGGAAAGCAGGAAAAAGAGCGTCGTTGGTTGAATACTACCGATTGGGAAAGACACGAGAAGCACACTGAAAACACCATAATTAGAAGTTATAATGGGGATGGCACAATGTGGGGGTCCAGGCGAGCGAGCGAGAAAAAGAACAAGGCCGAGCGAACATGTGGCGGGAAGGGGGAAAAAGGAAATATCAGATTCAGAGAGCGAAGCGAACGAGAGTGCAATTGTCAGAAAAAAATAAATAGATATACGATGCATGCGCGCACTGCGCAGGAATAGATTCCTCAGTAAGTGTAAGTTTGAGTACGCTTTGTACAATGCGAATGAGTGAATGAGAGAGAAAACGGTAGCACACGCAGAGGCAAGAAAGGGGTGGAAGGGAAGGGCTACGGCCGCCAGCGTTGCTTCATCGCGGTGACCCGAACAACGAGAGCATCTTTCCGGCTCCCCTTTTCAGCTTCTTGTTGTTCTTATGATGTTTTTCGCTTTCATCCGCGTGCCCATGTGGTATCCGTACCGTCTCGACGACATCGGCGTCCGACGCAGCACGAGCATCGCCATTCGTCGAGCCGCCACTGGACGAGCCAGGACTACCCACGGAGACGGCAGACTCCCTCGACTTGAGTGATGGCTGTCCTAGCGTCGTACGCATGCTCTGAGGCGACGACACCGTCGACGTTGTCGCGCTCGTACGGTGATCGCTCATCGTGAGCAATTTTCCTGGCGACTTGGATGACCGCGACGACGTGGAAGGTGGCGACTTGGCGCGTAGGAAGTTCTTCTGTGAGCGACGGAAAGGTAGAGCACCAGTGCGCCCGCGGCGCACTTTTGTTGTCGGGCTGGGAGAGCTAGGCCCGTTCGATTGTCCTGCAGCCTCGCCCGTACCGCGGTTCGGCGTCATACCCTTGCGAAATACTGCAAGCTTATACCGATCGACGACACCGCGCGCAAACAGGCTGGGACCCCGGACCCCATAACTTTCTTCGCCATCTGCCTCGATGAAGTCCCAATCGTCCTCAGGTTCATCGTGCGCCGTCCGCACGTCGTCCTCATCATATGTATCCCCATCAAGCTCAGGTATTCCAGACTTCTCGCGGCGGTTGCGTTGGCGACTTGGTCGTTGAACGTGCGATTTGGGTGCTGGAGCCTTTTTCAACTCCTTGTGATGGATACCAGGACCTGTGGATGCTGCTGCAGCCGCTGCCGCTGCTTCCGCGACTGCCTTGACTGGGGATATGGGCGGTGTGGAGGGGGAAGCGGGAAGATCTTCACTCGCGCGCGGAGTGGCATCTGCGACCGAAGCGGGCTTCACGGTGGTATCGACTGGCGGGAGTTCGGGTTTGAGAGTTAGAGGACTCCGCTTGGCCGGGGGTGTGGACGGCGGTAGAGGTGGGGGCCGCGCTTCAGGAGTCTTAGGCTCGGGCGTGGGCTCGTCATGTTCGGGGGCGACCGTCTCCATGATGGCTGTCCCATTAAGCTTAGACGATATGTTGTGGCCCGTGACGTCTTGGTCCTCCTCCTCCTCTTCCTCCTCGGAGACATCTTCATCATCGAGGAGAACGGAATTCCGACCCTTGAACGAGTATCCGTCGAACACGTCCATCAGGTCATTGGGGGGATGAATCGAGGAGCTGCGCGATTGGGACGGTGTTGCGACAGAATCCTCGCCGTCAGTGGGCTCCTGGTCAGTCTGTTCCCGCTCTTGATCCGTGTCCATATCATTTTCATCATTGATTACAGGCTCCATATCGAGGAAAGTATCATCGAAGTTCTGGGTATCACTTGCATTTGATGGGTCAATCGGAGGGATATGAGGGGCTATACGGAAGATCAGGACATTGCACCTCAAGTTAAGGAGCAGTACGAACGTATATAACGCTTGTAATACACATGGGACCAGTCTCTGCAGGAAACAAGCACAGGTGTTAGCAAAACCTCGCGAGGAATTTGGGCACGTACATCATTGAGAAGTAAGGATGGCGCTTTATCCGTGGTTCGCTGAGGCGGAGTGCAGGGTTACGTTGTAGCAGCTATCACAAGCGTTATCAATATTCGATACCTAAGTTGAAATCAAAGCATTGGCTCACCCCGCGGATAAGACTCTTCGTGTCCTGGTCCATCGCCCGGTCGTCCGGGAACTGCAATTCGTCTTGAAGGACTCTGACATACATATCAGAGTGATTATCCGCCCAGAAAGGTGTCTACCGCAAGGTACGCCAAAGCACATAAGAGCTCTCGTCGAAGAAGAAAGGAGTAGGAGGGAGATACTCACGATTCCCGTCAGCATTTCGTACAACATAGTACCAAAACTCCACCAATCGACCTCATAACTATATGGAAGGCCCTGAATGACCTCCGGTGCGAGATACTCTGCTGTGCCACAGAAAGTGCTCGTTGTGTCTGCATGGCGCGGTGGCCACGGTGTCGCGAGCTCCTTATTATCTTTCATCCAGTGTGGCGAACCTGGGATCGGGGGTGTACTTGGCCCGGGATGCGGCCCAGAGCGACGAGGGAACTCCTTGGAGAGCCCAAAGTCAGTAAGTACGATGTGGCCATCGGCAGCGATAAGGATATTCTCTGGCTTGAGGTCACGATAGACAACACCTGCGGCGTGCAAGCCCTCGACACCCTCAACGATTTCGGCGGCATAGAAGCGGGCACGATCACGGCCAAGGCGGCCCCAGCGTGCCAGCTGTGTGGCAAGATCACCGCCAGGATGGAAGTCCTGTCACGATACAAGTCAGCATGACACGCTTCGTATTATTGCGGGTGTTTGCATGCCAGACGTACCATGACCAAAAACAGATTTTCTTTATCATGAAAACTCCACCAGAGTTTGACTACGAATGGATCTGTCCCCTCCCCTGCCATGCGGCGCAACACGGCCTGTTCTGTAAGCGTGTGTTGAAGTTCTTGGTGCGCAAGTACATGTCGCTTAGTGATCGCCTTGAGGGCATACAAGTCCGAGCTACTTTTATGGCGGACAAGAAGCACTTTGCCCGCACATCCTTTGCCGAGCACGCGCATCATCTCGAAGTCAGACACTTGCACTTTGCGCGAGACACGCTCCTTAGCGCGCCTTGAGGACTTTGAGCGCTTCTTGCGCTCGCGACCGGGATTGAGAGGGGAGTCATCTTCAGTCGCGGAGGCTGAGGCCGATGTTGTCTCTGTGCCACTGACGCGAGCGGAGGTGTCGGAGGGGGTATACACACGAGGGGGGCGCGCCGCTTTGTCAGGGTCCGCGGACTGTGAGCGGGGGATGCGAGAGGGATACTCGGCGGTCACCGGAGTACACGGTGGAGTGTCCACGACCTGGTTCACGGGAGGAGAGGTATCTGAGACGGGAGCAGGCGGGGAAGGCGGTGTTGTTGGCTGTGCGATCGAGCCACTGTCCGACGCTTCGATCTCGATCACGGATCTTGCCGAGGCGGAGGTGGAAGACGCCGTGTCGTCCAACACTGGTGAGGGAACGCCTTCCGAGTCGTCAAGCGAAGGAGATGGTCCCGTATCTTGCGTAAAATTGTCATCCCGTGAATCGTGATCACGCTTCACATCATGCAATACACTCGAGTTGTGCATCGTAACATTGACCGTGCTTGGGGATGATATGTGGGCAGCAACATCAGAGCGCACCCGTCGAATGGCTCGCTCTACGCGTACGCTCTCAAGATCATCGGTGCGCACACGAACGAAACGTTTCCACGGACGCGCTTGGCGGAAGACCTGATCGTTCGAAAGCGTAGTTAGGTACGCAGCAAGGCCAGTGATTGTCGGATTCGCAGAGTTTGAGGCACTAACTGCGACCGCACCCAAGTCGTCGAAGAACGGATCTGCAATTTCTGCTTTGGGGGAGACGACAGGGGTGGGGAGGGTAGAAGGAACGGGGCTGCTAGGGCTCGTCGTGAAGGAGTGTGAAGCATTGTTACGGGCTCCTGTCGACTTGCTCGCAGGGGAAGCGAGGCGTGAGAGCGTGTTCAAAATGACGGACTTGCGCTTTGCGGGTTGTGGTAGCGCAGAAGGGTCGATCGGTAGTGCCGGCCGAGAGACGGACGGATGCGCATCATGCAGTTTGTGATCGAGCTCTACAAGCTCGCGTGCGGTACGGCTGAGCGTAAGGTTGTGTGTAGGGGCTGGAAAAGGAAGAGACGTAGTCAGCTCGGCTTGCCATCAAATCCAAGTTGGGCAGTTGGGGACAGAGCCCAGAACAAAATCGGAACAACGATACTTCCGAGAGAGCCATCCCACAGAAGATGAAAAGGAAAATGTGACACCCCAACAGGACGGAGCATCGCGACAAACAAAAAAACTTCGGAAAGTTCCTTAGTGAAGTGACACTTACTCTTGACGTACAAGGTATAGGAGGATGGGCGGTGAGGATTCTCCGCAACGCTTACTGTCCACGGGCCGTCCTGTGCGTCTACGCGCAGCACCTGTCTGCGGGCAGGTCGGGGCTGGCGCTCCTGAGTTGCGGTCATGGCAGAGATAGAAGGGGAAGGGGGGGTGTTCTCGACGTGTATGGTCGAATCAAACTCCAGAAAGGAAAGAGTGTTGATGTTCTGAGTATCCGCTCTGGGGTTGCGCCGCCGCCTTGTGGATAAGCTCCTACGAGCGGCAACGGGTGGCTTTGTGAGAGGGGGTTGAGAACGGACTGGAGAATTGTCGGGACGATGAAATAGGATGTTGCTGATGCCTAGGACAGTCCTAGGACCTGTCTTCTTTGAGGGAGAAAGGGATCTTCGAGAGGGCAGAAGGGAAAACCCTTGGTCGATGTTTGGCATACAATGATTGGCAGTAATCGGAACCCCTTCTACCGAGACGGAGGGCCGAAGGAGAGGGGAGAGTGTCGGGGGAGGGAGAAAGCGAGAAAAAGGAAAAGGGAAGGGAGTGGCTTGGATATAACTATGATAGCAGGTGATGAAAAAAAAGGGAGCGGGTGCGAGGCGTGCAGTTTGCGGCGTGCAAATGCCACGAGTCTTTCAGACGGCAATTGACGCCCTCAAACTCGTGCTCTCGGTATGACTCGGATAGCGGGGGTGGGGCAAACTGCCCGTGGCGGTTGAAGCGATGTTCGATAGTAGAGAAGGTGAGGAAGAGAGGAGAAAGAAAGAAAAGAATAATTATAAGGAGGGTATTATGGACGGGCGGATGGAATCTGATCTGCAGATGCGTTGGGCGGTGCACTGCAGCCTCCTCCTCTCTCACGCCGCCCTCCACTTTTGTCTTGTCCCCGGACGTAAATAATATAATTAGACAATTGCGCCCCCCTCCTCCCCCCCGTTCGTATCGCAACTCGCACAGGGCGAGCGCTCCGTGACGGCTTGCTTCCCCCGTCATTCAAACCATCAACATCGTAGCCCCTAGACACGCACACTGGCACTCGGTTCACACCCTCAAAAGCCATGGCCTCCCGAATAGAGTTGGTGCCTCATGGTACGGTGTGCGTCAGCAGCGTCACCCCCACTCCCAGGCCCTGGGTGGCCCCATCATGTTCTGTCACATTAGAACGCGGAATTCCCGTCCCTACTTAACTTATTCCAGTCATAAAAAAATTGCATCATATGATAAGCTCATTAGCTCTTCGCCAGAGAGATACAAAGTTATTCCTATTCCCGCTTGTGCCCGAAATTGATATCTGTAGAGAAGTCTGCTCTACTTATCACATGAAATGAGCGCGCATTTGTCCCATGCGAGAAGACATCTATGCTCTGTAGTGCTCAGACAGCCGCTTAGTACATGACTCGGGTCATTCCTGAAATCAGTGGGTACATATGAAAGTTGCCCGATTCTGCCCACCCCGCGCATGCCGAGGGTGGTTTCTTCGAGCGAGGGGTACACGTGTTTTACCAACCACGCAGAGAGCGCAAGGACAGGTTGCCCCAACCGATTTTCGCCTTTCAGGATGCGATGCCTCTCACGGCTCTTGGCACGGGACCTGCTTACCCTATTAAAGTACCTTTCTGTCCTCTCTTCGTTCAACCGCTTTGACCCCAACCATTCATAAAAATACAAGGGGGACCACGTCTTGACGCCATTCAAATACAAAAACAACACGAACGGATAAAGTGCCCTCTGGCTGGGCAGTGCCGTTGAAGAATGTCAAGTGACGGGAAGGAACGCGAAACGTTGAATTCCGCAAGCATCTGTCGTAGTTGCTGCAACCCCAACTGCGGTAAGGCCAGGGACGGATAGGGCACTAGTACTAGTGAGAGCTAACTTAGGTATAAACCGCCGTCTAATCACATGTCTCCCATATATAACCACAATTAACGTGAGACAGAACCATAACTGCTTGTATTTCGCATTACTGTATGCTCAGGGTCAGGAGGAATATCAATACAAAAGCCTTGAAAACTACTATAGAGGAGCCGAAGAACAATACCAGTCACTGAACGTTGAACTTCCAACTGTTCTCAGGCAGACAGATGCGATAGACGTGGCGACTCGGAGGCAGCAGATGTGCATAGTCGAACTTGCCCTATTATGGGCGGCGCGAAAGAACCATGAATACATGCAAACAGCCACCACCGTACATGCGCATGTTACTACCCTCATGTAGAACTGAAGCAGCTGCCTTGCGGCATCCCATATGCATCCACTCCTCTTGCATAGATTTCATCCTCGCTGGGCGCGCCAAGAAGGCCAGGAATGATAACTGCAGCTGCACTTAACCCCTCCTCGACGAGGTTTTCTACATCGGTTTGGCTGGGAGTTGCGTCAAGAGAATGCCATGACGTTTTTTTATGGTCACTCGGTGACGCGAGAACTTGTCATCCGGAGAGAACCTCGCTTATGCGCCAAGAATCAATAACTGCAACACACCAGTACGACGGAGCAAAGCCGAAAAGTGGCGCACCTGGATGAGCCGACTTTGTAACTTTCCCCGCATCAGTGACTTTCTGATACACACAAATGATCAAGTCAACTATCAATCGCCACCATCAGAAAGAGATATGTACCTTTAGTGTGTAAATTCTATTGCCTTGATCATCAACCGTGTACATCAGATGCATGCTGGGCGACGGTGAGAATGCTGACAACCAACGACAACCAGAGGCAGAAAAAGCCAGCGGAGTGTGGTGGATCCGGACCGGCGGACCGGCATATGTGGCGTGGGAACTTTAATATCGTAACAGCGCTTGGCATCTCGGAACCGGAAATACAATCGGGTCCGACTTACCTGCCAGTCAGCCAGTCGGTCAGCAGCTTTGTCAACAAGTTACTGTAATGCCGTCGCACGCGGCCGAGCGGTGGGTGGGCGTGGGCGTGAAAAGACTTAGTCTTTATCTCTATCATCTACCTGTCAGGTCGCATTCAAGTCCTACAGCGTTTCCTTTCCTTTCTTTTCTTTTCATATGACCAAGACCACGCAGCTGCTCACGCGCCCCGCGCCGGGTACAATCGTGATGCCAGTGTTCGAGTATGATGAAGGGCAGAAGGAGAAGCTGCAAGCCTTGCGCGAGGTGAGCCTTTGTTGTTTCCTAGATTTCTTATATGACCGAGAGTCCATCCACTTACCACCCCTGCCATTCATCTTTCTCTCTTGGTATTGGTAGTACGCCTACTCGCTCCATCTTCCTGACGGTGACGCCTATGCGCCGTGGGAACGTCGCTGGCTTGATAGACCAGACACAATGGCACGTTATTTACGTGCTTCCAAGTGGAAATTAGATGATGCGCGCAAGCGCATCAAAGGCACCATCGAATGGCGCCGGGAGTTCCAGCCGGAGCTCATCCCGCCGGACGAGGTCAAGATCGAGGCGGCAACTGGGAAAATGTGAGCTTGTTTCCCTACCATCCTTCACAACACTCTTCCCATCCTCCCGGGACGCGCCGATGTGTGCGCACAATTTGAGAAGAGACCATTCGTTCTGACGTCATTTGTGTCGGACAGCATTCTAACAGGCTTTGATGTTGATGGCCGACCGATTATCTATATGCGTCCCGGACGCGAAAATACTGAGACGTCCCCGCGTCAACTACGGCATCTCGTTTACATTCTGTACGTTTCCCGTTCGCTCCCGATTTGCTGACCAATTGCCAAATGAATTAATAATGTGTCGGTTACTGTAGAGAACGCGCAAAGGACTTGATGCCTCCAGGCCAAGAATCGTTGATGATCCTCGTTGACTACAAGAGCACGACGTTGCGCACGAATCCTTCTATTTCCGTGGCACGTAAGGTGCTCGCGATTCTACAGCACCATTACGTTGAAACACTCGGTCGTGCGCTGGTCGTTAATTTGCCCACGATCCTTTCTTTCTTCTACAAGGGAATCGCACCTTTCCTCGACCCTGTCACGCGCGAAAAGATGCGGTTCAACCCAGACCTGTTCGAGCTCGTGCCTCGCGAACAACTCGACGCGGACTTTGGCGGCGAGTATGAGTACGAGTTTGACCACGAGGCATACTGGAATCAGCTCATCGAGTATGTAAAATGCGCTTCGTTCTCTTACGGCGGGTATTGTCAGAAACTCACAAACAGTAATATAATTTAAAAATCGACAGGGCATGCGACATCGCTCCTGATGGCACACGCGTAGCAACAAAGACGAAAGAACCTGACTCGGGGATCCCGATACATGGTCAACCAAGGGGTATTCCTAGCAAAAAGGATCATAGTCCCAGGTACAGTATAGGCGCATTTCCTCACCGTCAAAACAATTGAAATTGATTAATTGTTCTGGTGTCCTAGTACGACGGTTGTCGGTACGCCCGATGATAAATCCATCGCCTCTCCTCATCGCGATGTCGGTGTGAGCGCTTTGACCTCTCCCTCAGCGGCATAATTTCTCTGGTGCCTGTGCCCTGTGCCGAGATGACGCGCGTCTGAATGACCAAACCCTCATCTCCGCATCTTACGGATTACCCTACTACTATTGGTCGATGGCTGTAATCTCGCCGTATTGGTTGAGTGATCGAGCCACGATTCAGTTGTTGTTGTCAAATTTGTCAATAACCCATATATTTTGTAATAATTTAGGTGTTCTCAGCAGCAATCGTCATCCCAATCCCAGCAGTAATATTACTTTGCTGAGTGTTTTGTAAGCAGTGCTATTGTAGTACATACACAGCATTACAATAAGTGTATTACTGTACTGGAGAGGAATATATATCGAAATATTGAAAGAACCGTGATGTCGGGGATCTTGGAAGGTTTGACGATGTGCCACTCTGGGTTATCTCTTTTCCAGTCGTGGATACAATGCGGTGAGCGCGCCGTAAAACTCTGATATAGAGTGTGCTCCGTCTAAACAATACCCCGTCCTGTTACCTCCTTATGGCCAAATTAGCTCCAAATTAAGCAAGTCCTCGACGTCGTTTCGGGACGAAGGGGGAATGGGGAGAGAATCCATGCATGAAGCTCTCCTATGCGACGTTTGGACGTGCTCATCAGCGGGACTTTATCGATATCGTGTCCATCTATCCAAAGTACTAGTACTGTATTCCTCGGAAACCCAGGTTCCAGAGCCATTACAGTGCGAGAGGCGAATCGCGTGGATCACCTGTATTATCCACAAGGAATCCGATACTGAAGCCAGTGCTATATTATGCATAATAGCATCCAAATCAATGCAATATTGATCCCGTAGTTATCTTCTATTCGGGTCGAACGCAAAACACTCCTTTAGATCCACGGCATTGAAAAACCAAACTCCTTCTTCCTTCTGAACGTTTTGCTTTGGTAGAAGCTGTCAAATGGCGACAGAGCTGACAGGCCGCCGTCCTGTCAAAGCCGAGCACAATTAACCCGCACTCCTTAAGGCTTGGTTGGGCCTTGGGGAATGGAATTTAATTTCCTTTGCCTTCGAATACCGATCAACTGAAGCCCATCCTCATCACCATAAAATTCAATTCAATTCAAATACCGGTTTCTTTTCGCTTCCCTCCCTCTTCAAACTCTTGTTTCTCGCCGCGAACACGATGGGCAAATCCGACGCAGAGGTCATCGCACTCTTCAACGAGCAGGTCAACATGACAGCTGACGAGCTCGAAAAATGGCTGGAAGATCCACAGAGCCGTGATGCAGGTACCGGCAGTCGGGATCGAGAGCGGGCGGCGCATAGTGGAGATTCTGCGCAAGAACCCGACCAAGAATCCCGATGCGTACGATGAGGTAGGTGCGCACCCGCGAACAACCATCATGCTATTTTCGTTTTCGTTGTTCTTTGTTCTTTTTTCCTTTCTGGTCGAGACGACATTGCTTGCTTCCAAGTACGGTACTGAGTTTCTTGGGTAGGAAGACATCGCGCATATACGGAAAGTGGTTAGGTGAGTTTCGCTTCGCGTGGTGTCAGCGGGAAAACGAGGCATTTTACTCATTTTAAAACGACTCGGTCGTCGGACGTGTCAAGCTATAATAGTCGCCATCTGGCTCAAGAAGATCACTTGAAAGAAACAAAGACGACGGCTCAACTCGCAAAAGCGAAGAGTACCATCAGGCAAGCAAGCACGCTTCGCTTCTACCATATTACACTGACGCGCACGCGCACGCGGGCTGACAGTCTAAAGAATCGGGGTCATGGCAGGGTTAGCAGTGGTTACTATGTTTCTCTCGTGTTTGTTCTGTACGTAAGTTACTGCCTAATGTGCCGTTCAGTATGATGTGATCCGATCCAATCCGATCTGGGTATTTCTGAGTCATGAATCGCGTGATTCAATTGAACGTACGCGACTCAATTTGAACGTACTGGTGACTCGACTGACATCGTGGCATGTGCACGCCCATTCACCTATCTTACTTCCCAAGGTCCTCATCTTGTCTTTGTTATTCCGTTCACTTTCACTCAGTATCCAAAAAAGAATACTGTATTTAGCAGCCAAGATTACAAGTCTACAACACCACATTTTCACTTTGAGTCGTTCGCCCAATGCTTGGTGACAGACCTGCAATCCAACGTCAATGTCATGGACGTAATCTATTTGGTCATTTTGGTCATTTCCCGTGGAGTGCCTGTGGGTAGCGCAAGTCTTGGCCCACAAGCAATACACTGGCCTTCGGGATTTTAGGCCATAAATCCCCCGTTCTCTCGATTCCCCATTTCTCTTGAATCCCCCGTTCTCACTGATCCTTCGTTTTCTCTTCGTGCCATGGCTCCGTGCAAGACAGAACAGCCCCTTGAACCGTCATCAGTAGCTGCACCTGTGGCTGTGGGACGAGCCAATGCCAAGGATGCTTCTCGTTGTTCGAGTGCATGTCCCGTTGGCTCGTCTCTGACTCAACCAAAGGTGACTTTCCTGGGCTCTCTATGATAAATTTTATATGGGGAGCGAATAAGAAAGGATGAAAGCGATTGCATTCGAGGCTCGACTGAGAGCCTAATTTAACTACTTTACAAGTACACTACACAGATCAGCGCGAGAGATGATTGTATAGTACAAGATCGAGAGATTACAAACATAGGAGGTGTACACTAATCAACGATGTCATACACTAATCACTAATGACTAAACTAATTATATAATACTACGCTCGTCCTTTAGACGGCGCGCTTGATAAAATACCAGAGAGAAATCGTCCTTAAGACGATGGAGAACAGAGGGAACATACATACATCAGATATCTGGAAGTCGTGCATTGAGTCAAAGGCCGTGAATGAAACTAAAGGCCATGCCCCATAGGGCGATTATTCCAACACACCCCCCTCAAGCGCGGCGTAGGTTGTGGTTATAGTCGTCGAGGTAAGATGTTCCAACAGCCTGCGGGACCTCAGCGCCCACGTCATGCGGTCGCGATAGGTTGCCCAATTTGAGCCATCGGCTATCAGCTTTTCGACGTGTAGTTTTGATACGTGTTCGTCGCCCATGTTGTTTGTATTAGTAAAGAATGAGTAGTTAGATTAAAAGAATGGAACTCTGTCGCTTTAAACAGCGGCAGGGCCCATAACCTGATAAATTTTATATGGGGAGCGAATAAGAAAGGATGAAAGCGATTGCATTCGAGGCTCGACTGAGAGCCTAATTTAACTACTTTACAAGTACACTACACAGATCAGCGCGAGAGATGATTGTATAGTACAAGATCGAGAGATTACAAACATAGGAGGTGTACACTAATCAACGACGTCATACACTAATCACTAATGACTAAACTAATTATATAATACTACGCTCGTCCTTTAGACGGCGCGCTTGATAAAATACCAGAGAGAAATCGTCCTTAAGACGATGGAGAACAGAGGGAACATACATACATCAGATATCTGGAAGTCGTGCATTGAGTCAAAGGCCGTGAATGAAACTAAAGGCCATGCCCCATAGGGCGATTATTCCAACACTCTACGTACCTTGAGTCTTGAGACTTACTGGTTAATCCAAGGCAACTACCACCCAACTCGATGCAGTCGCCAATGCCAAAGAATTCGACTTGCAGGGGAAAGACGGTGACGACGAGATATCCGACACATCTGGTCCTCCAAATCCCTTGTCTGAGCTAGAGCCTCAGAACACGGGTTCCCAACAAGCTGACCCCCTCAATGGGCCCGTTGATGTGATTGCAACCCTCGATCTCCTGTACTTCTTCACTGGTATTGAACAACCCACTCAAGGTGGCCTAATAATTTTGAAGCAAGGTCCGCCTCCACCTAAAGTCTGCAAGCTATGCTCGTATGTACAGACTTTCTGATATCCATTCTGCTTTCTTATGACAAACAGCGAGAAATATGGATTCGATAAGTCTATGCTCCCTGGTGTAGCCAGATATATCTACGGGCCAACCACCGCAAACACGAATCTCCGAAGGCATCTCTACCAAGCACACGCTGAGGAGTACGACAAAGCGGTCTTGGAGTATAAATGGACATATAAGCTATCGAGCGAAGTTGGCAATGCATCCACCCACGCTGCTCGAGCATCTCGTAGTTGCAGATGATCAGGTGAGTCCCGACGCTCAGTTAATTCAAGATGGTTCTTGACAATGAGTGGCCCTCCAGTGACAAGGCCAGCTCTCAGCATATTCTGCCATGTAAATATGGTTTGCATCACCCATTCCGGTTCCAAGCGGTCGAGGTCTGTGGCCGAAGAGAAGGCTTTTTATATGGTGTCGGCGAGCAAGCGGCAGGGTTAGCAGTGGTGCAGTGGTATAGCAGTGGTACTGTTGCATCTCTCACGTTTGTACTGTATGTGTGGCGTGCGTTGCCTGTCTGTCCAGTGTGATGTGATCCGATCCGAGTATTCTGAGTCATGAATCTGATTCACATGAATGTACGTGACTCAATTGAATGTACACGATCTAACCGATAACGGTTGACAAGACTGACATCGTGACATGTGCACGTGCACTCCCTTCACTGCTTGCAGCTCACCCATTCACTGCCCATCTTACTTCCCAAGGTCCTCATCTCGTCTTAGTTATCCTGTTCACTTGCACTCACTTTGGGTTTAGCGACCGTCAGAACGCCATCAAAGTATCGTTCCCAGGCCCAGCGGTTTGGCGCTTGCACAGTGCACACATTTTGATTTTGAGTCGCTCGCCCAATGCTTGCCGACGGACCCGCAATTCAACATCAATGTCATGGACGTAATCTATTTGGTTATTTTGGTCATTTTCCGTGGAGTGCCTGTGGGTAGCACAAGTCTCGGCCCACAAGCAATGCACTGGCATCACAAATCCCCTGTTCTCTCGATTCCCCATTTCTCTTGAATCCCCCATTCTCACTGATCCTTTGGTTTCTCTTCGTGCCATGGCTCCATGCAAGACAAAACAGCCCCTTGAACCGTCATCAGTATAGTGGGCTCAAAAACCGTTGCGATGTTTGCAGGTTTCGGAAAAATTGTGGTGTGGCGCTTGGTGGTGTAGAAATAATGCTTAGTGTTAGTGGGGTTGAGTAAAGTACTTGCTCTTGGCTTTCAAACAGTGTCTTATTCATACAATTTGGCCCAACGGTTGTAGAGATATGCCCTTATTAACATTGTGGTATCATTGCAACGGTTTTTGAGCTGTTAGAAATAACCAAATATTTGAGGTATATTAGTACTTTGTGTAGCCTCCCTTTGCCTTAAGCACTGCCTGAACCCTTCTAGGCATGCTTTCAATCAATTTTCTACACTTTGCAACTGATATCTCCTCCCAATCCACCTGAACCCTTTCCTACAACTCATGAATCCCATTAGGAGGGTGTTCATGCTCTGCAAGCCTCCTTTTGAGATAACCCCAAAGATGTTCAATGGGGTTTAAGTCAGAAGACTGTGCAGGCCACACCATAGTCCTAAACTCCTGCTCCCCTAGCCATTCCTTGACCTTTTTACAGGTGTGCTTAGGGTCATTATCCTGCTGAAAGATGATGTCAGAAGGATTGAGACCATGATACTGCAGGGAATTGAGCAGTTCATCCTTCAATATTTGAAGGTAAAGGTCTCCATCCATCCTGCCATCAATCTTGATAGCATACCCAACTCCCTCCCAGGTCATACATCCCCAAATCATAATGGAACCTCCTCCAAACTTGACTGTCCCTTCTACCAGCCTATCACTGAGCCCTTCACCTGGCTTTTTCCACACCCATTTGCATCCATCTGACCCTAGGCGATTGATCTTGGTCTCATCTGACCATATCACCCTCCTCCAATCATCTAGGGTCCAATCCTTGTGAGCCTGGGCAAAGTCCAAACGTGCTTTATGATGCCTGGCAGAGAGGAGAGGGCGTTTGGACTTGACTACAGCTTTCATGCCAGCTTTTTTGAGGTGAAGGCGGACTGTGCTAGGGGAGAGAGGCTTGTTGATGATGTTCCTAAGGGCTTTCATCAGTATTCCTACAAATTTCTTTTCGGCACTTGCAGGCACTTGCACAGTACTAAAAACACCCCGAAAGTGAAGAAAGGATGAAAGCTTGCAAGCACGAAAAGCTAGGTCTGATTTTCAGGAAGTTTAATGATTTTTTCTCGACCAGCGCTGCAAGTCACTGCAAGTTGTGTGAGCTGGCAAGTCACTGCAAGTGTGAAAAAGTAAAACTCAAAATTTGATTCATACTAGCTACTACTGTAGGGTAGAATATCTAGGGTAGCCTGCTCAGGCAATACCTGTACGAAAATGGCTCAAACGTGGTATGAAGAAATAAGGAATGGGTGGTGGCCAAACCGGCACGATATTCAAATGGGCATATAGTAAACGACGGCGTGAGAGAAAATAGTGTAAGTGTCCGTTGAAGTGATGGAGGGAATAGTCCGCATTGCGGTATATGGGCCGAGACATGGCAATTAGCTGCAAACTAAAAGACATTAGTTGTGGACCGGCGCAATATGGTTTCGGGTGAACATACCTCGGGTTTCTCACTCCTCACTGGCATCTGATGCCCTCACGGAGCTGCTTGGCTCGTACAGTGTCCGGTGATTCACTTGTGATTGTACTGCATGCATCAAGGAAGTCGATTTTTCCTTGAGCCCACTGCACAGCTCCGCAATTAGATCCCATCGACGATCTGTGAGCCGTGTAGCGAGGTAGAGGTAATCCCCGACGAGAGTACCAACGACATCCTTAGAGAACTGACCCACGTCTGTTCGCGTGCCAGTGGCAAACATGACAAAAGCACGTTCAATCTATATATCCCACATTTTAGAACGACTAAGGTGTGACAGGGGTATGGGTAACACCGTGAGTATCGGGTCACGGGTATTCCCGGGTACGGGTACGGGTTTGGGTTTATCGTACCCGTGAAATACCGTACCCGTTTGCGCGGGTACACGGTTTTCTCTATACCTCAAATCTCTTGGTCTCGAACTTCTTTCCGTACACTGCCTTACCCCAACAAGTTTATCCCAATCAAATTCTCCGCGGGACACAATCCGGCTACCACACTCGTCAATAACATTTCTGATTTTTGCATCTGTACCCCTCCCATCGCCGACACTTTTACCGGCCTTCAAGTACTGCACACCAGTGAATACCTTCAATTGGACCAAATTCGTAGGCGGGGGCATTGTCGGAATGAAGATCTGTAACCCCAACGGCACAAATCCTGTAGGGTATTGTCAACATACTCTTGATCGCATTGGTCTTCCTTACAACATGTCCAACGCCGCACAAAACGGTACATTCGAAGTATGCGATAGTGGCCTCATGGATATTCCTGGAGTATACACTTCAGGCAGGCAAACACTCTCTTACTCTCAACCTGCCGAAACTGTTTCCATTGGGTCGCTTCCCTATATGCCCCGTATACCCTCCAGCTCGAACTGTCAAACATACCAGAGCACGCAGATTTTCACCGACTTCGCCTCACTCGCCTCCTCTACAACTGGTGCCTCAGCTGCTCCGACAGGCTCGGGTGCTTCCCATGCGGGCAGCATCGACAGCTAATCCTACCAAGGCATTCGGATCCAATGGTACACGATCTGTTACGATCCCACTTTTCACAACTCACGAGCATCCTTAGTGTTGTGTTTTCTGTTGCTTTCCTCGCGGCATGAATGCCTGTTCACCGACTTCCCCTCACTCGCCTCCTCTACAACCAGTGCCTCGGCTGCTCTGACAGGCTCATTGATGGAATAGGACCCTTATGCAGTGGGAACTGGGGATGTGTTGCAGAATTCGACGCTCATTAGAATACTGAATCAGCTATACCATTATATACATGTCTTATACACGACTTTTGCCAAAGAAAGGCTTGGTGACCTCACATAATATCGTGGGAAAACTATACAGTTTTCACTTGTGGCTTGTGGCTTGTGGCTGATCTTTGCTTCCGCTCCGATCGTGCGTCGCAAAGAGAACGAGGCACGCCCTAACCTCTCAGGCCTCAGGCCGCCAATGGCTTCGTCAGGTCTCATCGAGGCTAGTGAAAAGGAGCAATTCATCGAGATCTGGCTCACCCACTTAAAGGTGAGCATTTTTTTTTTTATAATCCCACGGTCCGCGGATGCCTAACAATTCAACGAAGTCTTCTGCGAAGTCGTCGCGTTCATCACTCCACTCCCGCACTTCCTCTATATCCAGTGCAGCCACATCAAGTGCAAAGGCAATCGGGCAAGGCATCAAGCGTATCAAGAAAGGCACCGGTGCAATCGTTCGGCCTCTTAAGCGGGCTAAACATGCGCTGTTCAATGTTTCGTCTCCAGTCATCAGTGATGTAGAGGACCCAACTACCGACGATCAAGCCAGCATCAAGACCAATGGATTGCTGGAGGTTATCGCAGTTGGATCCGACGAGGAGCTAGATGACCTTGAGAAGGAACTTGGTGCGTTTACTTACTATTTTTTCCTTGCTGTCTTACTCATTTCAATTTTAGCGGCGGTTAAGGAAACTTGGAGGTCTCCTATATATTCTTTCTTCAAACCTAAAGTAACGATTGAGGTACACCATGGCCGTGTCGCCCACTTCTTCACCTGCTCCTCAAAGAAATGCAAAACCGAGGCACGAGGCGTTCGGCGCTATCAAGACAAAGGTGACAAGTCTTCGACCGCCAACCTTCGGCACCATGCAGTTCGCTGCTTTGGCGAGGATACGGTCAACGAGGCTGTAGGCGGGGTGTCTGGTAGCCAGCGAAGCGGTAACATTTTCAGTGCCTTCGCCAGTCAAGGGCAAAAACCCGTTGTGTATTCTCATCGTGCACACTCAGGCCCTGAGTTCCGGTGAGTACATGCGCTATACATACCTTTCTTTGACTCATATACATCAGTGCCCACATTGCAAAATGGGTTGCCGAAAGCAATCGCCCAGCAACTATTGTCTCCGATCCCGAGCTTGTCAATCTTCTCACAACAGGACACCCCCACCTCAAGGTTCCATCTCCGAACACCGTTCGTCGTGACATTCTCGCGGCCTATGTGAAGTGCCGCGAACGTATCATCAAGCTCCTAAATGATCACCCAGGGCGTGTCCATTTTGCGACCGATGCATGGACGTCAACCAATCACCATGCGTTCGTTGCTTGGACTGTGCACTTTGAGTACAATGGGGCCATGTTGGCCTTTTTATTGGATATCATCGAGGTTCCTGAATCTCACACCGGCGTGGCATTGGCTCGGGCATTTCAGAAGATGCTCAAGACGTTTGGGCTTCAACATCGGGTAAGTTTGTAGTCTCGTGTTATGCTCTCAAGCTAATTGTTTCTACAGGTCCTTGCTGTGAATGCTGACAACGCAACGTCGAACAACACGCAGGGGGAAGCGCTCGCGAATATGGACAACTCGTTTGTGATGGAGCATCGCGTTCGTTGCTTCAACCACACCTTGCAGCTCTCTGCGAAAACCCTTTTGTGTCCTTTCAATGCTGGGCTAGGCAAGGCAACCGAACGTGACGACAATGATATTGATCCCCTCGACTTGGACATCAATGGCGACGACAGCGAAGATGGTGAAGATGAAGATGAAGATGAAGACGAAAACGAGGACGAAGATGAAGACCTTCTGGACCTAGACAGCACAGATAACCTCGACGATGGTGTCGACGAGTTGGACGAATTGGATCCAGATGCACGCGAGGAGGTTATGGCGGACACAGCTGCTGTCCGTAAAGTGGTAACAAAGCTTCGCCACCTTGCTTTTGCCATCGTACGATCAACAACCATCGCCCTCCCTGCATGGCGCAGATACTGCAAGGAGCTCAAGCTCAAGCCACGCATCCTCCCACGCGACGTCGTCACTCGCTGGAACTCTACTTACTACATGCTCGACTTTGCAATCAGATATCGCACTGCCATCGATGCCATGACAGCCAACAAGTCCCTCAAGCTCCGAAAGTTCGAACTGGAAATGGAGGAGTGGTCTATTGCCGAGGACCTCGTCGCGGTCTTACTCCAATACAAGAACACGACGCTCTTCTTCTCCCAAGACTCTGCTAGTGTCGCCGCCATCATCCCTGCTATGGACCGGATAACAAGCCACCTTAATTACCAAACCGGGAAAGTATACCACCCCTCCATCGCAGCCGCCATGAAGCTCGCACGCAAGAAGATGGACCGCTACTACTCGCTTACTGACTCCTCCTCTACATATCGTATCGCCATGGTCCTACATCCGGGAATGAAGCTCGAATACTTCCGCAACCAGAAGTGGAAGGGAGAGTGGATCGAAGAAGCCGAGTCGCTGGTCCGGGAGGAGTACATTGCAGAATACGAGAAGGTGGCCGATGAATCCAATGCGACGCCCACAAAAAACTCGAAGACCGAGAACAATGGCGGATTTGCATCTTTCGGCGACCTTTCTGTTACCTCTGCTCCCCGTGCCAGCGAGATCCAGGAATACCTCAATCACCCTGTCGAGAATGTGAAGGACCCTTTGAAGTGGTGGGTGGACAATCAACATGTCTACCCCAACCTTCATCGCATGGCTTTGGACTACTTGAGCATCCCCGGTAAGTGCAGTATAATTCTATATAATCATTTCAATCACTAATATAATGTTTAGCGACTTCTACCTCCGTCGAACGCGTGTTCTCGCAAGGCCGCCACCTTCTCCCTTTCACGCGCAACAAACTCTCGCCACCCTCAATTCGCGCTTTTCTCTGTTTTGGCTCATGGGCACGCTGCGGTCTTGTCGTTTTTGAGGATGTGGTAGTGGCTGTCTCTGCAAGGAGCACGGGTAGATAGAACTTAGCTGTAGTAGTTGTAACTCGTAGTACATTTCATATACAAAACCCGCGGTGTTGTACGGTTTCGTACCTCACCCGCGGTGTCTTACACGCGCACGGTTTTGTGCCTGAACCCGTGAAGGAAAACGGTGTCATGCCTGAACCCGTAAAACAAAACGGTGTACCCGTACCCTTAACCGTTCGGGTACGGTGTTCGCGGGTACGGGTTAGGGTTTATCAAATCATACCCTAGGGTTACCCCTGGAATACCTTAAGAACGACTAGGCTTATGGCACAAATATTCACTTACCCCTGCAGCTGCCATTGAAAGCACGCCAATAGGGTGGCTAAGGTATTCCAGGGGTAACCCTAGGGTATGATTTGATAAACCCTAACCCGTACCCACGAACACCGTACCCGAACGGTTAAGGGTACGGGTACACCGTTTTGTTTTACGGGTTCAGGCATGACACCGTTTTCCTTCACGGGTTCAGGCACAAAACCGTGCGCGTGTAAGACACCGCGGGTGAGGTACGAAACCGTACAACACCGCGGGTTTTGTATATGAAATGTACTACGAGTTACAACTACTACAGCTAAGTTCTATCTACCCGTGCTCCTTGCAGAGACAGCCACTACCACATCCTCAAAAACGACAAGACCGCAGCGTGCCCATGAGCCAAAACAGAGAAAAGCGCGAATTGAGGGTGGCGAGAGTTTGTTGCGCGTGAAAGGGAGAAGGTGGCGGCCTTGCGAGAACACGCGTTCGACGGAGGTAGAAGTCGCTAAACATTATATTAGTGATTGAAATGATTATATAGAATTATACTGCACTTACCGGGGATGCTCAAGTAGTCCAAAGCCATGCGATGAAGGTTGGGGTAGACATGTTGATTGTCCACCCACCACTTCAAAGGGTCCTTCACATTCTCGACAGGGTGATTGAGGTATTCCTGGATCTCGCTGGCACGGGGAGCAGAGGTAACAGAAAGGTCGCCGAAAGATGCAAATCCGCCATTGTTCTCGGTCTTCGAGTTTTTTGTGGGCGTCGCATTGGATTCATCGGCCACCTTCTCGTATTCTGCAATGTACTCCTCCCGGACCAGCGACTCGGCTTCTTCGATCCACTCTCCCTTCCACTTCTGGTTGCGGAAGTATTCGAGCTTCATTCCCGGATGTAGGACCATGGCGATACGATATGTAGAGGAGGAGTCAGTAAGCGAGTAGTAGCGGTCCATCTTCTTGCGTGCGAGCTTCATGGCGGCTGCGATGGAGGGGTGGTATACTTTCCCGGTTTGGTAATTAAGGTGGCTTGTTATCCGGTCCATAGCAGGGATGATGGCGGCGACACTAGCAGAGTCTTGGGAGAAGAAGAGCGTCGTGTTCTTGTATTGGAGTAAGACCGCGACGAGGTCCTCGGCAATAGACCACTCCTCCATTTCCAGTTCGAACTTTCGGAGCTTGAGGGACTTGTTGGCTGTCATGGCATCGATGGCAGTGCGATATCTGATTGCAAAGTCGAGCATGTAGTAAGTAGAGTTCCAGCGAGTGACGACGTCGCGTGGGAGGATGCGTGGCTTGAGCTTGAGCTCCTTGCAGTATCTGCGCCATGCAGGGAGGGCGATGGTTGTTGATCGTACGATGGCAAAAGCAAGGTGGCGAAGCTTTGTTACCACTTTACGGACAGCAGCTGTGTCCGCCATAACCTCCTCGCGTGCATCTGGATCCAATTCGTCCAACTCGTCGACACCATCGTCGAGGTTATCTGTGCTGTCTAGGTCCAGAAGGTCTTCATCTTCGTCCTCGTTTTCGTCTTCATCTTCATCTTCATCTTCACCATCTTCGCTGTCGTCGCCATTGATGTCCAAGTCGAGGGGATCAATATCATTGTCGTCACGTTCGGTTGCCTTGCCTAGCCCAGCATTGAAAGGACACAAAAGGGTTTTCGCAGAGAGCTGCAAGGTGTGGTTGAAGCAACGAACGCGATGCTCCATCACAAACGAGTTGTCCATATTCGCGAGCGCTTCCCCCTGCGTGTTGTTCGACGTTGCGTTGTCAGCATTCACAGCAAGGACCTGTAGAAACAATTAGCTTGAGAGCATAACACGAGACTACAAACTTACCCGATGTTGAAGCCCAAACGTCTTGAGCATCTTCTGAAATGCCCGAGCCAATGCCACGCCGGTGTGAGATTCAGGAACCTCGATGATATCCAATAAAAAGGCCAACATGGCCCCATTGTACTCAAAGTGCACAGTCCAAGCAACGAACGCATGGTGATTGGTTGACGTCCATGCATCGGTCGCAAAATGGACACGCCCTGGGTGATCATTTAGGAGCTTGATGATACGTTCGCGGCACTTCACATAGGCCGCGAGAATGTCACGACGAACGGTGTTCGGAGATGGAACCTTGAGGTGGGGGTGTCCTGTTGTGAGAAGATTGACAAGCTCGGGATCGGAGACAATAGTTGCTGGGCGATTGCTTTCGGCAACCCATTTTGCAATGTGGGCACTGATGTATATGAGTCAAAGAAAGGTATGTATAGCGCATGTACTCACCGGAACTCAGGGCCTGAGTGTGCACGATGAGAATACACAACGGGTTTTTGCCCTTGACTGGCGAAGGCACTGAAAATGTTACCGCTTCGCTGGCTACCAGACACCCCGCCTACAGCCTCGTTGACCGTATCCTCGCCAAAGCAGCGAACTGCATGGTGCCGAAGGTTGGCGGTCGAAGACTTGTCACCTTTGTCTTGATAGCGCCGAACGCCTCGTGCCTCGGTTTTGCATTTCTTTGAGGAGCAGGTGAAGAAGTGGGCGACACGGCCATGGTGTACCTCAATCGTTACTTTAGGTTTGAAGAAAGAATATATAGGAGACCTCCAAGTTTCCTTAACCGCCGCTAAAATTGAAATGAGTAAGACAGCAAGGAAAAAATAGTAAGTAAACGCACCAAGTTCCTTCTCAAGGTCATCTAGCTCCTCGTCGGATCCAACTGCGATAACCTCCAGCAATCCATTGGTCTTGATGCTGGCTTGATCGTCGGTAGTTGGGTCCTCTACATCACTGATGACTGGAGACGAAACATTGGACAGCGCATGTTTAGCCCGCTTAAGAGGCCGAACGATTGCACCGGTGCCTTTCTTGATACGCTTGATGCCTTGCCCGATTGCCTTTGCACTTGATGTGGCTGCACTGGATATAGAGGAAGTGCGGGAGTGGAGTGATGAACGCGACGACTTCGCAGAAGACTTCGTTGAATTGTTAGGCATCCGCGGACCGTGGGATTATAAAAAAAAAATGCTCACCTTTAAGTGGGTGAGCCAGATCTTGATGAATTGCTCCTTTTCGCTAGCCTTGATGAGACCTGACGAAGCCATTGGCGGCCTGAGGCCTGAGAGGTTAGGGCGTGCCTCGTTCTCTTTGCGACGCACGATCGGAGCGGAAGCAAAGATCAGCCACAAGCCACAAGCCACAAGTGAAAACTGTATAGTTTTCCCACGATATTATGTGAGGTCACCAAGCCTTTCTTTGGCAAAAGTTGTGTATAAGACATGTATATAATGGTATAGCTGATTCAGTATTCTAATGAGCGTCGAATTCTGCAACACATCCCCAGTTCCCACTGCATAAGGGTCCTATTCCATCAATGAGCCTGTCAGAGCAGCCGAGGCACTGGTTGTAGAGGAGGCGAGTGAGGGGAAGTCGGTGAACAGGCATTCATGCCGCGAGGAAAGCAACAGAAAACACAACACTAAGGATGCTCGTGAGTTGTGAAAAGTGGGATCGTAACAGATCGTGTACCATTGGATCCGAATGCCTTGGTAGGATTAGCTGTCGATGCTGCCCGCATGGGAAGCACCCGAGCCTGTCGGAGCAGCTGAGGCACCAGTTGTAGAGGAGGCGAGTGAGGCGAAGTCGGTGAAAATCTGCGTGCTCTGGTATGTTTGACAGTTCGAGCTGGAGGGTATACGGGGCGTATAGGGAAGCGACCCAATGGAAACAGTTTCGGCAGGTTGAGAGTAAGAGAGTGTTTACCCGCCTGAAGTGTATACTCCAGGAATATCCATGAGGCCACTATCGCATACTTCGAATGTACCGTTTTGTGCGGCGTTGGACATGTTGTAAGGAAGACCAATGCGATCAAGAGTATGTTGACAATACCCTACAGGATTTGTGCCGTTGGGGTTACAGATCTTCATTCCGACAATGCCCCCGCCTACGAATTTGGTCCAATTGAAGGTATTCACTGGTGTGCAGTACTTGAAGGCCGGTAAAAGTGTCGGCGATGGGAGGGGTACAGATGCAAAAATCAGAAATGTTATTGACGAGTGTGGTAGCCGGATTGTGTCCCGCGGAGAATTTGATTGGGATAAACTTGTTGGGGTAAGGCAGTGTACGGAAAGAAGTTCGAGACCAAGAGATTTGAGGTATAGAGAAAACCGTGTACCCGCGCAAACGGGTACGGTATTTCACGGGTACGATAAACCCAAACCCGTACCCGTACCCGGGAATACCTGTGACCCGATACTCACGGTGTTACCCATACCCCTGTCACACCTTAGGTAGAAAAGATTGCACGAGGGAAGGTTGGCTTGATTCCCAATCCCGCCTCCATCTTCCCTGCTTCAGCGTCCTCAAAGTCGATGGCTACCACTACTGTGTCCGCACCAGACCTCTCTCGACACGGCTACTCCCTGGAATTGACTTCTGCGAATACCAGCATCAACAGTAGCAGTACCAAGTCACCACTGAATGGAGGCTCGAAAATTCGACGCAGCATCAGCGAGTTCCTGCACTTCAGCGCCAGTTCACGGATTCGCCGTCAGAGTGTTCCTCTACCGTTCAAATCATGTAGTGGGACAACAAGTTCAGGGACCCTGGCTGGCATCATGCGACAGAATTTACCGGAAGTGTCGCGGGGGGAGGGCGCATTGGAAAACGGGTGGGAAGATGTGCGCGAGGACCACTTCTTCGCCACACTCATTTCTCCAGTAACCCCACCAGCCTCGCCCCATTTGGATCGTCATCCATATTTCTCTCACCCGTCCAACCCCTGCCCACCTGTTGGCTCAACCGATTCCGACTTTGGTGCATACCACACCGGCGTGGCGCAATATGATGGCTCTTCAGGGAAGTGCAGAGCGATGCCCAAGCACAAGGTCAAAACGAGCATTCCATGTCCGTGTGGGTTTGCGTGCGCAACAATGGCTTGTATGTGCTCAGGGACAACGTACATCTTTCGATGTACACATCGACCGTGCCATGTGCGTACGTTCGTCCCGTTCCCATTCCCAATGCATGCTTTCTTCCTTCCTCGGCCCCACACCCCCACCGCCATCCACCTTCCTTTTTCTCTCTCCTAGCAATACTCACACCAACACCTGTCGGCTCCCTCGGTGCCCATGCTGACATTTCCCCTTACACCAACCAGTGCCATCCCTCTCAAGGAAGAGCAGCAACGCGATGTGTTTGCTGGTGATCACCAGCGGCTCACCGCTGACCCTACTATCTACACTCCGTCATCCGATGGGCGTCTGTTTGGGTTTCTTCCCTACAGGACGGGTATTGCACCCACGTTCCGCCATGACGCCATCATCATCGGTCCTCGTCCCCATCCACAGACACCTTCTCAGGCCACGGCAGTGCAGCAACACCAACAACAGCTGGCCCAGCAGCAACAGAGCGCTCGGGATGCCACAGACAACTGGGACACCGATCTCAATGCAGCAGCAGTTGAAGAAGCTGCCCTCGGCGCTGAATGTACCACAAATGCGGACACCTTCCAACGGCAGTTTGCGCACACTTACCACCACCGTTTTAACCACGCCTCTGGCTTCTCCCCAGTCGTCCCCCACGCTGACAGCTACTAATGGTCAAACTAGCCCTGTCCCCCCGTCACTTAATGGATCGGAGGAATCACACTCATCCTCCACTCCTGGGGACAACGTTCTCCGGACTTACAAGGATACACTTGCAAACTCTGAACATTCATACCTTAGCAAAGCGAGAAGTAGGGCACCTGCTTGACAGTGCATAAACATCCGCTGACCTTTATGGGACAGGTTTCGACTGTACGGATGAAGAAAATGATGAGGCGATTGCGACACTATGGCAACGTGCGTGGGCTGCTCTGCGTGCCAAGGTTGACGAGCAAACAGCGGACACGGCAATCCTCACAAAGTTGCGCACATACTTCGAGGAGCGTTTCTGTTACGATGAGCATGGTGTACCTCCCGTCTGGAAACTGGTCGATGATATTGATGGCACATTCAAAAAAATGAGACTCTGCTACACCGTCTGCTGAAGCAACACCTGCTGGCGTGACCGCTGCTTCCCCTATGCCGATAAAGCCAACACAACTGCACACTGCAATTCACGCAGGCGCACAGCCTTACAGTGCCACAAATTCAGTTGAAGGGTGCGTTTACCAATGGCCAATCGGAGATGCCACCTTACTCACTGCCCAGCATTGGGTGACCTGTTGGTCCTGCACGCAGCGACAGGCTGGGTACTGGAAGATTAGGGAATAGGTGTTAGCAAGCTTAAGGTAGGGTAGGTATCTTTGGTTTGCTTGATTTTACTTACAGTGGTAAGTGTGTCTTAATGAGTTTTTATGACTTGATTACCTTAAAATCACTTTGATGTTAAAAAGATTAAGTCAAACTAAGAGTTCTTAGTACTCTTAATTGTCTTAATGCAGATTTAAGAAACATAAGTGCACCTAAGTAGACTTAAGTAAATTGACGTTTTCCTGATGTCCTCTGCAGCGCGAGGATACCCAACATCAGCTGAAGGTGTAGCGGCTCGCATCAAACAGCCTCGATTCCCAGAGCTCCTGCGCCGATTCTTATATGACCAACTGAATCCAAACACAGCCATATCAGCCGATGATGTTCCTCTCGAGCATTGCCCTGTTTTTGCATCAGGAAAAGTGTCGGTACTTTTTTCGGTCTTTTAAAAGACAAAAAAGACAAAAAAGACAAAAAAAGACAAAAAAAGACAAAGACAAATTGTCTTTTGAAAGAAGTCAAAGGCATGTCCGTTTACTTTTAAAGACAACATTTTACTTTTAAAAGACAATTTGTCTTTTTAAAGACAGTGGAAAAGACAGAATAACTTTCGAAAGACAGAATAACTTTCGAAAGACAATCTGACTTATAAAAGTAAACCTAACTTACAAAAGTTCACTACATCGGATTGGTAGTTCTTAGAAGCACACAATGGTAGGGCACGGATGGAAATTCTGCACGGCAAATGCAATTTAACAGTTGAGAAACACACCTAGCTAAATGAGCTAGTTATGTACCAGGACCAGCGGCACCATCGCCACCATTTCCAGGCACGTTTTCGTTTGTCTGCAGGGATAACGAGGCGGGCAAGGGAGGCGGAGGAGCTTCCATGCGATGCACAAGTTGTCGTAGATCGCTCAGTGATACGATCTTTGACATGGAGCGTGGGGTGATCGGTAGAGTGGTGCGATGCTCGTCGGGACCGTGGCTAAGTGGGTGGGTCGCCGAATCGTGCGCGCGAGCTTGAGGGAGTCGGAGTTGGCAAGGTCTATGTTTTCAGGGGAGACCACAAGGCCGCTGTTGGTGATGTTGCCGGAATCAAAGCGTTGACCCGTTCTTCGGACAATTGTACAATGGCATAGTGAGCATGTTTGGGGCATGTGCTTAGGGTCCTTGTCGCTTGCATAAACTCACTGTGAATCTACTGGAATTGCATCAGCAAGTGCCCCGGAAAAGAAATGAGGTGGCACAATCACTTACCAATGATGAGAGCCACCAAGGCCGAAATAAATGCGAAGTCCTGGCGCAAAACATTTGTGCACTTACCGTGTTTACCATTGTCGCAGAACCATTCGCCCATTGCGCAACCCGAGAAAGGAGCAAAATATTGCAAGGGAGCAGCCTCCGAAGCAGTAGCAGCAACGATGATAGAGTACTTCATAGCATCGTTCTCCTCGAGAGTCTTGACAAGCTGCGCAATGGTAGAGCGCTTCTGGCCAACAGCGACGTAGACACAATAGAGCTTCTTTTCCTCATCCTTACCCTCGTTCCAGCACCTCTGGTTGAGGATGGTGTCAATGGCAACAGTAGTTTTGCCTGTCTGACGGTCACCGATGATAAGCTCACGCTGGCCGCAACCGATGGGCACCATTGCGTCAATGGGCTTGATACCAGTCATCATGGGCTGGTTCATGGAATGACGAGGAAGAATTCCGGGAGCCTTCAGAGCGGCACGACGGTGCTCGGTGGTTTGAATGGGTGCTCGAGGGAAACGTGCTTGACACGTGTCGCTCTCTGCGGCCTCGGGGCTTGAAAGGATGTGAGAGGGGTCTCCCGTGTCCGATTTCCTAATCGCTTTAATGTGGCACTGGCTTTGGTCAGAGTTCTGACAGAGCGACATGAGGTAGATAGTGTCGCACTATGGGATAGTTGTGGTGAGGATGAAAGTGAGGGGTCAGGGAAGGGAAGCTGTAACAGTGAGAGAGGAGGTTGCTGCTGTTGTTCAGATGGATGTAGACTCGGGGGTGGGAGGATGTGAGAGGATGGTACGGGTGAAGATGATCGAGAATGGGCTGTGTAAAATGATGCTGAAGAGTCCCCGCGTGGTGCACCCGTCTCTGCAATACTCTGTGATGCCACTTCTGCCGCGGCGTCCTGATCGCAAATGGGCTTGGCACAAAAGGGATCGTTATCGTGAAATATAGATTTGTTGTCGTTGACGGGAGCTACTTCGGCAGGAGGTCGAGAAGGTGGAGGCGTCCTGGTTGTTGGCGGAGTAGGGATAAATGTCGGTGGTAGTGGAAAGTCAAGGATGAGCCTGAGCTCTGTTTCCCGGCGTGAAGATTGGCGGGATCGTCTCGATGTCTTGCTAGTCGTACGCTGTCGCGGCTGCGGCTGAGGCTGAGACTGAGACTGTTTCGTCCGCTGGGAGGAATGAGTCGAGTCGGACTCGGAGGATGACGACTGAGAGCTGAGAGGCGCCGGATGAGCCAGTAGTGTGCCAGAAATGAGAAATAGAGGGGAGCCTTACCCGCGCATGATCTCCATCGCGAGCACCCTCATCCACCCAGGCTGAGGCTTACAGGTGTCAGTCTCGCCACTGATAAGTTTGATGAGTAGTGTGAGTATGACTTCGGCCTCTGCCTCGAGCTCGGAGGAGAATTGCTTGAGCAAGAGCCTGAGGAAGACAACATGGGTGCCGCGGAGGGCAAGCGGGAAAGCGGAGCGCTCAAAGAGCGTTTTGAGGAGCAGAGGGAAGAGGTAGTGTTGTAATAAGAGTACGAGCTCGGAATGCTGTGAACATGAGAGTGATTTGAGGACAGCTGCTGACATACAGGTCTCGGATGGGAAAAGGGGAGGAGAGACACACCTTGCGGAAGAGTTCGTGGTAGTTCGCGAGTACGCTCTCGATCAGCTCAAGAGAAAATGTCTTGTGGAGGTACTCGAGTTGTAGGAATTGCGGACGCTTTCCGTTACCCAACAGACTGAGGTCCTCGAAGATAGCAAATGCGTTGCGCGCGGTGGGACCGAGCGCTTGTGTCGTCCCGTCCGGAAGAGTCATCGATTCAAGCTAATTGGCGAGCAGCATGTGGCGATCTTCCCCTACGAGGCTACGACCTTTTTGACAACGAACATGGCCCAGTGACCAATTGGCGCAGCATCGCCGCCGCCGTTGACGACACCACAGCTGTCCTAGATTCATGCAGCTTGAAACACAGAAGGAGGGCCTATTTCACAGTGTATGCCCGTCGATCCATCCGTCAAGGAAGAGAAGAGGGAGCACAGAACGAAAGCACGTATGTTTGCGAGTAGTCTGCTGTGAATGGTGGGGAAGTCGGTGACGAGGGAGAGGAGATTGCAGAGAGGGAGACGGCGCGCAAGGCGATGAGGCGGTGGAGGGAGCCAAGGGCAATGATGACAACTTTGGCATTTTTCGTTGCATGACTGGAAGACGGGGTGAAGGAGGTATTCTGTTGTGACGTACTGTAAGGAGAAAAACCCGGTTTTTTAAAAATAAAATAAAAAAGAAACGACCTTCTGAGAGAGCGCATTGGGGCTGCATATCTTTAGATGTATCGGCAGCTGCCACGAGTCGCTCCGATCTTAGGGACTCCTTGACGGAGAAATGTGCGAATTGTACAACTTGGTGCGGCTTTGGGTGAGTCGTGTGGCCAAGCGGGTTCGGGTTCAGTGAGACAGAATGCATCCCTCACACCAGCGGGTGTTGCTTCAGCAGACGGTGTGGCAGAGTCTCATTGTGGAGCACGAGTGGAGGATGAGTGCGATTCCTCCGATCCGTTAAGTGGTGGGGGGACAGCTTGAGACAAAGGCGGGAAATTGAGAGGACTTAGTAACCAACGCGAGAGTAAGTTACTGTAGTGGGTCACGCGTCACACTCGGACCGGAGCAGCCCATTGTTCAACTTCGCCGCCACATGTTGAACTTAGGTGTCTTTTACTGCACGGCTTAACACCCCACTGGCCACGACCTCCCAGCGCGCTCAAACGCCACATCCTCCACCTTAGCAATAGGATGCAAAGTATCAACACCCTACCCCCAGCAGCGTCTGATGAATAATAGCAGCAGCGAAGAGCTCTGGGCACACCTCCCACCATTTTGCCACTCAATTCGTGCGGATCGCCCTTGTTATCACGTCACGCGCAGCCTTCAAAGACATGTGTTTGAAAGGTTTAGTCCAGCCGGGCGCCGCCTTCGCTGGCAACTTCTGCCCCAGGAGCAGGGTATTCCTGTCAAACCCCACATATCCGCTGTCCGGGCATGGCCCTGACATCTACCGTGCTCCTTCTCCATACCGCAGCACACCCGAGCATGCTATCCTCTCATGCTCCAGGGCTCCTTCGCCCAATCCTATGGGTGGTTCAGGCCCTGGGATGTATAGTCAGCGCGCCCCATCGCCCATTCCCGGTGCAATGCCTTCGTACAGGGGAAACCGATCCCGTGCTCCATCGCCCATACCCGGCGCTGTTCCTCCGGGCCAATATCCCCAACCGCTCAATTGTTCCCGTGCCCCATCGCCCCTCCCCGAAGCACCTCCCCCTTACAGTGGGCAGCCTGGCTTCCCATACCCTAATGCTCTTCTGAGGTTCCCGCGTGTCAGCGGTGGGGCGCCCCTAGCGCCAGAGCTGGGTCTCTGTCTTCCTATTATGTAATGTAGTTATGAGAGTGTGTATGTAGATAGTCCGCATGCATGGAAACAAGTAACAGGTTGAGGTGTGTGAAGTCATCTGAAAAGTCATCATAAGTTTCAAAAGTCATTATGTGTTTGGAAATGTCTCCTGAAAGTCATTATATGTTTTAAAAAGTCACTAAAAAGTAACTATACATTCCAGAAAGTCATTCTATGTTTAAAAAAGTCATTCTGTGTTTAAAAAAAGTCATACTGTCTTCAAAAAAGTCGTTCTGTGTTTAAAAAAGTCATTTTGTGTTTAAAAAAGTCATTCTGTGTTTAAAAAAGTCAGAGTAAAAAGTAAAAGATTTTTAAGTACAGAAAGTAAAAGTAAAAGCTGCTTTATAAAAGACAAAGGACAAAAAGGACAAGAAAAGACAAATTTGAAAAGACAAAGTACTGACACTTTTCCTGATGCAGCGAGCTAAACTGCGGTCCTTAAATACACATGGTACTACCCTAAAGTGGTAAAGAGTCGATATAACCCAAAGTGGTTATGAAGCATTATAACCACTTTGGGACGCAAATAAATAAAGCACAACGCGTCGTCATGAACGAAACTGAGACGCATTTAAACAAAGCACAACAAGGTGAACGTATCCCAGAATGGTATAGTATAAAAAGTATGAAATGAAATTTCTTCGTACCAGCTGATCAGACCCGTACAAGCTAGGGTCCTAACAGTCAACCTCATGAAACAGAAATCTCTTCGGAAATGGAATTTTGAGAGTGTCACCTGCTGCAGGTGAAGATGTCGGGTATACTGAATCAGAATCCATTAAGTATTGCTTAGAGATGTCTATTGAATGACTTATAGAGGTGTATGATAGTGTAGCGGAAGGGAATGGGTGAATTACTATTTTATCGAATTATTGGAATTATTTTATTTATTTTCAATAAAAAACTCAATTCTGAACGCGTGGCAAGAATTTCCGAAAGCGCTGTAAGAAGGGGCCGGGACAGAACAAGGATGAAAAAATTCCCTTCATCGCCTCGTCTGTTCACTGAAACCGTGGGGGAGCCGTGCACGATTCGGACTTACCCAGCCAATGCGAGATCCCTCCGTCCTCGTCTTTTTTCGACGTGTCCCTCACATTCCGTCTCACATTTCGATGCCGTCACTCTGGCGCAGAGTTGGCTTTTCCTGGCGGCCTCGAGGCGGCTGTTAGTATGCACAGGAGGCTGCCATACACTCACGCGTTTCCCCTTTCGGCCGCTCATCTCGATCTCCCAATCTCAATCTTGTCTCCAATCAATCTCCATCGATGATTATCTCCGGTCCAACCATCCACCATCCACGTACGTGTTGTGCCTTTCCTGTTCTACATCCCCCAACAAACGTACACACGATCCCCCTCCCACTCAACCCCCCCTTTACGACGCTCTGCTAGAATGCACGAACGGTTACTTGCTTCTCGCCTTTCCCCTTCTCCCGGCGATGATACTCATGCCGCCTTCTAAGCTAGGTGAGACCCACTCCCTTCTCTCCGAGTCTCGATCTCCCTGATCACGTCTCCCTTTCCTCTCTTGACGAAGACCTCAAGGCCTCGCCACCCGGTACTTTTTGTCACGGTTGGCCTTATTCTGCATGCGCATATGATGCTGGAAGTCATCTTTCTCCTTCCAACAGCTCGAACGGGTGCGTCTATGAAACTTTTGACATGCCAATTTTTCGTTTCGGAGACGTCTAAAAGGACATTTCCACGGATTGTGGGATGGAAACGGGTTTACAAGCACCCGCGTCTATACGTATAATCGGGTTCTTCTCCCTCTATTATGACCCAGTTATGAGCAATCACCTCTCTACAAAGAACCCCTCAACCTCCTGCCAGGTTCATACTTGATGACGACCAAGAATCCGCCTTCTGCCCCTATTTAACGATCTCAGTATAATTCGGTGCAGCATCGCAGATCCGTGTCGCTCTCAACTGCTCATTGTCATATATATTGATATAGGTATTGGGCGGTATCGGGCATACACCGCCAGGTATTACTGGCCCTTACCTCATTATGTATCATGCCGATACCTCCGGCGAGACTCCCGCACTATGGGATATGATGGATGACCCGCCTCATCTAGCCGCTGTGAGTGTTCGCCTCAGACTGCTCTGTTCAGAGACTGAGAAGTGCCCGCGTCATTCGTACTGAAGTCGAACTCGATTGCGCAAGCTGAAGGTCCATCGGACTAATTGCGGCATTGGGCTCGTCGCAGATCTCGCAAAGGCGCAATACAGGCGCATTCGACGGGGCTTGCTCTATCCGAGACAAATGCGGAATATTCGCGTACCACCACCTTTACTACGGAAATTGCACAGCCCACAGTGCGACAATACTGTACAACTGACGATCCCACTCGTCTGCGCCACAGATGGGAGAGGACGTGTTTCGTAGGTGGGGATCAAGCATTCAAGCCGAAGGGGGGGGGGGGGGATATGCAGCGTACACAAGGTCCTCCGCGCCCAGTTCACCGTCACTTTCGTCACGTCAAGTGAGAAAAAATTTGACGAAAATCTCCCTGCTCGGGCGCCACTAGCGGTCGCCGGATAATTGTACAAGTTAGTGACTTACCTGTGACTTACGGTCCTAGTGCAAATTGCAAGAGATTACAGCCATGGCGGCCAGGGAGTCAGGCGCAAAGCGCCGGGAGTATCGCAAGGACAAAATGCGGCTCGATAAAAGGATGAATTTTTAAAACCGACGCAACTTATTTTCGAGAATGTCTTCAAGTTCTCAAGAGCCACTACCAGAGTTTTCTGGATAAGAGCAGCCCAACTTTCGCCTAAGAATAGGCGTTCAAACCAGGGCATCCCAAAGGCATTCGCGAGGACAACTTTTAGTTGATCGAGGCTCAACTGACGGGGTACTAGCGTCAGTGGATAAGTGGCGCTTGTGCGCCGGGACAAGAGGAGGATAGCAGCAATGGTAGGCGCAAGCTGCCAACTGGAAACAGAAAGTGCCTACATCCCTCCCTCCCCCCCTCCGCCCTTTCCTACCGTTCCGCGTGAAAGAAGACGACCTGATACTTGCTACAGCCTTCATAACGTAACACAACCTCTTCATTTCTTTCATCACGAAATATTGTACAGTCTTATTGTATCTTTCCAGTGTGGTGGCCTTGACCGCCGTCACCTCGAGGCTCCAACGTGCAGCTTTGCATCAATGCAGGAACCAAGCTATTGGCTTTCATCCCAGCCAATAGACAAGATTATTGGTCGTCATCAAGCATGGCCTTGGAAGAGGTTCTTTCTAGCCAGGCGACTGATCGTAACTGAGTCTTCAGGGGAAAGAATTTGTGTATAAGTGTTGGTGCCTAACGAGGTGTTAGAGATCAGGATCGGGGGGAATTATCGCCGGTCACCTCGGCTTCTCGCACTAGAGATTCCATCAAGTGACAACTATGCCGACCGACTCGGGATCACTTGACAGGGATGTACTCCTTGTGCAGAACGTATCTATTCTCTCCAGTTGGTGACCGGATGGAAAAACCGGAGCAGCAGCATTGGCTCGACTCACTCGGGGAAGGGCGGGGGTGGGGCCAGAAGCTAAGGCACCATATGCCCCTGATGTTTCTTACTCCTTTGCTTCTTCGCGCCACTTCTTTTCTCCATTTTATTCAAGACCGCAACATAGAAACTCTTTTCACAAACTAACGGGATGGTGTTGACCCGTGACAGGCAAAATTTTCGACGACCGCCAAACTGGTAAACCGGTGGGACAGGTGTTATTGTTTTCGACGACCTAAGCCATGAAAAATTTAGATTGAGCCTACCACGGCCCCATTTGACGATGACAGTAACCTTCCTTGTGAAGCCGTCATCACATCTGCCAGACTGCCAGTACCACTAGTACTGGCTCACAACATTCCTTTGATATTGCAAGGAGTGCAGATGGAGTTCTCATGTCTGCAGCACGGACTGAGTTCCTGGATATGCAGAGGCGTCAAGGGCAGCTGGTGAACAACGAGAGAAACGGCGGGCTGATTTCAACCAAGCTCTCACAGCGCCGGGTCCCTCACTGGCAGGGGGCGGGGCCTAAAGCAAGCCCTTGTGGTCTCCAGAAAAAGCAGCAGCGCGCGTGTCTGGCTGGCATTTCGTAGCACCCTTGATGGGTCGACCTGTTTTGTCGTCGAAATCGAAGCGCGCCGCATCATAGCGAGGGCAGTCAAACACGACGTTGGCTGTCTGTGGGTTGGCGCCGCGTTCGCATGCAGAAGGATGTGGCGCGATCCGCGTCAGACTGCGTGGGAGCGTAATAATATGCAAGGAAACGGAAAAGGGTAAACACAGCGGTCATGAGGGCGCCTTCGCCGTTACTTGTTGCATTTTGCTTCTTCTGCCTTATTCGTGCTTTTTTGACGAAAAGGACCGGGAGCACTCAGCACCGCCTTTCCTCTGTTTTGTTCTGCTGAGCCAAGCCATCGGTTCCATGAGGTCCTGCCACCCTTCCGCTGTGCTTATCTGGTCATTCTGGAGGCACGGTCATTTTCACAAAGGGAAGCTGTTTTTTATCTCCTTTGGATTACCCTGTGGTGGTACCAATAGTATGGGGCACGGGGTAACATGATCCGTCGATGAGTCCACGCTTATAAAACGAGCCCATTCCCCTCTCCACGACTCGGAAAAACCCCTCCTAGCTCCAACGAACCTTCTACCAAGGTCATACTAGACGATGATAGATAATCCGTCGTCTCAATATAATCCCGCGCAGATTACTCAGGTCAGTATCGTAGACGCATGCCACTGCCAGGGTTTCGACTCTCATTATCATATATATTAATTAATACAGGGTTTGGGTGGTCTCAACCACGAACTCGGGTCGAATGAACATGTATGGGGTATCGGTTCTGTTGGCCCTTACCCCGCGACTAGTATGAATCACGCCAATGCCGCGGCGTCTCCTCCGGCAACATACTCTAGCACTATGCTAGTGGGAAATGATAACCTACCCTATCTGGCTACGGTAGGTGTACATTTACCTATCTTCATTCCCCCTTTCGTTGATGGTGGCTTTGTCGAAGGGCCCTGGAGGACATCAGGGGATCGAAAGTCAACGCCAACTTGATGGTCACCCTCAGGCTACTCCCGGGATGACGCAGCGTGTTCCATTTGCCCTTGGTTCACCGCGGCTCGAGTACGACGCTCCTGCGATTACTGTACGTGTTCCCTCCCTGCACTGTTTCTCGCGTGTACTTACGGCCTGTCTTACTGTAGGAAGTTCCCAACTGCGGCCCTCTCGGGCTCGGTCAGGTACCTCTCCCCTACAATGTAGCAGGGCCTTTCCGAGGAAATCCCACCGTTGTATATTCCGGGGTGCCGGTCACAGGAGACCTCAAAGATCGCGCGAATTGCTACTTCCAGCACCCTGGCTCACATGTCAACGAACTTCGCGAGACGCGGAGCCGATCAGGTGTTACCAAGGTGTTCATCGAGCTTGAATTCGATGGTAAGATGCAGGCGCTCGGTCAGGTACCTCTCCCTTACAATGTAGCAGGGCCTTTCCGAGGAAATCCCACCGATGTATATTCCGGGGTGCCAGTCACCGGAGACCTCAAAGATCGCGCGAATTACTACTCTCAGCACCCTGGCTCACATGTCAACGAACTTCGCGAGACGCGGAGCCGATCAGGTGTTACCAAGATGTTCATCGAGCTTGAATTCGATGGTAAGATGTAGGCATTCCAAGTCGAATCGTCTCATGTGCGTCATGGTTGTACTAGCCGCCTGCCTGGAAGTAGCGTGGAAGAAGTCCTTTGTCATTGCACAGTATTGAATCTCGAGATCCCTGGAATGTCATGAATGGAATATATGATTTTCAGTCAAGTGCCTCTTATTCGTTGGAAAGTTTGATGCGTGACCCGGTAAACCTCTGAGGGATGGGTGAGCGGCCGGCGTGCCTCTAGTTGCAATTGACGGGTCAATTCCCTTGTCATCAAACCTTGAATGTGCATCATACTGTATGGGGTGGACAGCTTGCGCCTCCCAGCTCATAGATTATAAGCGCTTGGGACGCAGGGGCGAAACATGGTGAATTGGTGAATTGTAATACGCGTACATACAAGTACAGGAACTCACGCCTCCAATTAGATCGCCGTCCATGCAAAAATCACCGCCCACGCCTCCCACAGATCACCGTTCTGGACCACGCATGCACAAATTTGACACATACTGCAATGCCAAATTCACCGCGTCTGCTCCTTCAGCACTCGCTGGGAATTCCCCACGTCGCAGGCCATGTCATCCACCACGCATCGCCGCCGCCGCAACTTGAAGCTGCTGCAGCGCAGCGCATGTCCTGCAAACACCCGATGAGCAAGAACGCCACCGCATCTACCCCGGATACATATATCCGCCAACAGCCCTGATTCCACTGAGACACAGAAGCATCCGCGTCATTCGTACTCGAGTCGAACGTGCAGTTAAGGGGGTTTCGAGCGCGAGCTGAGGGTCCGCTGGAGTGATTGTGTCTGCGGTACTAAGCTAGCCTCTGAGCACACATGGGTGCACGAATATGAATGCATTGCATGAGGCATCGTTTTCTTCGAAGTAGATGGGAAATATTTGTGCAACACCAGGTGGGAGGCGGAGGACAGCATATGACACCAGGTCGTCACATTACCTCTTCCGCGCCCGGTTCATTGGGGGTTTCGCCCAGTAAGAAAACGAACAGTAGCACTACAGAAGGCAACTCTCGAGAATAGTTTAGCTGACTCCCTTTGTCATATGCTTTCGTGGAGCCCGTTTGTGGAGCTCCTTATTCCTTAATCGCAGGTGGACAGTACTAGGTATCGCGAATAACAACTTGAAGGTCTCTAGACAACATTAGCAAGACACAGCTGATCATCTCCCCGTCTTTATACCTATCTACGATGCATTTGTGCATCATGGTAAAAGCGTCCTTATTGACAGAACAAGCTCACTGGCATGGAAGACTCGTGAAGTTGCTCTCCTGACACCGGCGGTCGCCACCTGGCAGATACCTGTTCCGTGAATGAAGGGCAACCGTGCCTGTGCTGAGCTCAGCGTCCTTCCATATTTCCCGGGCCGTTATTGCTCTACTGGCAGCTCACTTCATTCGTCCCGGTCATGAGAAAGGCCTCCTTTCGACACGCTTTACGATCCTACCCTTGTCCCCGCCATGCCTCCACCTTGCCATTAAACCCATCGGTTAGGGTGACGACACTTCCCAACAAGATACGTGTCGCAACGGAGAATACTCCAGGTCATTTCTCTTGCGTCGGGCTCTACATCGACGCAGGTGCACGATATGAAACTCCGTCTAGCTCGGGCGTGAGCCATTTCCTTGACAGGATGGCCTTTAAGGTGTGTCTACATTGATCTACGTCGACAACAGACTGAGTTTGCCTCCGTCACAGACCACAAAATCAATGTCAGACGCGGACATGACAACTGCCATGAGTGCCCCTCGGTGGCCAAATCATGTGTTCTTCATCCCGAGAGACGATCATGTACCAGTCTTCCCATTTTCACAAGGCGACACCATTAGCCCTTTCCCTCATCTCCGATACCGTCCAAAATGCCTCATTCCTTCCTGAAGAACTGGAGGCTCAACGCGCTGCTGCCGAATACGAGATCCGCGAGCTAGGGGCGAAGCCTGAAGTGATATTGCCTGAAATCCTCCATCACATCGCCTATGATGGAAAAGGGCTCGGAAACCCACTTTTGTGCCCAGAAGACCGCATTCACCTCATAGACGCTTCGCTGATGCGTCACTTCATGGCGCAGATGTACCGTCCAGAACGGATGGTTATCGCAGGTGCCGGTGTGGCGCATGAAGAACTGGTTGAGCTCGCAGATAAACATTTTTCCTCCTTGAAATATGCCC